>SJYA01002795.1:8099981-8144661 GCA_006410615.1 Neotragus moschatus | reverse complement strand
GTTGCGGGAGGGTGGGTGGGGGACCACCTTATGTT
Source organism: Neotragus moschatus (assembly GCA_006410615.1). Lineage (NCBI taxonomy): Eukaryota > Metazoa > Chordata > Mammalia > Artiodactyla > Bovidae > Neotragus > Neotragus moschatus. The sequence goes on along the minus strand of SJYA01002795.1, from coordinate 8,144,626 downwards.
GTGGGAAGCAGATCAAAGCAGAAAGGATAATGTCCCCGCAAGGAAAGGGTGAACAGAAAGTGCCTTGATGGAGAGAGCCTGAGAGAGGTACAGACGGCCCTGGATCCCAGGCTAGACTTCACGACAGCCTGGGTAGGTGCCTTCAAAGAAAGAGCAGAACCACTTGCTCAGGTTTAAGACACACATAGATACTAACGCTTCCTTGGAATTATCCCTCTGGGTTTAGGTTTCCTGACGAATGTAGTCCCCATCACTGGTTTTCTATGCGGAGCTGAAATAATTCATCAAATATTTGGAATGTGTAATTAAATATCTAATGCCAATTAGCAAATTACTAATGAAATAATCAGAGGCTTTTATGGTTTATAGTTCGGCTCGAATTTTAATTCTAAGTGGTTATTGATTCTAAATACAGTCTGAGTTACAAAACATTAGGTATTAGATGTGAAATGAGAAATGAAAAGAAGGTTTGGCGGCTGTGGTGGTGGGTGCTGAGAGGTCCTGATCCTCACTGTTTGGGCAGCAGGTGCCAGAAGTGAAGGGCCGTGTAGGGAGTGCCCTCTGTCCACTGTTAGTGGGGCAATCAGGGGAGAGACACAGAGGTTTGTGGTGGAGACCCAGGGCCTGTGGGACATGCTTCCCATAGTTGGGTCACAGCCCATCGCTCTATGATTACAGACCAGAGAAATGCATGCCACTGCCTCACGCTCCTTAGAGGCTCTGCCACACCAAACCCTAGGGAAGAGCAACAGCGGCTAGAAGACAGAGCTTCTGAGGCTGCCTTCCTCCCGCAGGCTGGGAGGTGACACCTGCAGTCTTGGGACTTCTCATGGGTGAGAGAGCACACTGCAAAGATACCATCCCTTGACTGTAGGTCTGGACTGGGATGGAAGGGTACTTGTACATGAGGACATGGTTCCCTGTGGGGAAAAGGGATGCATGATTCCCTATGGGTGTGGATATACATGGTATATCATGTATCATGGTTATCAATAGCGCTTGGGGTGCCTGGTTACTTACAGAGTGTGTGGGTGCATGGTTACCTACAAAGGGGAGGCGGGTACTTAGTTAGCTATGGAATATAGGGTGGTATCTCTCAGCTACGGAGATGGGGCACCTGGTTACCAAGAAGGCAAAGGAGTATGGCTACTTTGGGTGGCCAAGATACAAATGAATGTTTCCAGCAAAGTTGTCGAAAGAAGTGCAAGCCACTTTGACAAAAACTTTTTTCAAATGCCTTTCTCCTTTTGTATGGAAAATAAAGTGCTAATCAAACACTGAATTTAAATACTGAAGCGGGTTCCTTAAGATATCTTCTTGACAGATTATTAGAGAAGCTGAGTTACTAGAAGGTATGAAAAATAATGCAATTTCCTTTTTCTCAGAAATACCTTTACACCAATTTTATTTCTCTCATTCTATATTTAATAAGATGCATTATCATTGTTACAAAGAACAATCGTCCCTGTGGCCCATAATTATTTATTCTACGCACACCCTATTCCAGGAACATCCTAGGTCCTGTAATCTTCACCATCCACTCTTCAGGATACATATTAGCATCAGAATTAGCAAAGTCTGTTTCATAAACAAGGAAATGGAGGCACACAGATTTTTCACAACTTGACTAAGGAGAAGGGCATGGCAACCCACTCCATTCAGTATTCTTGCCTGGAGAATGCCATGGACAGGGGAGCCTGGTGGTCTACGGTCCATAGGGTTGCAATGAGTCGCACAAGACTGAAGCCACTTAGCACGTACACATAATTTATGCAGCTACTCAGTGCTGGGGGCAGGCCTAGAGCCCAGGCACGTCTGTACCAACGCTGTGACTTTCTCCCCAGAGCCACTTATGGTAGTAGATGGTCACTCAAAACAAACCAACACTCCAGGGACAGTCTTGCCTGGGACTCACACAGCCATGTTCCTGGGCAGTTTTTCAGTCACTACAAAGACAGCCCATTGAGTCCTGGGGCTCTTTTGAAGACAGAACTCCCAGGGGAAATAGGAGGAAGGCAGAAGCTGAGCTAGGAGGCTGGCCTGTAACCTAGATGCCCCCCTTGCTCGGCTGGGCCTCCCTGGCTAACGACGGAGGAGGGGCTTGCCTCCTGGCTGGACCTGCCCCTGCTCCTGCTCCTACCTGGGCCAGACCAGAGTGCAGACCCCGCCTCCCTTCCCAGCCCCTGTGCAGCATCCGGGAGCAGGAGGGAAGACGCACCACATACACAGCTCAGGAGTGATTTAAACACTCCTCCAGCTCAAAAGGGAATCTTGGATTTCATTAATTAATACATCAATAGAAGCCAATGGAGAAAAACATGTCTTGTTATCTGGCTCCTCAGATGCTAGACATGGGCTCATTAGCCTTAAGCATATCAGCCCGGTAACACTATTTATTCCATACAGAATAATGATCTACTTTGGGGGATACTGCAGTGAACCGAAAGGCCGAGTCCATCCATTATCACTGCTCGCCGCACACGAGCGTGCATCGCTGCATCCTCCATGAGAACAGCAGACACGTGGTGCCGGGCTCCTCATAACAGGCCTGCAGGGGTGAGGGCCAGCCACCTGGCCAAGGTCACACACCAGTTAGGAGGCAGAGCGGGGATGCAAATCTGGGTCAGTCCAAGGAAACAATCAGAGTTTCCAGCCTTCCACACAGAAAACACACAGAGTGAGACAACACGAACTCCCACCCGGGAAGGGAAGGAGAAAGGAAACCAACAATAGGAAAGGAAAAGGCAGGTGGTCAACCCATATAGACTTATCACCGACCGTTGTCTACTAAGGGTAAGCACGCTAACAGATTGCGCTGTTGTTGTTATTTCTGTTTTAAATTGCATGCTCTCTTTAATGACAGTGTCTTCCAGAAGGAGCCATGAGCAGTCCTAAAGCAGTCAGCCTGGTTAGCCAACGTGCGAAAATAAGAATATTTCATGTTATTTGCTCAGACCCACACAAGGCTATTTGAGATGCTAAGGCCCCTTGTATAGAAAGCAGTCATCAGTTAGATGACGATCCTATTACTGAGCAAGGAGGTTTTCTAAAAGGGGGTACCGACTGGCGGTTGACAGGCAGGATTTACTGCTCCATGTCCCTAGGTCTGTAGCTTTGGGATCATAAATGTGGGACCCCACAGCTGCAGGGCCAGAGACCTGTAGGAAGATCTGCTTCCATGTTGCCTGCAGCTTCATCCTTCTCCTGCCCTTTTTTGATCTTGGAAATTCCAAAAGAGCAAATTCACCAAACTACAGACTGTGAGGCCGGTCAGCCATCTCGATCACTCAGTCAGCTCCTCAGCAAGGGCTTATTGATCCCTCCTCCCATGCCGGGTACCCCAAGGATGCGCAGGAAGAGTGAGTCTGGAGCTGGGTCCCTGGNGGCAGGTGGTCAACCCATATAGACTTATCACCGACCGTTGTCTACTAAGGGTAAGCACGCTAACAGATTGCGCTGTTGTTGTTATTTCTGTTTTAAATTGCATGCTCTCTTTAATGACAGTGTCTTCCAGAAGGAGCCATGAGCAGTCCTAAAGCAGTCAGCCTGGTTAGCCAACGTGCGAAAATAAGAATATTTCATGTTATTTGCTCAGACCCACACAAGGCTATTTGAGATGCTAAGGCCCCTTGTATAGAAAGCAGTCATCAGTTAGATGACGATCCTATTACTGAGCAAGGAGGTTTTCTAAAAGGGGGTACCGACTGGCGGTTGACAGGCAGGATTTACTGCTCCATGTCCCTAGGTCTGTAGCTTTGGGATCATAAATGTGGGACCCCACAGCTGCAGGGCCAGAGACCTGTAGGAAGATCTGCTTCCATGTTGCCTGCAGCTTCATCCTTCTCCTGCCCTTTTTTGATCTTGGAAATTCCAAAAGAGCAAATTCACCAAACTACAGACTGTGAGGCCGGTCAGCCATCTCGATCACTCAGTCAGCTCCTCAGCAAGGGCTTATTGATCCCTCCTCCCATGCCGGGTACCCCAAGGATGCGCAGGAAGAGTGAGTCTGGAGCTGGGTCCCTGGAGCTGCTGCTAAGTCGCTTCAGTCGTGTCCGACTCTGTGCGACCCCATAGACGGCAGCCCACCAGGCTCCCCCGTCCCTGGGATTCTCCAGGCAAGAACACGAGTGGGTTGCCATTTCCTTCTCCAATGCATGAAAGTGAAAGTGAAGTTGCTCAGTCGTGTCCGACCCTCAGCGACTGCAGCCTTCCAGGCTCCTCCATCCATGGGACTTTCCAGGCAAGAGTCCTGGAGTGGGTGCCATCACCTTTTCCGCTTTCAGTGCGGAGAGGCTGGTTAAAGCCAAGCCAGCTGTCATCACGTGCTGAGCAGGCCATGCTATTCGAATCAGAAGCAACTGAAGAGCTCAGAGATGCAGAAACCATGAAGCTCACAGGAGACAAGGAGGGCTTCCAAGAGAAAGGAAGGGTGCACACTAAATCTTTAAGGGCTGCTGCCAGGGGGTGGCATAAACAAGAAAGAGCTTCTTAGGGTGGCTGGCTTTGAGGACACTAATTTATGAGCATGCAAAGAAATTAAGCATGTGGGCCTGGGGACGCAGGTAATGAGGGCTGAGTTGTGATGCCTTGGGTGACAAAGAGCCATCTCTACAGCAGGGATGGGAGCACCTGCCATGACCACCCACAGGTGAAAAGCCCTCCTTTACAAAAAGGAGGGAAAAGACATTCTAAGGAGGGGCTTTTGTTTCCACCTTGGCAATGGGCCTTTAATAATTCAGGCCAGTAGAACTGATCAGTTATGTGCAGGGTGCCAGGGATTGTTTGGGTGTCACTGAAAGGACTATATACTGCCCAGTGATTACTGCCCAAAGGCATGAATACCACTTTAGCCCAGGGAAAGTGCCATATGTGTAATTGTGATGCTCTGCAGCCCACACTGCCCACAGAGGGCAGTTCTCAATTCTACTCTCGATAGTAAGAAGAGGGCAAAGGGCCCTTCCCTGAGGGCACAGTTGGGGGAGGAAGCAGAGGCTACAGGAATCACTAAAAATAAATTGTTTTCAAATTAATAAAGTGCAACAGTCCACACTCAAGACCAACAACATGTAAAACTGAATTTCTAAATGATATCAAGGCGAGGAGACCAATACTGGTAAGAAGCTGCAAGACAGAATTCAGAGAGGAAGGAACAGGCGGACCTGGCCCAGGAGGCATTCACAGTGTCTGCTAGGCTGACATCAACCTGTTCACTCTGATGGGAATGACAACTCCTAAATCCCACCAACCAGAAGCTGCTGAGGGGTATGAGTGAAGCGAGGGACTCTGCCACCCTCACCCCTTTGGACCCTGAAGTTGAAGGGTGGTGGGCAAAACCTGAGGCCCTATGTCAGGGAAAATCACAGTAAAATCACTGCAGTTCACGCTAGCCCTTGAGATGGGATTCCTTTAAAATGTCCACTTACTTCTCTATCTCCTCCAAGAGTCTGAGCTTCCAGGCAGGAGGACCCCTGGGCAAGTGTCTATTACAGAGAAAGCTCTTAGAGGACAATTTGGAGATTGAACTAATGTCAGTGTCCTTACTTTCTCGCATGCCTAACCCTGAGAACCCTCAGCGTGTCCCTGCCCTACGGAGACCCACGGCCAGCAGGTGCTCTGTCCAGCAACCACGCACGATCACAGAGAACAGCATCCCTGGGCCATGGCCAGGCCTGCTCTGGTGCACACAGTGGCCCCCGCAGTGCTCCTTGGGCACAGCTAAGGCTTCCTTCCTAAGAGGACCAGTGAGTCTGGCTCATCCATGGCCGAACTCTGGGGTCCATTACTATCCTCGACAAACTCACTCCCTTAGCTCCTGTCCTGCTCAAACCACAGGATCTGACTTGAGGGGCAACTCTGAGGGGTGAAGGCAATGGCACCCCACTCCAGTACTCTTGCCTGGCAACCCACTCCTGTGTTCTTGCCTGGAGAATTCCAGGGACGGGGGAGCCAGGTGGGCTGCCGTCTCTGGGGTCGCATAGAGTCGGACATGACTGAAGCGACTTAGCAGCAGCAGCAGCAGCAGCAGCAGCAACTCTGAGGAGAGTTCAGTTTCTCCAGGTAATAAGCAGGTTTTGGATTTCCTGAGAAGGGAAAGAGGAGCATCTGTCTGCTAAGTGTTGGAGGGGCCGCAGGCTGTGTATCTGTGGATGCTTCTTGATTGACAGCATTAGTGAAGCAGATTAACCCCAAAGAAGCAGCCGGCCAGCGCTACCTCATGCTCACTGACCCCATCCTTGACCTCCCAAATTTCTCCAAGGAGCCCACCTGCTTCTTGCATCATCAGCCTTCCTCTTCTTCTACAGGACCCACCCCAGCCCTGCGGCCTGTTCCTCCACCCCAGCGAGCCGCCCCTGAGCATTCCGGCACCACCCCAGCTTTCTCCCGACAGCCCAGCTGCTCTGAGCCTGAGGACACTCCCCACGCTCCCTACCCAGGGCCCGAGGTGCAGCGTCTCCCTGTCCTACTCCTCCGGCCACCGGCCTGAGTCTGGCAGTGTCCCTCCTCACTCCCTTCCAGGTGACCTCCGCTGGGCTCCCTCCTCCACCTCCTTGGCAACTTCTCTTCCCTGCCCTGCCCTGGATCAGGGGGGTTTCTCTCCAAGGAGACTCCAAACTCTCCAAGGGCGGGGGTGTCCTCTCTCTCCCGAGTGACCCTCCCAGCGCCACTGCACAGATGCTCCACACAATAGACGCTCAGTGCAAACATAGCAACTGGAATCCCAGTGGCTACAAAGTGACCAGCCCGCCGGCGGCAGGAAGGTCATTTCCCTGCTCCAAATGTTGAACCCTTCGCTCTAGAGAATGACTGTTCTGCTGCAGGAATGTTGGGGGGCAGAGGCACTCTGAGGCCGCTGCACAACCCAGCCCGCTAAGACAGAGTGGAGCTCCGCCGTAAGAGCTTCCAGCGTTCCCGAGGCTCTTGCGCAGAGTTTCGGTCCGCCTGGCTCTATTCTTAGCAGCGCTCACAGCCGGTACCCGGAGAAGCCTGGTTGTTGCGCAGCGTCTGGCTTTCTGCGTCCAATCTTCGGTGGAGCCTTCTGTTTCCGCCTTCAGGTACGAGATGCGTTCCTGTCCCCCTCGTGTCAGGATGGGTGGGGGTGGGCAGGCGCCATCTGGGAGAGGTGCGGCCGGATCCTCAACCCACTCCCCCCTCCTCCATCTCCCCGCACCCCTTACCCAGTGATCTGGGCCTTTGTGTTATTTTTATAAGACTTGGCTGCCAACACAGATCACCGAGGTCTTCTGTGGCACAAGTACGGCTTTCCCTCTCCAAGGTGAGCGCCTCCAGCATCGTGGCTGGAGTTCCCCTGGACTCCAGGTGGAAGGGTGCGGAGCCTCGCCACAGAGAAGAACGTACTTACTAGAAGCCGTGGTTGGAGCCAGTCGCCCACTCGGGTGCCCCTGCTGGATACAGAGCCCTCCTGGCACCTCGTGGCAGTGCAGTGACAAGTCCGTGGAGACAGTCCGCCAGAGCCTGTACTTCAGGAAGGACCTCCAAGGCCTTCCCTCCATCTTCTCCGTCTGAGACCAGTCCGGTTTGCTCTCAGATTCCTCCATCTCTCCATCATTTTACTCACTCATTTTTTCACTTATATCCCTTTCTTCTTTCAACATTTATACATTTATTTATGTAGCTCCTGCCTTGGTTTGAGTTCCCTTAAAAAGCAGATTCTTGGTGAGACAAGGACATGGGTGTGAATAGTTCATTAAGAGAATTCCAACACACTTGAGGAGTGGGAGCTTAAAATGAGGAAGGGGGAAAGCCTGTACCTGTGCAGTGACAGGCCAGTGATGGGCAGGTTGCTGCTGCAGGCCACTGGGACTCAGTCCTACAGAGGGCCCTCAGAGGACTGTGGAGAACCCAGTTGCTGGTTTTCATTCCTTGATTCCCCTCTCCCATTGACTGAGGGTTGTTTCTTGGAGGCATTAAATCCCTAGCGCTTTCAGGCCTACCTGCAGCTGGGCACACTCCTATGATTCTTTATGCAGCAAGCGGTCAGAGGCCGGGATTGCCCCCTGCACTGCAGCTGCAGTGCGTGAGCCAAGGGAACGTGGGCAGGGAATTAACATGAGCTATGGCTCCAGAGTGCTTACTGTGTAGACCTTGACTGGATGCACACTGATGCCAGGCACTGTGTTAAGGCTTGGAGGGGTATACTATTAGACCTTGCGGTCTTTTCCTAGGGCCCGTCGCTCCAAAGATCACCGAGACTCAGATTCGATGCAAACAGCAAGAGAATTTATTGGACCGGCACGCCGGGGTTCAGTCACCTCCAGGGAGGAACGAACCCCAAACAGTCGTTACAGAGCATTTTTAAGCACAAAAACCACAAATGGGTGCAGCTAGGGTGGGAACAGTCTGATTGGTGCGCAGGTCCTGACCTTTACAGGGATAGGCTCGTTTGCTACCAGATCTAAACGGCTGGTCAGGGCCACATTCCTACGGCCTGGAAAAACAACTTCTTGGAAAGTCCCCGAAGGGAAAACAACCCCTGAGAGAGCCTAAAGGCTATATTGCATGAGATAAGAACCTGCCATATTGCATGAGATAAGAACCTGCTCTCAAGGGTTTAGCAAAGATTTTAACTTTTCCTCTCAATACCATTCTGGCTCTGATTGATAGAGCAGACTACCTGCAGGGTCCTAGCCTGGGATGGGACCTCCCCCCTGCCAGGAAGGTTCTTTTCCCCATCGGATTGGCACAGCCAAAAATGAAACCAGTGCTAAGAATGGAACAGCATCAGCTTTATGCAAGGTTTCCCTGGTGGCTCAGCTGGTAAAGAACCTGCCTGCCAGTGTAGCAGATGCAGGTCTGATCCCTGAGTCGGGGAGATCTATTGGAGAAGGAAATGGCAAACCACTCTAGTATTCTTGGATGGAAAATTCCATGGATAGAGGAGAGGAGCCTGGCGGGCTTGCAAAGAGTCCATGGGGTTGCAAAGCGTCAGACATGACTGAGCACACGTGCACACGCACAGGCACACACACACACGAGCTTTATTCAGTGCTGAAAAAGGGAAGGGAAACCTAGTACACATATCAACTTCTCAACCTAATTCAGGTGGAGACACCAAATATATAGGAGAATGGAATTAAAGTGGAGGGGATCAGAAAGAGTGGGAGGAATATTCATGAGTAATCCAAGAACAGGGGCCTGGTTTGGACCCAGAACTGAGGCAGCTCTCCTTCCCAGGCCTTGTGTAGGCTTTCCTAGCAATCGTCAACTGTCATGGCACCCATGGGTGTGCCTTTTAGCATATGCTAATGTATTACAATGAGCATATAATGGGGCTCAAGGCCTATTGGAAGTCAAATCTTCTGCCGTCGTGGGCTTACTTATTTCTGACCAGTTCTTGTTTTTTCTCTTTGCAGCTTCCTTCCTAAATGCAGATAAGAGATATTGGTTTCTAGCCGAAGAGAAGGCAGGAGCAGGATTCTGGGGCGACAGCCTCGGTGACAGCTTGCCATTTAAAACCAACTGTAGTTTTGATTGTTTGAGTAGTTTCTTTCCAGAAACCTAAAATGGGAGAAGGTGTGGTTATGTTGAACCAACATTCAGGAAGTCTGGATTTTAAACTTGGGTCATTTACATAGGTGGAACCAGGAAGCTTACCTGAAGCTTCCATCATGGGTCATCATTGACCCTGAAATGAACCAGCCCAGGCCACTGTCTGGGCTGTGACTGAGTCCAGTCTAGGTGGAAGCGAACAAAACTTGCTATGACAAACCACAGTAAGTTCTGGACTCTTGTGCAGAACTCTGTGCTTTTGGAGCACAGAGAGAAATAATTATCCCAGAGTTGGATAGGGAAGGGCTTCTCTAGAGGCTTAGACAGTCAAGACTCTGCCTGCTATGCAGGAGACCCAGGTTCAGTCCCTGGGTTGGGAAGATCCTCTGGAGAAGGGAATGGCAACCCACTCCAGTATTCTTGCCTGGAGAATTCCATGGACAGAAGACCCTGCCAGGCTACAGTCCATGGGGTCGCAAAGAGTCAGATGTGACTGACAGACTCTGTGTGTGTGTGTGTGTGTGTGTGTGTGTGTGTGTGTGTGTAGAGAGAAAGAGAGGAAAGTCTTAATGGTAGAGGTGAGACATTCAATATTTTTAAGATTTTTTAAAATCCTTTTTAAGTTTTACATTTAGGTCTGTGACTCACTTTGAGTTAGTCTTTGTTTGTGGTGCATGGTATGATCAGTTGTTGTTGTTGAAATTTTTCACCTAGAGGTATTCAAGTTTTCTCGCAACCAATTGTTATTCCACGCCAGGAGGCTTGTGGGATCTTAGGTTCCTGACCAGGGATCAAGCCCAGGCCCCTGCATTGGAAGGTAGAGTCTTAACCATTGGATCCCCATGGAAGTCCTGAGATACTCAGTTTTTGCCACTGTGGACAGTAAACATCAACTGCCTCAGAAGACTCCTTCTGTGGGCTACAATTCTCATCTTCATTTGTAAGTCCTCCTGGGGTACAGCATGATTTATTTCCTTACCAGCCAGCCTAACTTCAGCAGCAGATTCTGTCATTCCCCTCCTGATCTACATGACAATGAGGACTATTAGGAAAACACAATGGGCCCGTCTTATGCATACCTGCTTAGAGACACCTCATGCTTCAACCCTTCCTCTTCTGGGGTGTGATCTTCCTGCCCTGTTTGAAGTTGCAGAACCCACCAGAACCTTTGAATCTCTGCTTTGGGGGCATCTTGACCCTTCCTCCTAGAACCTCCTCACCAACTATCTCTCAGTCCCTCATATTCAAATCCTATTCCTCCTTCTAGGCCCATCACCTCACTTCCTAATGCTCCCCCTGGAAGTGGTTGCTTTCTCTAATTCTCTGTTCCCACTGTTCTTATTTTCACTCACATCAACTTTGATGTGCTTGACTGAATCACTGAGGGTGGAGTTTCAGACACAGATAAACAGGTCGTCAAGAAGCTATCTGTGGAAGGAGACTTGTCCCAGGACTCAGACAAGTGCAAGGCATATGTTATAGCAGCTTTCCTGATCTGCTTTCTTTGTAAGGTTGTAGCCACGTGTTCCGGGAAACAAACTCACTCAGAAGGACAATGCAGATAGTGGAGTGCAGTTTATTACACCGGCGGGCCCAAGGCAGAGTCTCCTCTTAGCCAAGGACCCCGACCAGTTTTTGTGAAAACCTTATATACCCTAAGTGTGCGTGCGCAAACCCCCCTCCCCAAATTCTCTGAAACTAGTCTGAACAAAGGAAAAGAAAGAGATAATCAGAGTTAACCCGTGATTTGTATGCTTTAAGCCTAGGTAGTTAACAGTGGACAATTATCAATAGGCCTGTGATCATACCCCAATAAGCATAATAGAATTTATGATTCTATTCGGTTACACAGATAATTAGGATATTCTTTTAGGTGACGGAGAGTCTAGGTACGAGACCTGGGGCTCTTCCACTGGGGTGTGGGAGGGGTCTGATTTTCCAGTTGATATGTCATTTCCATAGATACTGGGCATATAGCTCAAAAGTCCACAGTCCAGCCCAAGATGAAGTCCTGCTTTCAAGATGGAGCCTGTTCTGTCTGTTTCCTCCTTCAAATTCAGTTGTGAGTCTCTTGCGAGCAGGTGAGCCTGTCTGGCTCCTAGTAGAACGGTCAATGACCAACAAATGTCTGAGAACTCATATGTGACATGATCATTGAACATTGAGTGAATAAAAGCTTCTCCCCAGATATGAGACAACTGGTCCACATAAAGGACTGTTACCATGCTTTGCCTGACCATAAAGGGGCATGGTAACACATTTTGGAACCAATGAATCCTTTCCTCTGGGATTACAAACCTACTCCAATAATTACAAAACCACAACAACAATCTCTAGATATCACTCTATAAATATTGCTTAGACAGCCCTTGAATACAACAGTGTATTTATTTTCTATGTCTGGCGCACAAAATTCTGCATCTCTCTGAGCTCTCAGGTNTACCAGGTCTAAACGGCTGGTCAGGGCCACATTCCTACGGCCTGGAAAAACAACTTCTTGGAAAGTCCCCGAAGGGAAAACAACCCCTGAGAGAGCCTAAAGGCTATATTGCATGAGATAAGAACCTGCCATATTGCATGAGATAAGAACCTGCTCTCAAGGGTTTAGCAAAGATTTTAACTTTTCCTCTCAATACCATTCTGGCTCTGATTGATAGAGCAGACTACCTGCAGGGTCCTAGCCTGGGATGGGACCTCCCCCCTGCCAGGAAGGTTCTTTTCCCCATCGGATTGGCACAGCCAAAAATGAAACCAGTGCTGAGAATGGAACAGCATCAGCTTTATGCAAGGTTTCCCTGGTGGCTCAGCTGGTAAAGAACCTGCCTGCCAGTGTAGCAGATGCAGGTCTGATCCCTGAGTCGGGGAGATCTATTGGAGAAGGAAATGGCAAACCACTCTAGTATTCTTGGATGGAAAATTCCATGGATAGAGGAGAGGAGCCTGGCGGGCTTGCAAAGAGTCCATGGGGTTGCAAAGCGTCAGACATGACTGAGCACACGTGCACACGCACAGGCACACACACACACGAGCTTTATTCAGTGCTGAAAAAGGGAAGGGAAACCTAGTACACATATCAACTTCTCAACCTAATTCAGGTGGAGACACCAAATATATAGGAGAATGGAATTAAAGTGGAGGGGATCAGAAAGAGTGGGAGGAATATTCATGAGTAATCCAAGAACAGGGGCCTGGTTTGGACCCAGAACTGAGGCAGCTCTCCTTCCCAGGCCTTGTGTAGGCTTTCCTAGCAATCGTCAACTGTCATGGCACCCATGGGTGTGCCTTTTAGCATATGCTAATGTATTACAATGAGCATATAATGGGGCTCAAGGCCTATTGGAAGTCAAATCTTCTGCCGTCGTGGGCTTACTTATTTCTGACCAGTTCTTGTTTTTTCTCTTTGCAGCTTCCTTCCTAAATGCAGATAAGAGATATTGGTTTCTAGCCGAAGAGAAGGCAGGAGCAGGATTCTGGGGCGACAGCCTCGGTGACAGCTTGCCATTTAAAACCAACTGTAGTTTTGATTGTTTGAGTAGTTTCTTTCCAGAAACCTAAAATGGGAGAAGGTGTGGTTATGTTGAACCAACATTCAGGAAGTCTGGATTTTAAACTTGGGTCATTTACATAGGTGGAACCAGGAAGCTTACCTGAAGCTTCCATCATGGGTCATCATTGACCCTGAAATGAACCAGCCCAGGCCACTGTCTGGGCTGTGACTGAGTCCAGTCTAGGTGGAAGCGAACAAAACTTGCTATGACAAACCACAGTAAGTTCTGGACTCTTGTGCAGAACTCTGTGCTTTTGGAGCACAGAGAGAAATAATTATCCCAGAGTTGGATAGGGAAGGGCTTCTCTAGAGGCTTAGACAGTCAAGACTCTGCCTGCTATGCAGGAGACCCAGGTTCAGTCCCTGGGTTGGGAAGATCCTCTGGAGAAGGGAATGGCAACCCACTCCAGTATTCTTGCCTGGAGAATTCCATGGACAGAAGACCCTGCCAGGCTACAGTCCATGGGGTCGCAAAGAGTCAGATGTGACTGACAGACTCTGTGTGTGTGTGTGTGTGTGTGTGTGTGTGTGTGTGTGTGTAGAGAGAAAGAGAGGAAAGTCTTAATGGTAGAGGTGAGACATTCAATATTTTTAAGATTTTTTAAAATCCTTTTTAAGTTTTACATTTAGGTCTGTGACTCACTTTGAGTTAGTCTTTGTTTGTGGTGCATGGTATGATCAGTTGTTGTTGTTGAAATTTTTCACCTAGAGGTATTCAAGTTTTCTCGCAACCAATTGTTATTCCACGCCAGGAGGCTTGTGGGATCTTAGGTTCCTGACCAGGGATCAAGCCCAGGCCCCTGCATTGGAAGGTAGAGTCTTAACCATTGGATCCCCATGGAAGTCCTGAGATACTCAGTTTTTGCCACTGTGGACAGTAAACATCAACTGCCTCAGAAGACTCCTTCTGTGGGCTACAATTCTCATCTTCATTTGTAAGTCCTCCTGGGGTACAGCATGATTTATTTCCTTACCAGCCAGCCTAACTTCAGCAGCAGATTCTGTCATTCCCCTCCTGATCTACATGACAATGAGGACTATTAGGAAAACACAATGGGCCCGTCTTATGCATACCTGCTTAGAGACACCTCATGCTTCAACCCTTCCTCTTCTGGGGTGTGATCTTCCTGCCCTGTTTGAAGTTGCAGAACCCACCAGAACCTTTGAATCTCTGCTTTGGGGGCATCTTGACCCTTCCTCCTAGAACCTCCTCACCAACTATCTCTCAGTCCCTCATATTCAAATCCTATTCCTCCTTCTAGGCCCATCACCTCACTTCCTAATGCTCCCCCTGGAAGTGGTTGCTTTCTCTAATTCTCTGTTCCCACTGTTCTTATTTTCACTCACATCAACTTTGATGTGCTTGACTGAATCACTGAGGGTGGAGTTTCAGACACAGATAAACAGGTCGTCAAGAAGCTATCTGTGGAAGGAGACTTGTCCCAGGACTCAGACAAGTGCAAGGCATATGTTATAGCAGCTTTCCTGATCTGCTTTCTTTGTAAGGTTGTAGCCACGTGTTCCGGGAAACAAACTCACTCAGAAGGACAATGCAGATAGTGGAGTGCAGTTTATTACACCGGCGGGCCCAAGGCAGAGTCTCCTCTTAGCCAAGGACCCCGACCAGTTTTTGTGAAAACCTTATATACCCTAAGTGTGCGTGCGCAAACCCCCCTCCCCAAATTCTCTGAAACTAGTCTGAACAAAGGAAAAGAAAGAGATAATCAGAGTTAACCCGTGATTTGTATGCTTTAAGCCTAGGTAGTTAACAGTGGACAATTATCAATAGGCCTGTGATCATACCCCAATAAGCATAATAGAATTTATGATTCTATTCGGTTACACAGATAATTAGGATATTCTTTTAGGTGACGGAGAGTCTAGGTACGAGACCTGGGGCTCTTCCACTGGGGTGTGGGAGGGGTCTGATTTTCCAGTTGATATGTCATTTCCATAGATACTGGGCATATAGCTCAAAAGTCCACAGTCCAGCCCAAGATGAAGTCCTGCTTTCAAGATGGAGCCTGTTCTGTCTGTTTCCTCCTTCAAATTCAGTTGTGAGTCTCTTGCGAGCAGGTGA
Source organism: Neotragus moschatus (assembly GCA_006410615.1). Classification (NCBI taxonomy): domain Eukaryota; kingdom Metazoa; phylum Chordata; class Mammalia; order Artiodactyla; family Bovidae; genus Neotragus; species Neotragus moschatus. Next base: position 8,129,492 of record SJYA01002795.1, on the reverse strand, counting down.
GCCTGTCTGGCTCCTAGTAGAACGGTCAATGACCAACAAATGTCTGAGAACTCATATGTGACATGATCATTGAACATTGAGTGAATAAAAGCTTCTCCCCAGATATGAGACAACTGGTCCACATAAAGGACTGTTACCATGCTTTGCCTGACCATAAAGGGGCATGGTAACACATTTTGGAACCAATGAATCCTTTCCTCTGGGATTACAAACCTACTCCAATAATTACAAAACCACAACAACAATCTCTAGATATCACTCTATAAATATTGCTTAGACAGCCCTTGAATACAACAGTGTATTTATTTTCTATGTCTGGCGCACAAAATTCTGCATCTCTCTGAGCTCTCAGGTTTCTTGTCTCTTGAATGGGTGTGTTGGACACAATCATCTCCAAGAGGTCTTCCTCTCTCTACTGACATGTAGTGAGTCTAAATGTAAAATGTTGCTGGTGATGGCCTGAACTGAAACGTTCATCCTGCAACTGAAAATTGTCATGGGAGACAAAATATTGGTACTCTCTGGTTTCATATTGCATGCCACCATACCTTACCCTCTTCAGGAGGAGCAGACAATGAATGGAAGGCGAGGTGTAGGTCAGGCTGTTGTCATTGCTAACAACTGCCCTCTCACTGCCTTGTCTGGCTCCGGGCTCCACCCGGCCAGATGTGAGGCCTCCCATCCTTTCCTCAGGTTGAGGGGACCTAAATGCTGGCAAAATAAGCCTTTGGAGAGGGAGATGATTCACGCCCCAGCAGAGCAGGCTCCCAGCCACCTGCTCCCACCACCCTCTGGGCCCTGGGGGCACAGAGGCATGACCTGGAGGGCTCAAGTCTCCCTGGGCGGATCTATTACATGCATTAAAATAATTTACGCTCAGCCCTATAAAGCGTTTAATTCGTCGTGCCATCATCCATTCCAGAAGCATTCCTCTTCATCATGAATTATTTTTGAAGTATTTATGTGGACCTCACCGAAAAGCACCCCAGTCAGCAAACTGAGAAATGGAAAGGCATTAAGAGGAGGCGCTGACCCCAGGGTCACAGAGATGAGTGTGGCCAGGGTCAACAGGGTGGGAGAGGGAGCTGGGGTGGCCGCAGCAGCTGCTGACCAGGTTGCCAGGCTCTGTCCTCCCTGCCCACACCTTGGCATGGGCCGGGCACACGTATTTTTCATATCAGCAGCTATGGTAACAACTGATGTGTGCAGCATTTCCGTTTGCACAGCACTTCCCCATGTTCTCGTGCGTGGCTCCCAGTAAATGTGCACAGCATGTTCTGTTGTTGTTCAGTCCCTAAGTTCTGTCCCGACTCTTTGTGTCCTCATAGACTATAGCACACCAGGCTCCCCTGTCCTTCACTATCTCCCAGCGTTTGTTCAAATTCATGTCAGTTGAGTCGGTGATGCTGTCTAACCACCTCATTCTCTGATGCCCCTTCTCCTTTTGCCTTCAATCTTTCCCAGCATCAGGATCTTTTCCAGTGAGTCAGCTTGTGACATCAGGTGGCCAAAGTATTGGAGTTTCAGTGTCAGCATCAGTCCTTCCAGTGAATATTCAGGGTTGATTTCTTTCATAATTGACTGATTTGATCTTCTTGCAGTCCAAGGAACTCTCAAGAGCCTTCTCCAGTACCACAGTTTGAAAGCATTAATTCTTCGGTGCTCAGCCTTCTTTATGGTCCAACTCTCATATCAGTACATGTTACGGCACATGTTAGCAGCCTCTTTAACAAATGAGAAAACTGAGGCTCAGAGGTACAAAGACATGGGCCCAGTTTGGCAGACACAGACTCGGAACCAAGTTTCTGATCGCAGCTACCCACTTGGCAGCTATGCATCCTCTAAAGAGCCTGGAGAAGGAGACGGCACCCCACTCCAGTATTCTTGCCTGGAGAATCCCATGGACGGAGGAGCTTGGTGGGCTACCGCCCACGGGTCACAAAGAGTCCAACACGACTGGGCGACTTCACTTTCACTTTCAAAGAGCTTGGGCAGCTGGTCTCATATGAACCCAGTGCCTGGGGGTATCAGACCAGTTTTATCAATGCAATGGGCTGCCCACTCCTTTGCCCACCCACAGACACATACCCACACTACAAGTGAGAAGGACCATACTCAAGTTCTCAAGGGTACCACTGGTCTGTCATTGAGTTTAGTCAATTTTATTCTTCTTAGTTTTGGGGCCTCATTTCTGGAGATTGCTGAAAGAACTTTTTTAAAGTTAACAAAATTTCCAACAACACTCCAGGGATTATTATCAAAGATAATCGGGCTGGGAATTCTTATTTATTCAATAATCATTTATTTGAGGTCTTACTCTGTATCAGGTATTACTTGTACCAGGGCTCTGATGGGTCCCTCATCTCATGAAATTTACATTCCACTGAGAAAAGCAGACTATCACTGTGTAAACCAAGAGGTAAACAAGGTATTTCTAGGGAGTAATTTATTACTGCCACAGATAAGACAGAAATAAGATGATGAACTGTGGTGTGGCACAGAGGCCGGGAACATATGGGTGTGGTGGCAGAAAGCTTCCCCGAGCGACATCTGAGTTACAACCTAAGAAAGGGAAGGTGTCCAGCTTGGAAAGGGCAAGAGAAAACAAGTGCAAAGAGCCTGGGGCAGGAACAGGTTTGGCAGACCTGAAGTGCAAAAAACCATGTTGACTAGAGAAGGAAGGTAACTGAGGGACAGATGGAGGATGAAGTTAGAGAGATTGATAAGGTAAGATAATATAGGGCCTCAAAGGCCATGGTAAGGAATATGAAATGTATTGTAATGTAAGTCGAAGCCATCTAAGCAGTGTAGCTGAGAATGATCTGATTTGTTGAATTAAAAAGCTGATAGAATTTGGTGATTCCTCAAAATGTAAACATAGAATTTCTCAATGATCCAGCAATACCACTCCTAGGTATATGCCCCAAATAATGGAAACCAGATACCCTAATACTTATACGTGAAAGTTCATAGCAGTAGCATGTGATATAGCCAAGAGGTGAAAATAACCCAAACGTCCATCCATGGATGAACAGAGAAACAAAACGTGGTCTAAACATACAAGTTTATTTAGTCATTGAAAGGAATAATATACTGTTACATACTACCGCGTGGATGAACTTTGAAAATATTATGCTAAGTGAAATAAGTATTAGTCACTCAATCATGTCTGACTCTACGATTCCATGGATTGTGTAGCTGACCAGGCTCCTCTGTCCATGGAATTCTCCAGGCAAGAATACTGGCATAGGCTGCCCTGACCTCCTGCAGGAGATCTTCCTGACCCTGGGATTAAACTTGATTCTCCTGCATTGCTGCCAGAGTCTTTACCTTCTGCGCCGCCAGGAAGCCCTAAGTGAAATATGTCAAACACAAAATTTCACGTATTGCATGATTCCATTTATATGAAATATCCAGAATTGGGAAATGCATGGAGGCTGCGCATTGCTGGAGCATGGAGAAGGGGGCATAGAAAGTTACTGATTAGCGGGTGTGCGGTTTTCTTTCGGGCAGTAAATATGTTTTAGAACGCATAGAGCCAATGGTTGTGCAACATTGCGAGTGTACTTACTAAATACTACTAAACCATACACTTTAAAACAGTTAATTTTATGTATGTGAATCTCATCTCAATAATTTTTTTTTTTAATTTTTAAAAAGGAAGTTGATATTCTTGGGCACACGGATCCTCCATGTCATTTGAAACCAATGCCCTCCACCCCACAGCCCTGCATGCCCCTTCTTTTACAGCCTCTGAAATCTGGGCCCTCAAACCCTTCACTGCTAGATTCTCCCAATTCAGGGCCCTCTTTTTGAATAAGGCTCTGGTGGGCAAACTGGAAGCCAGCAAGTCCTCACTCAAAGAAAGCTCAATGCTAAGGACTTTCTCTAACCAGAGATCTAAAAGGATTCCCACCCTCCACTTTCCCACAAATCACTGAGAGGGTGGAGTGGAAAGCCAGGGCAGGATCCTCCTTGCCTGTCCTCTGCCGGGTCCCCAGCATCTGGCACAAATGGGTGATCTGCTCCTCCCAGCAACACCTCAACTCCACCCTGCAGTGCTCCTGGGCCCCAAATTCTGGTAACGATTCTGGGGAGGAAATGAGCAGCAATTGGGGAGGAAATCAGAGTTCAAGTGTCAATAATTTTTTAAATATGTGGCATTAATTTCTGTCCACGGTTATGGGATGATCAGCTAGCGCCTGAGGACTCGCGCGTCCTCCTTGGGGCCAGAGGCCACAGAGAGTCCCCTTGGAGCATTCGTCACCTCCTCGCCAAAAGAGGAGCCCTGGGGACCAAGCCTGGAGCGGCCGGGGCGGGGGCGCTTTCTCCTTAGGCTGAGGCTCCTTTGATACCTTAGGGCAAGGGGCTGGGTCAGAGGCCGGTTCCGGGGTGTGAGCCAGAAAAACCCGCCCCCGCCCCCGTCCCCGCCCCGCCGAGACTCGGGGGACCCCGGGCGCCACCGTTTGGTGCCGCGCCCCCTTGTTGCCGGCCCGCCCCCGCCCCGGACGCCCCTCTCCAGGCGCGCTGCCAAGTGACCCGCCCCCTCCGCCAGGTCTCCAGGCGGGAGGAAAAACTGAAAATGAAACCCTTCGCAGCGGAGAGCTTACATGGTGGGCTGGTTTGCTGTTTGGGGGTTCTTGATGTTCCCCTGCTAGCTTGGACGGGAGAGAATCACAACTGAGTGCCCGTGCCCGTCTCGGTCTCTCCTCCTGTTCTCCCTGCATCCGGGGAGAGCGACCCACCAAGCCAGGGGAGGAGACCCGCAGTTACTTTTGTTGACTTTCTGGAGATCTGATAGTCCGAAATGGAGGCGTGGTGCGCAGTGGGAAGAGGCCGGGCGACTCAGAAAACCAAGGCAAACAAACCTGCAGAACAAAGGAGCGCACCCAACTTAGACATCCCCAGACCGGTGTGGAATTCTTCCTGCCCTTGCAACGCCTATTTCTTTGAAGTTGAACCTTTTGACAAAGCCATTCCAGCGGACCTGCCACCAAAAATCATTTTGTAAACAAAGATAAAGTCAGGAGCTGACCCCAGGTATGAGGAGCAGTTTGTGGGGGCTTCTGCTTTTGGCTTTCTCAGTATGCATCCTTATTTCTCGAAAACGTGACCTCTACCCTCAACTTTGCTCTCCCTGTTTCTCCCTGTCTGCCCTTTCTGGGAGAGGCAGTGAGGCTGACATATTTCAGACAAATCATAGCAGCCAACTTCCTGTCCGGCCCCATTTCTACTGAGAAACCCTTCCTCCACCTCTCCCGGGTTCAGGTAACTGGATTGATGGAGCCGCCTTCACGGCCTCTCCTAGCCGAACTTCTCATAACCCAATGCATAAATAATCACATGTTTTATAAATAGCTGTGGACAAGAGGCTGTAAAACAACGAAGATATATTTGTGCCTTTATGTCTTAGAAATATTTTCTAAAACGACTGTTTTATTTGGTGTGGTTTTGAATGGGGGCGTGTGTGTACATAACAATCCCCAAAGTTTTCCCCTGCCCCCCCACCTCAGGTCAAACCAGCACTATCGTTAGCAAATTGATAAGGTTCCACGGGCAAGCTTTATTCGTTCTGACACGAGCCTATGACACTTTATAAAAAGAAGTAATCCAGAACAATCTCTAGGTAATTAACACCTAGATAAACAAACATAAATTTCTATATTGCATTTATTTGGACTACCACTCAAATATGCGTGAACCATGCTTTTTTAATTAAAAGATAAATCCATGTGACACTTAGCCTCAAACTTAATTATTCAGCATAGTATAATAAAAAATAGAGCCCATTAAATGTGTCTTGCACTGTATTTCTGTATTAACAGCAAAACAGTTCGGTCTGGGATCATTTAAATTTTCCCCCTCCTCTTTGCTTGTGATTTCCCTGTTCACATAAGCCCTTCCTCTCCCTCCCTGCCTCAGTCCCGCCCTCCCTCTATCTCTCTTTTCTCTTAACGCCAACAGGTGAAGAGATTAAAACTCTACACCAGCCCCTACATGGAATGCTCAGCTGGGCGACATTTTTAATATTGCATTACACTATGAATTTTTTTCCTTCCCCATGGAAACATACCTCTAGTTCTGTGGAACGGGCCCAGCCTTTCTATCTTGAAAAGAAGATCACAATATTTAACACTAATTTCCTTGGGATTGTGCTTACAATACACCAGGTGAGGTTTTCATAATATAGTGTTACAATACAGATGTTCAACAGAGAGGGGGAAGTGTGCAAATCCCAAACTACAAGAGACAGCAGGGTTATCATCTTTATAAAAGTTTCAGCACAAAAGAGTATCTTAACACTGAGTATCAGCAGTTCAGCAGTTTCTGGCTGCTAGGAAGAGAAATTCACATTTGAGGCATTCCCCACCTAGTTGAAGCGGGAACAGAGATTATTCATTCAGTCACTCAACAGAGAGTACATAAACAAAGACCATGAGCCAAGCACTGTGTGGAGTGCCGTGTGAGCCTTGTCACCTTTCACCCTTATCGGAAAGGTACTGTGGCAAGGAGAACTGAACCCCAGTCTCGAGTTACCAAAGCCCCAAAGCTCTCCCAGTGGAGCCTCCTGGGTAAAGCGCAGCAATAGCTCGGTTCAGCTGGGATGTGTGCCTTTGCACAAAGTAGCCTTGGACCCAGTTGACCAAGTGTTCAGGTTTGTCCAGGACTCTCCTGCTTTTAGTACTGGAAGTTCTGAAACCTGGGAGTCCCTTTAGTTGGGGAAATCAGGACGTTTGTCATCCTATGTAGACTCCCCCAGCAAATGGTGCTGCTGACACTGTAGCCAGGCCCCTCCACGAAAGGACGGACTGGTGCCATGGAAAGACCTTGAACTGGGCCCAGGAGACACCCACCCACTCCTTTCCAAAAGACCGAGGCCCCTGGGTGTGACTGATGACTGATGGTTGTCTGGGATCCTGTAAATTTGTTGAAGAAGGCATTTGGATCTTGTTACATCGACTCCTATATTGCTGACCTCTGACAAGTTAGAAAGCCATGCATCTGCAGAATGCACCACATTTCAGTGTTCAGGTGAGTTTCTAGCTGGTGTCAGTTTCAGTAACAGTCCTTGGGACCTGGTGGTACCTAGCTTGCTCTCTGCATAGCTTGTAATGCAGTTATGTACTGCTAGCTCACATAAGCTCAGAAAGAGGCTTGTGGGCACCATTTCTGCTTCACAGATAAAGAAGCAGATCTGGGTAGCTGGAATGACCTGCCCGGATCCCACAGGTCGGAGAGGTGGAGACAAGCCTTCNGCCATGGAAAGACCTTGAACTGGGCCCAGGAGACACCCACCCACTCCTTTCCAAAAGACCGAGGCCCCTGGGTGTGACTGATGACTGATGGTTGTCTGGGATCCTGTAAATTTGTTGAAGAAGGCATTTGGATCTTGTTACATCGACTCCTATATTGCTGACCTCTGACAAGTTAGAAAGCCATGCATCTGCAGAATGCACCACATTTCAGTGTTCAGGTGAGTTTCTAGCTGGTGTCAGTTTCAGTAACAGTCCTTGGGACCTGGTGGTACCTAGCTTGCTCTCTGCATAGCTTGTAATGCAGTTATGTACTGCTAGCTCACATAAGCTCAGAAAGAGGCTTGTGGGCACCATTTCTGCTTCACAGATAAAGAAGCAGATCTGGGTAGCTGGAATGACCTGCCCGGATCCCACAGGTCAGAGAGGTGGAGACAAGCCTTCCGGAGCCCCATCCAGCCCACACAGCCCTTGCGCTACTTCTCCACCCGGTGCCCTGTCCTTCCCATCTCAGTTCATTGTCACCCCTTAGGGAAGTCTTCTGGGATGTACTATCTCTGAATCTCCTCTTCCAGACATGTTATACTTACTTGTGTGATTATCGAATTGAAGTCTGTTTTCTCCTTAGACAGGGATCTGTGAGCATGGTCTCTGACTTACCCCTGTATCTGCAGCCTGTGGCCTGATGCCTGGCACACACTAGGTCTTCTGTAAACTCTCATGAAACAAGTGAGTGGAATGACATTTAACCCCAGGACCAACTCTTTTTCTCCTGCATCCCATTCTTTCCCTATCTGACCCTCAAGACCCTGAAAATGGCAAGAAAGTGGTGAAAATACTGATTTTTCAAATGAGAAAGCTGGAAGACAAAAAGTTTAAGACATTTGTCCAGGATCATTTTGTCTGAAGGAAGTGAATGTGGAGGAATCATGACCACCTAACCACCGGGGAGCCCTTTCAAAACACAGAGGTGTTAGTGTATAATGCTTTGTGGTGAAATTAATCTCAAATATAGACATGGCTTATCACACCACAATAGCAACAATCTAACATTTGTAGAATCCTTTATAAATTTACATATAATTTCCCCTACTTTATTAAAATTTAATTTCATAATTTTCATATACAGCCAATTCATATCTGTGAGAGTTGGACTATGAAGAAAGCTGAAGAATTGATGCTTTTGAACTGTGGTGTTGGAGAAGACTCTTGAGAGTCCCTTGGACTGCAAGGAGATCCAACCAGTCCATTCTGAAGGAGATAAGCCCTGGGATTTCTTTGGAGGGAAGGATGCTAAAGTTGAAACTCCAGTACTTTGACCACCTCATGCGAAGAGTTGACTCATTGGAAAAGACTCTGATGCTGGGAGGGATTAGGGGCAGGAGGAGAAGGGGACGGCAGAGGATGAGATGGCTGGATGGCATCACTGACTCGATGGATGCGAGTCTGAGTGAACTCCGGGAGTTGGTGATGGACAGGGAGGCCTGGCGTGCTGCGATTCATGGGGTCGCAAAGAGTCAGACACGATTGAGCTATAGAACTGAACTCAGAATGGCTAAATTGTTCAAGTATCCAGTAAATAGTATAGCTAGGATTCAAATTTAAGTCAGGACATCCCAATTTTGTATTTTATTTTTACCATGTACTGAATCTGCCAATTGTCTATGACTCTTTAAGAGCTCAAAATATTTTGATGGAAATATATACTAATGCTTCTTAAAAAGGCCTCCTTCCAGTTTTATTTTTTATTTTATAATAGCTTTATTGAGATATAATTCACATACCATAAAATTCACCATCTTAAAGTGTACAACTCAGTGGTTTTTAGTATATTGAGAGTTGGGGAACTACCATCACTATCTAATTTTAGAAACATTTTATCTCTGCAAAAAGAAACATCCTACTCTTTAGCCAACAGTCACTCCCCATTCTCCCCTCTCCCCAAATCCAGCCACCATTAACCTATGGGTGGTCTCCATGGATTTGCCCATTGCATTTCCTATAAATGGATCCAGTATGTGACTGGCTTCTTTTGTGATTGGCTTCTTCCACTTAAGCACAATGTTTTCACGTCTCACCTATGCTGTAGCCCGTGTCAGATCTCCATCCCTTTTCATAGCAGAATAATATGCCATTCTTGACAAGACAATAATTGGAAAAGATACGTGCATTCCAGTGTTCATAGCAGCACTATTTATAATAGCCAAGACACAGAAACAAGCTAAATGTCCATCAGGTGAATGGACCAAGAAGATGTGGGGTGTGTGTGTGTGTGTATATACATAAATGGAATATTAGTCATAACAAAGGATGGAATAATCCATTCGGAGCAAAATGGATGGACCTAGAGATAATTCTACTAAATGAAGTAAGTCAGAAAGAGACAAAGGTCATTAGAAGATATCACTTGTGTGTGGAGTCTAAAATATGAGACAAATGAACCTATCCAGGAAACAGAAGCAGACTCTCAAACGTAGAGAACAGACTGTGGTTGCCAAGAGGGAGGCGGGTAGGGGAAGGATGGTTGGATATTTGGGGTTAGCAGATGCAAACTGGTATATATACGTAGACTGGATAAGCAGCAAGGTCTGACTGTATATCACGGGAACTATATTTAATTTCCTGTGCTAAACCATGATGAAAGAGAAAAAAGAAATCGCAAATGTGTGTATAAGCCACATTTTGATCATCTATTTATCACTCAGTTTTTAAATACACATTTTGAACCAATATGTAAAATTAAGAGACCGCTCAAAATCCAGGGGTCCAGTGTCACTTGCAAACTCAGAAGCCCTGATGCCACATTCCTCTTGGTGATGAGGCACTGGGCTGGCGTTTCTCATTTCCCCCCATCCCCCGCTACAGTTCCTACCGTCCTGCTCTTGCCACTGAGGTGTCCTGCCTGGCGCCTGGAAGCATCTGGGATTGGATCCATCATGTATACGGAGTCATGCCCCCTCCATCAGCCTTCCTTCCCTGATGGGTCCTTTTCCTGTCCGCTCGCTAACCCCTCATGACTCTCCTTTGCTGTGTGACAGTGGACCCTTAGGATTGTCCTCTGTTCCTGTCCAGGAACACCAGCAGCGTGGCCCCCCTAAAGAAACCCGGTGATTATAGATTCTTGTAGCATGGCTGGATGCCTTTGCCTCCAGCATTTCGGTGGGGCTGACCTATTCCAGAGCTGCAGCATTTACCATGGGAGCTGGGTTTTGAAACTATGCCACCACTAACAATGAAAAACAAGTCAAAAAGCAAGCCTGCACATCAAGTGTGGGGCGCACACCAAACCTGAGAAGATCAGTGTCAGAATTCTGCTTGTTATGTAGCCCTGAAACCATAGATTTTATTATCCTTTGTTCTTTTCCTTTGCTTCTGGAGAGAGAATTCAGCCTGTCCTCTGATCGGAGGTAAAAGACTTCCTTGCTTTCAATGATTTTTTTTTTTTAAACTTGTTACCAGTAAAGGAGAGTAATAGATCCCAATGCTTTAAGTGTCTGGTGTAATTACTATAACATGAGGAGCATTGGTGTTTGCACGGGTATTACCTCACTGTAACCCGTGTCTGCAAGCTTTCAAAGAAACACGTGCACTTGGGTGCGCGCGCACACACACGCACATGCACACGCTGTTTGTACACCCAGTGATACATTTTCAGCTTGAAATTTGAAAAAGAACCAGGCTATGGGAACCATCCACACAGAATACTGCAGGGCTTTTTCTTAGAAGTCTGGTTTGACCAAGCATTACCAGAGTCTGACAAAGCTACAAACATGTGTCCTGCTCCTCCTAGTAAACATACGCGAATAGGAAGAAATGGGTTTTTTTTTTTTTTTTCCAGAGGTAGAGGTTTTATTGCGTAAAACACTGGATAAAACTGGACTGCTTCAAAGACATTTTATTCTAACAGCAGAAAGAAAACAGTCATTGCTGAAAAAACAACTTTTAATACTTTCTATACCAGAATAAAGTTCTGTCAACTGATGTATTATAATAATAAATAATGACCAAGAATAAACTTTAAATACAAAGTTTTCTACTTGTTACAAGCATAGCAACAAAATCCTCTACTCTATTGATCTCAGATTTCCTCCAAGATAGATTTTTTCTTTGTGTAGGAATGTAGACAGTATTATGACCAGCATCACAGACTATAGCAGTTACAGGGAAGAAACTTGACATGTTTAGATATGAGAGCCTGATGACATTCAGAAACTGACACTGCGTCACTGCGGCTGTCACTTGGTTGTAGTACAAGTTACAAATGTTCTGGAGAGAAGGCCTGTGTCGGGGGGAAATAAGGACAGTAGCACTGGACAAAATGGAATCAACACACACGCCACAAAGAAGAGGGGATGTTCCCAGTGTCACAAACAGAATTATTGCCTGTCGCATCTGACGATGCTCAGAAGACACAAAAGGATACTGAAAGAGCGCCCAAAGTGCTAGAAATGGGATGTGGCTCTCGTTTGGTTTTTTTTTTCCACTTTTTTCCTCTTTTTACTTTTTTTTTTCTTCTTTTTTATATTTTTCTTTGCTAAGATACCAAAGGCAGGGGGCAAACACACAGAAAGCAAGCGACTGGCACAGTCATCAAACACAGTAGTGGAGTTAAAATCCTAAAGCTTACTACAGTCGGAAAGTTTTCAATAACATTTCAGTCCTTTCTCTAGGATCATAGAAACAGTTGCATTAAGTTTATCAACTCGATTTAAGTAAGGCAGTGAGAACTATTCTAGAAAAACAAGAAAGCAGCTTGCTCTATGCCAGATGGGTCCACATTGTACAGCGATGGCGTTTACACTGAAACCCCGGGTGGATGTCGCCCTCTCGACAGCATATGCAAACCGGATTCCTTATTAGCCTGAGATTCCTTCTGGTCTCAGGATAGCGAAGCATTTTATTTACATTGATTGCAGTTTAGTATTTTTGTAAACTGCTGTAGGCAGAGCTGAAGTTTTTAAGGCCCTGGGGTTTTATTCTGTGCTCCCAGCCTGCAAGGAAATATCGATCTTTTTTTTAAAGTCTGAATAATTTTGTCTTAGAAGAAGTTAATACTTCAGTATTTCTCCACCGTCACAAGCAACAGCACCAATTTCATTCAAAGGAAATATGTTAAGAGGCTGAACTCTGACGCCACACTAGCAGATTCAAGAATAAACCCTTAACTAGTCTTCATAAATTGTCTGTTAAAAAAAATGAGTCAAGTGTTTCATTATTGGCCCTCCAAATCTCCCTCTGGGTGGTGCAGAACTTGATAAATTTGGAGTATCCAATCAGTAGAAAATCTAAAATCTACAAAAATATAGAACACATTTGTTTTACAAAAACAGACATTTTAACTTAAACAGTTTTCTTCATTAGTGATAGAGAGCAGGATGTTTAGATTCATATTTTAATACAAGCTATTTCATAAGAGCTTGCTGGAGAAGAGAATCTTGCTTCATGTCTATGACACTTACAAAAACTAACAGATGAAAAAAATCTGATAATAAGGACTGGAGCAGCCTTCATTCAAGTAACATTTTAAAAATCATAATAAAGCAATCTTTCTACTATGAGTAAATTTCCATTCTTCACCAGCACCTTCTGTCAGTAGGGTGGGCTAGTTTTAAGCATTTAATATCATGTATCCCTATTTTTTTTTATTAGCAACCTTCTTGTAAATTCCTCCAAAAATTAAAGAAAAAAAAAAAAAACGACAACTGAGAAAAAGCATTTCCCTCTATACTGCAATTTGATCTAAAAAAAGGAATTACTCATCAAACCTGCAATGGACATTTGTCTGCAGACACTTCCTGACCATTGATTCATTTGGCTGTGGATTTTTTTTTTTTTTTAATGCACACTGAAGATGGCAAGCCTCTGCAGTGCTGGTCTGCCCTGGCGCTGGCTGCTGGCCGGCTAAGATTTCTCCAAGAGTGCAGTTACGACACCACGTGAATTGATTTTCTCTGCAGTGACCGCTCCAGTCTGACTGGCACCGCGACTGCCTCCCAACACATCCCATTAGGGTGCGAGGCAGATGACAGCAGCTGGTGTCAGATTATAGAGGTGTTTTCAACAATGAAAACACAGCCCCTCCATCTTCAAGGCAACACTAAATCATTTAGATGGCATCGTTTTGCAGTTAAGAGCTTGATTTTTGGACATAGGCGACTCTAGCATTGGAAGGGCCCCTGAGCTTTCTTGAGCTCGGAGGACACCAAGCATTTCTGAAATCCCTTTTCTCCCACCTGCGTTGTTTGGAAGTACTTGTTGCCGGGTAACAGTTTAGCAGCCATTTTCAAGGGCTGGGGATTTTTTTTTTTTTAATATATATATAGATATCTTTTTTAAATTTTTAAACGTTCTATACACTAGTGGGGGGTTGTACATGATTTTTTTCCCCTTGGAATGCAGTTAGCAAACTCTTTTACCAGATGCATAATCTGAAAACTGTGTGAAATAATATTGCAATCTCCAAATTGGTTGGCTCAGTTGCGCTCCTCCTGGGCCTTGCTGCCTTCCTCCGTTAACTCTGCTGAGCTCCCCGCCTTGACAGCTGCGGGGTCTTCGAAATTCCCAGAAGCCTCTGAGTCGACTCTGGAGCGCTTGAACCTGCGGTCAGGGTATTGGCTGTTGTCAAAAGGCATGCGATGGACACAGAGGACGTGGGTCTTCAGATTTCCCTTCTGAGAGGCACTGTAGGGACAGTAGCGGCACTGGAAAGGCCTGTGACCTATGGGCAGAAAGAGGGGCTCGTCAGTTCTGCTGCGTACCCCTCCCCGGCTCCCAGAGCTCAAAGGACCAGGACCATTACTACCAGGACAATGTCAGCAGTGTTACTGCCTTGCAAAGGTCAGATGGCAAAGAATAAAGATGCAGCCAATATATCTATTTGAATAAGTAATAACTTACTTGGATAAATAATAAGCTGCAGTTTAGTGGCTAAGTCATGTCTGACTCTTTTGCGACCCCATGGACTGTAGCCCACCAGGCTCCTCTGTCCATGGGATTCTCCAGGAAGAATATTGGAGCAGGTTGCCATTTCCTTCTCCAGGGGATCATCCCAACCCAGGGACTGAACCCATGTCTCCTGCATTGGTAGGTGGCTTCTTTACTGCTAAGCCTCCAGGAAAGCCTCAAACAATGTTACCAAATAATAATAATAATACCTTGGAGAAGGATTTAAAAGATCTTTCCATCCTAGCCAGGGTTTTTAATTCAGCCTTTCTAGGTGAGAGAAAAGAAAGTTCCAACACCTGGAAATTCTTTTATAAAAAGTAAGATAGCAAGGATTTTAGATTTTGCAGGCCAAGATCAAAGATATGACGTAGATACTTATATAACAAGAGAAGAAATAAATTTCCAACTTTTTGTTGATGAAATTCAAAACTTTATTTATGGACACTGAAATTTGAATTTTATATAATTTTCATATGTGATGAAATATTATTCTTGTTGGGCTTTTTTTCCCAACCATTTAAAAATGTAAAAACCATTCTTAGCTCCACAGGCTGTATGAGAACAGACAGGAGGTGGATTTGAGCCCTGGACTAGACTTTGTGACCCTAGCTCCATACCAAGAAAACCCATAAATCCTTCCATTTGGGATGCTGACTCATCTCCAAGCCAGTTCACTTCCTCATGTCCCCACCAACTCTACTGATAAACAATTCAAGCATGACCAGGAAGTGTGTTTGGGGTCAGGTGAGAGAGGGATGTTCCCCAAGACTTGCTCTTTGGTGGAGTGGAAGTGCCAACCTGGAGGAATTTGGGAAGCTCTGTTTCAAGAGGAGGCAGCAGAAAGTATCAGACAAGAACTGGGACACTCAGATAATTAAGGCCAGCCTAGTTTTAAAGAAGTTCAATTTTGAATGGTGACGCCCAGAATCAAACTTCTCCAGAAAGGCTGTGAGTTAGAACAGAAGATGGATTCTTGTGAAAATCCACCTGCTCCTTCGGGCTTCATTTTTCTATTGTGGGGCACCACAGACATGCACACATCTCTGCTATCTTTAGGAACCAGTAAAGCGTCTAGTTTGGGAAGTTCTAATGGGACAATGCATTCTGCTGGGAAGCTGTGGATATGCCATTCCTGGAAGCCCATGAGTGCTGTCCCACCCAGCACCCAGAGAGATCAAGACCCAGTGCTGGGTTTCATTTGCTCAAGAAAATAAACAAGCAAATAAATGGGCCCAATTGTTTACCCCAGAAAACATCTGAACAGCATATTCATCACTTTTTCTAGAGCATAATAGCAGAAGTCCTGTGTATCTACTTAGCAAAGCAGTCTTGTTCTTGAGAAACTGGAGAGCAACCAAATGTTTGGAACTGAAACTCATTTCCTCACCAAATTGCACACAGCACTAGATTCTTGCTCCTCTCTTAGTGGGCTTCGGGAACTAGCCCTCTCCATCTTCTCTCCTAGCCAGTTGGCCCCCAGGTCAAATCCATTCTACCTGTTGAATCTTTCTACTTCCCATAATCCCCTTCTGAGCCTGGTCCAGTGTACACCAACTCGTGCTAGACTATGAACATGGCAGCCTGCAGGAGAGCATCCTGCTTGCAGTTTCCCCACTTCCTGCCCATCCTCCCCAGGTCTACCAGTGTGAGTACCTAAAGCAGAAGCTCACCTCTGAGTTTCCTGTCCAAATCTTTAATGACTACCTACCCCCTCGCCTTTACAGCTCAGCCCCAACGCCTCTCCTGTCTCCAGAAGCTTCCCCTGTTTGCCCACTCCAAACCAAACGATTAGATGGTCTCTGCGGATGGGCTTCATTCTGCAGGGTCCTGATGCTCTGACTGTGATACCTTCTCCCTGAGACATCACTTCTGTTCTCTGCAGACCCAAACCCCATTCTCCTTTTAGGCTCTATTTTGTGTGACTGCAGTGTGTGTGTGCACTGGCCGCCCTGATAGACTGTGAGTTCCTGAGGCAGGAAGCATAGCCATCTTAACATCACTGGTGCAAGCCCTTTGCTTGGCACAGAACAAGCATGTATGAACTGTTTGCAGGGACTGCATTATTATTTTACTGTTTCCCCTTGCTTTTTTTTTTTAATGAATTACAAATTTTCAGACAGAGTTTTCTCTTCTTTTGTTTCTGTTGTTGTACCTAACACAAGACTGAATTTGATCAACTTTCCTACTCGCGTAAGTCCATAGAGTAAAACACACTCGCTCTTGGCCCTTCTACATGGACTACCACAGCAAGAAGAACACAGACTGCCAGAAGGAGGGCCTGGACCACAATTATCGAGTAAGAGAAGCATTTGTGAGTTCTGTTTGCCTCCTGCCTTCCTGCTATCCAACCCCATCCTTAGGCTTTGGTCACACCCTCATACAGATGACAGGGAAGAATCTGGGTTGGTGCAGAAGGAGAAAACTGAGACTCTGTTTCTAGTGGACTTAGGATATTTAGGAATAGTGTATATGGTCCTGCTTTTCATCATGTTGGAGTTAAAGCATAGACCGAAGGGAAGAATCATGGTGTTGATAAACGGCAGTGAGATAGGAAAAGCCATGCCCATTCTCTCCACCATAATCATGAATCTTCGTCAGTACTAAGCTGGGTGTCAGTAGGTTTCCAACAGATCCCGAGGCTCAACCATCCAACTCATGAAGTCGTCATCCCCATGGACATGAAGTTATGCCCAGGGCTCAGTGAGGTGGTTTGAGGTTCTCTGATAGGGCAGCTCTTGAGTGGGAGAAAGAAGGAAGGACGGCCCAAGTCTGCAGCCAGAGACACAGGAACCAACTCAAGTTCATTCAGAGAACCCTAGAGAAGAGTTGAGACTTCCCTCAGGAAGCCTAAGAAACATTTCTAAAGTTTTGTCCAAAGCTTCTCATAAATGGACTGTATCTTCTAGGTTACGACCAACGGCGGCTCTGCAGTGGTTCACAAAGGAAAGGTGACACTATCCTAATTACCATGGCTCAGATACAGCTGGGGCTAACTCATCAATTCACTTATTTTATGGCAATAAGTTACAGATGGGGAAAATCATCATGACAAGACTTTGGAGCTAAAAACTCCAAATAATAATTTAAAATAAATAAATTAAATCAAAACTCTTGGCACCATAATCCAAAAAGGCTTGCAGAACCGTGAAGCAAATGACCAAACCATGGTATTGCTTAATAAATCTACTTTAGATCACTGTGATTCATCAGGTTCTTACATTCTTCCACTGTTTTTTCCCATCTGTCAAAGTTGCCAATTATACTTCCTATTACTATTTCTCTATGAATCTACGCTACAAATTTTGGAAGCCACCCTCTCTGCAAATTGTGTCACTGTGGGAACCACATGCATCTTGGCAAATCAAATGGAGAACCTGAGATATCACCTTTATTCACAATAAAAGCTTTTTTGAATTGGCAAACTTGGCGTAAAAGCACTTAGTAAAATTTTGTCACCAACTGATTTTAAATATTAATTATGATTTTTATCCTATGGTGATATCTGAATATCTGTATCTTGGGAGAGTCAAAGATATACAATAATTTTGGCATATTTGGATACTTTAGTGGTCAAACCATTAGTACTGAAGTAGTTTTTATTTTAACCTAGGTGAGCCGAAAAGTTATATATAAAGATATAATGCTATGCATATGTACCTTTGTAGAAGGAAGTCTGTACAATACTGGAACCATGATAAATCTTGATCTTACATTGTACTTTGTAAATACAAGCACTGTAGGTAATAGTAGGACCTGAAGATCCCAAAGGCCTCTGTCCCACAGGTTTTCACATACATGTCTGTATGTTTATCCTTGTATTTGAGCTTTATGGCTGTTATGACAAAAATATCAACCCCATAGCTCAGATGAATAATTTAAAATAGAGTGAACTTGGATGGTTTGACTTTAAAACAAATTTCAAATGTGTATAAAGTACTCAGATCTCCTAATTCTCTAAAATTCCTACAAGAATTATATGTTTTGTTAGGATTCACACACACACACACACACACACACACACACACATACCCTTCTAAACGGTTTGTTGAAAGGTTCCCATGAGATTGAGGTGGAAGAAAAGCTTGGAAGAAATGAGACATCCATCCTGAGGGAAGGTGATTGTGAGGAGCCGAGATGGGGCTGGAAGAAAGCATTGTGTTCCCCCAAGAATAGGATGTAAGTGAAAGGTTGATCTTTTGGTGATGGTTTACTCCCAAACAGAAAGCTGTTGGTATGCAAAGCACTTTTGGAAACTTGATTCATTTCCCAGTCTAGCTAAATCTGGATGAAAAGTTTCCAATTTCTCTATACCATTTGTCCATGCAAAGCCCCTGGTATTGGCACAAACTCAGTGATCTCTTACCTTTGGGTCAGAGAACATACCGTATATTTTCAGAACAAACCCCACAGCTGAGAGCTCCACTGGAATCTCCACTGTGCTTTTCCAATACATGTGACAGAACAAAGGACCCACCTGAAGGCAGAGGCAGTGAGAGGGCCGTGGAAATCCGAGGGGAGCTTTCTTACTTTCCTGCTAAGGTGGATGTGGGGCTCCAAGGAAATCAGATCTCCAGATGGAGGTAGGTCAACACGTCCCCTGGGGAGAAGCCCTCAGGGTGACATGCTGCAAACTTCCATCTGGCACATTTTAATGAGAAGAAAGACCAGCCATGCTGCCTGAACCACCGGAGCTGGAGGGTAGCCATTCACCTGGGCCTCTAGGTAGAGATGAAGATGCTGCTGCTGCTGCTAAGTCGCTTCAGTCGTGTCCAACCCTGTGCGACCCCATCGGCAGCAGCCCATCAGGCTCCCCCGTCCCTGGGATTCTCCAGGCGAGAACACTGGAGTGGGTTGCCATTTCCTTCTCCAATGCATGAAAGTGGAAAGTGAAAATGAAGTCGCTCAGTTGTGTCCGACTCTTCGCGACCCCATGGACTGCAGCCCACCAGGCTCCTCCGTCCATGGGATTTTCCAGGCAAGAGGACTGGAATGTGGTGCCGTTGCCTTCTCCGGAGGATGCTACTACTGTCCATCAGTCTCTAAGAAGCAGCAAAGGCTTCAAGACAGAGTTGAGTCTAACAGCCTTTCTTGGATTGAATTTAAAAGAATAAGGGCACCCACTCCAGCCAGCTCCCCATTTGAGGAGAATAGAACACACTGGCCTTTCTCAAGCTCAGCCCCACAGGGAAGCACTCTGCTTTAGGGCGGCCTTTGGGCCCTCTGAACGCAGGCGACCCTTCCTGCAGAGGCTTGACCCCAGAGAGCGCTCCGTTATGCATTTTTTATTTCAGGTGCCCTCCTGCCCCTCAGTGGCCAGTGTGAGTCTGACCAGGACCTTGCATTCAAAGCATAGCATCACCCCTTTGTGAGGCTGAGAGGCCACTAACACCCAAGATTCGGGTTCCCCTCTGTCTGACCTTGAGCGAGAATTTGATCTCTCAAGGCTTCAGTTTCTACATCTTGGAAATGGGGGAATAATACGAATACTGACACGCTAATCCTGTTGTGAAGATCAGAGGAGACAGCATGCCAAGTTTGTAAATGACAAAGAGCTCTACAAATGTCAGCTGTCTGTCATTGCTGTAATCACTGATTTCTTGGTTATCATCCTGTCCCTTATCTAAGTTAGACTGGTCAAGAGAGGCTATGCTTTGTTCTTCATCAAAAGCACTCATTCAACAAGACTTCCCTGTGCCAGTTTTGTACTAGCCTGCCTGTCCTAGGTGATCTTATCCCAGGTAGCCAGGGAATAAAGCCTGAAATTGTCTCTCTTTGGGGCTCCTGCTTTTGACTGGGGGTTTGGGGATCTGCAAGACCTTCAGAGTCTGAAGGAAGTAGTTGTTAGGCGTATTTCCCTTGGTGAAGTTCAGCAGACGTGGGCTCGGCTGTGGTCACAGGTCCACGTGGGAAGGATATTGTGTCTGGAGGATTCTGTTCTGGTGCAGAGCTGGCAGTTTGAGGCCATGCAGTGGGGGAGATGGTCAAGGGGGCCAGGGGCTCCGAGAGCTCAGCTGGGAGGAATGCGAGCCCCTGCATGCACCTCCAGCCTCTGTGCCCTCAGAGCCCCCGAGCTGCTGCCTCTGACCACAGGACTCTCTCTGTTCTCCAGATGCTTTACATGCTTTCCTCTCTTTCCTGCCACAGGACCTCTGCCCAGTCTTGTCTCATCTCCTGCGTCTGAATGCTCCCCCTCCTCTTCATGGAAGTGCTATAATCCCATCCTTAGCGCAGCTGCCTCAGGCTTCCCCTGATGACCCCAGACCCACTGAGGCTCATCACCGCAAACTCTCCTCTTCCACAGTAAAGTGTCCAACAAGAGTAGATCAACAAACAGTTATGTTGTCTGCCCCATAAGACAGTCAGTCAGCTCCAGGACTCAGGAACCGTGGAGTTTTGCTTTTGCTCTGTTTTGTTTTGTTTTGTTTTTCTGGTTTTCTGATTATTGATATTTCTTACTACCTCGTAGAGACTTTGGGATGTTACAGATTTCCATCAGGTATTTTTCAAGCAAAAGGACAGGTGAACGGATGGATGGATGAAGGAAAGAGGGAGGCAGCCAAGAGAGAAGAGGAGCAGCATGCTATCCCAGGCAGAGAGACTCGCCTGACCTCAGTACAGAAGCAGAAGGGTGTGCGGGTGCAGGGGCCTGCAAGCTGGTGCTTCCAGTGTGGTGAAGGTGGAGCTCGGTGGGAGCTGGGCAGGGGTGGGCCCACAGGACCCGCTGGGGAGCTTGCACCTCACTCCAAGGGGGAAGGCCTGTCCAGCTCTGCAGCAAGGCTGCTGCCCCAAAGAGCCCCCATCCCTGTCTGAAGGCAGCACCTCAGACCCTGATGCTGTGGCCAGATGTGAGCCCCCAACATCACTCCGCTTCCCATCTCTCTCTCTGTCTCTCACTTTGAGCCCATCAACATTTCCCATCACAGCCATGCGAAAAGTAAGTACATCATACGTTAATTTGTATTGTCACAGCACCGTAGAGCCGTGGTAAAGAGCACATTCATTTTTAATCCACTATGAATAATATATAAATATGTATACAGTGTGGAGGGTCAAGAGGAGTAAGGAGAAAGCAAGCCGTACATTGTTTATAACAAAAGTGGGGAAACGAGATATTTTTCTTACTTGCTACGATGGAAATATCTGCTCTTTCCCTGTACCTGAGGAGGAAAGGAAAATGCCTGCCCTTGGGGGACCATCCACTCATTACGGCTCTGCACTTCTGGGCAACTGGGTTCAGGGAAGAGCCGGGGCTGCATCCACGAGGCTTCTAGACTTTCCATGCTGGTGGTCTCTGCTCAGGTGCCTGATGGCAGAGAGGGGAGTTGGTGTGAGGTAAGTGACCAACCTCTAGTGCTTAGTCCAGGGTGACAGAAAAACAGTCCAACACCCGTTCATCAGAGCACGTTTACAGGAATTGCCTCAATGGTCCTCATGACTATCAGTGGGGATATATAGTGGAGAAACATCTCCCCAGTTTATGGATAAGAAAACCAAGATTAAATAATTGTCCAAAGTCAGGTTGGCACAGCTAGCTGGGTCTTGATCAGGAATTCCACTTTCAGGTTTTCTCAAAACAGACGATCACGTCTCTACTCCCTCCTGCAACTCCCTACATACCACCTGTGGAAATTCTCTACAAAGGGGTGTCCTTGGTCAGGACCCAAGGGTGCTCCAGGAGAGAGTGCACTCCTTTGTGGAGGAGTGTGTACTGCAATGTGTGATACTTGTACATGCATCACGTGCCACACTCTTTATGGACACAAGCACTACTGTGGCCTCTGCCATCAAAGGCTGGGATTGGGCACATGGCTGGCACCAAGCCACAGGGTTGTAAGCTCTCTGTCAAAGTTCCCATCGCACAGCTCCTGGACCCCAGGCCACTTCCAGGAGCACACACTGAGCACCTGCTGCATGCATTATTAGCCTGAGAAGATTGCTGTTGGAGTGATGTAGTACTTTTGGCACTGAGAAGGTGAGAAGGGCATCCATTCTGCATGCCTGACACAGGCCTACCCAATACATGCTGAATGGTTGCTCACATGTCTAAAGGCTGACTTTAAGAGTTGCAACTCACTGGAGACCGAAGTGGGAGGAGGAAGGCCAATCATTCATGAGCGAAGGACATCCCGGCTTCGAGCAAGACTCCAGTTTCCAGTTGAAAGATGGCTCAAAGGTCAGGGGGACTCACAGGAGAGAAGGAACATTCTTGAGGAAAGACACATATGCTGTTTTCCAGAGCCAGGCCTACACAGGGTGACAGAGGCACAACTCTGGATGTTGGAACAAGGGCGTCCTAGAGCGTAGTGGAGCGGTGCCCAGAATCACAGTTCATGCTCCATGGTCAACACAAGCAAAAGCGTCCAGAAGACAGTCATGTATGCAAGTGGTGGGGACAGGGCTCCCTGGGACAGGTAAACAGCGAAGGGGCAATCCCCCCGTGTCCTCACACTGCCGAGCCATCCCTCACACCAGGCAAGCTTTTCAGATCAATCTCACTGGTGCCCTTCATTGTTCATTGAAATAACTGGAAAAAGACAGTGGGTAAATAAAGAGGAACATTGCAGCCATGACTTCTAGACCAGATCCGACCACACCCACATATACCTTGGGTGAGTGTAGACCTTTAAGAAAGCCAAAAAGCATGAGAGAACCCAGGCTGACCAAGGAAGAATCTTGGGGACCAGCAGCATCGGGCCCTGCCGCAGCCCACAGTTGACCCATCTGTGACACACCAATTTTCCTTTCTGCAACATCCTCTCTGGCGCACAGGATCATGGAGTATTTCTAAACTACCACCGAAAGGTCTCCCACAGTCATGCTCTATGGTGCTGTCTTCTAGAAAGTTCCTGGTAATGACCTGGAGAGAAGTAGCCCTCAGAGGCAGCTCACATGCACAGGGCAATGAGGCTTGGGAAGCACCAACAAGACTCCTTAATAACAGCCCTGCCCCTATTGCACCCCACCCAGAGCCCTTTGGATTCCTTGAAACTAAGGACACTTGCACTAGCAGTAAAGAGCCTGCCTGCCAATGCAGGAGATGTAAGATACACGGGTTTGATTCGTGCGTTGAGGAAATCCCCTGGAGGGGGACATGGCAACCAACTCTAGTATTCTTGCATGGAGAATCCTATGGACAGAGGAACCTGCTGGGCTTCAATCCATAGGGTTGCAAAGAATCGGACACGACTGAAGTGACTTAGTACACACACAAAAACCTTTGCAAAGTTCATGCTAGTAGGAAAGAAAATGGTTCCACATATGGGGCAGATTTTATAAGTTGAAAACAGCCTCCCAGAAGAGGACTGTGCCCAGTGGACCTGGGAGAAATCCAGGCTGGGTGGTCCACTGGGCTGGCCTGTCAGTCAGGCCTCCAAGGTGGTGCTTGTCTCCACTTGGCCCTCACCTGCTGCTCCCTCTGACTGTCTGCTGCTCTGTCTGACCCTGAAGCTGCCAGCTTGGGGAGTTCCTGCCCAGGACCCCAGCCATCCTTCAAGTTTCAACATGCTCTGCTGGGGCAAAGAAATGGGTAAAAATATACAAGAACATGCACTGAGCTGATAGAAAGAGCCATTTCTCAGTAACACACATTCCATATATTTCTTTTTTAATTTCCCTAATTCTAAATAGGCAAGAATGGTTCTAATCAGGTACATAATTTATGTTTTCAGTTTTCAAAAAAATATTCATCCGTCTAATCAAAGATGCTAGACACTTTGAAATATCCGTAGTATAAATAATTTTAGGTTTTAAATTTCCTGTGATTTGGGTTTTAATTTAAAACACTATCAAAAAATATTTTACAATTTTAAAAGTGAATTTTGATCCATGTAGTAATAGATTGGAGACATCAGTGTGAACTTGTGTTTAGCTTAATATGTATAGTAGAGATGTGGGTACACGCAGGAGTTAGTCTACACACAAGTATTTCCTTTTTCTCAGTGGAGAGGGCCCAGAACCCATGACATCCCAGCGGTAACAAGGACAGTTAGCCAGGAACTTGACTTCTAATACTATTCTCAAGAAAGGGAGCCAGGGCTTCTTGGAGAAGTGGCTAATTCTAGGGCTGGAGCAGGACATACGGTGATCCTGAAGCACTTCGTGCCAGAGAGTAAGGAATTGCTCCAAAGCCTCAAGCTGGTGGGGGTATCAGAGCAGCACGCAGTCCAGTGAGAGAGCCCCCAGTGGCCAGAGCGGGAACAGCTTCAGCCACGAAGTAACTGACGAAGTATAAAATAAGCACCCACAAGTCACACTGACATAAGCCAACGATTGAATCAGTACCTACACAGAGGACTTCCCCGCTGGCCCAGTGGTTAAGAATACACCTGCCAGTGCAGGGGACACAGGTTAGAACCCTGGTCCGAAAAGCTTCCACGCGTCGAGGGGTAACTAAGCCTGTGACTGCTGAGTGCCATGTTCTGGAGACGATAAGCTGCAACTACTGAAGTTTGGGCACTCTAGAACTTTGTTCCGAAACAAGAGAAGCTAGTGCAATGAGAAGGCCATGCACCGCAACGAGAGAGTATGCCCCCGCTTGCCAGAACCAGAGAAAGCCCGTGTGCAGCAACGAAGACCCAAACCAGCTAAATGAAACCTAAAAGATACATGCTGGTGGTGGTATTGTTTAGTCGCTAAACCATGTCTGACGTTTCTGTGAGCCCAGGGCTTCCCTGGTGGCTCAGACAGTAAAGAATCTGCCTGCAATGCAGGTGTTGCTGCTGCTGCTGCTAAGTCGCTTCAATTGTGTCCGACTCTGTGCGACCCCATCGACGGCAGCCCACCAGGCTCCCCCGTCCCTGGGATTCTCCAGGCAAGAACACTGGAGTGGGTTGCCATTGCCTTCTCCAGTGCATGAAAGTGAAAAGCGAAAGTGAAGTCGCTCAGTCATGTCTGACTCTAGCGACCCCATGGAGTGTAGCCTACCAGGCTCCTCCATCCATGGGATTTTCTAGGCAAGAGTACTGGAGTGAGGTACCATTGTCTTCTCCGGCAATGCAGGAGACCTCGGTTCAGTTCCTGAGTCAGGAAGATCCCCTGCAGGAGGGAACGGCTACCCACTCCAGTATTCATGCTTGGAGAATTCCATGGACAGAGGAGCCTGGCGGGCTACAGGGCATGGGGTCACAAAGAGTCGGATGCAGCTGAGCAACTTCCACTTTCACTTTTCATGGACTGTAGCCTGCCAGGCTCCTCTGTCCATGGGATTTCCCAGGCAAGAATACTGGAATGGGTAGCCATTTCCTTCTCCAGGGGATCTTCTTGACCCAGGAATTGAACCCAGGTCTCCTGCATTGGCAGGTGGATTCTTTACCATTGAGCCACCAGGGAAGCCATATATATGTATAAATACCTTCTTGGAGAACTACAGAGGCCTCACACATTCCAAACTTACTATACAGGTGCTCCCCCTGAAGGAGGTGGCTGAAACTCCCACTTCTTTGTGCTGGCTGCATGGTGACCTCCTGCACAGAACTGCAGTGTGGAAAGCACTTAAGGGGAACTGTATAGACAGACATCTGACAATCATGAGCTCAGCCAGGTGACCAAGGTCAGGCGGAGAGCACGTACTCTGATTTGATGGGATGAGAAGGCACTTCATTTCTGTGGCTTTCCTCCCCAAAACCCGCAATCCAAGTCCACCCATGAGAAATCTCAATGGAGGAACATTCTATACAGTATGTCTCAAATGTAGCCATGTCATCAAAAACCAGGAAACATGGAGAAACTGTCACAGCTAGGAGGGGCCTTAGGAGAGCTGACCCCTAAATGAAATGTGGTCCTGGAATACAGAAAGAACATTGGGTAAGAGTAAAATGTGGGCTTTACTTAGTAATAGTGTATCAATACTAAGTCATTAATTGTAATTGATGTACCCTACAAATGTCAGATGTTAGTAGGAGGAGCAGCCCTACTAGGATACAGTGTTCGTGGTATTCTGGTCCAGTATGAAGAACCTGGGTTCTTGAGCCGGACACCTGTATTTGAACCCTACCTGTCTCTACAGGTTACATGCCCTTGGGCTGGCTATTCAAACGTTCCAAGTCTTAGCTTTTTCACCCATGTAAAATGGGTGTACTCCTAATAACAGTTTACTCATCGGGTTGTGGGGATTCGAGGAGAAAAGACTTGTAAAATGCTTAGCACAATGTGTGGCATGTAGGTAGAGTTACATCAGTGTTAGTTCGATATGGTTTTGCATATTAAAATACTCCTATTAAGTGCCTGTTATGTGAGAGTCTTGAATTGGAACTGTCATTTGAATGCCAGTGCTGGAGTCAGGGGCTAGGACTCCACTTGCCAGTGAAGGGCGCTGAGGCTCTGAGAGGCTCCATAGGTGTCTGGACTCACGAAGCCAGAGAGGCAGAAAACTCAGCTTTGCACCAGCTCCCTCTTAGACTGCAGATAAGGCTCAACCCACTGTCTCTCTTCCTCTCTGCAGCTTCAGGTTCAAGTTCAGTTAGCATGAAAGCTGAAAAGATGAGACTGGATTCCAGGAGGTATCTGCAGAAGAAAGCATCTGGCAGGAATGTCAAAGTCCCCCAGACCCTTCCAGCTCAGCCCTGTCCCCTCTTCTCCCCCTCACCCCCAACCTAGGACCTCAGAACTCAACCTCAGGAGACCCTGCCCTTCCCTCCTGCTGACCTCACAGTGGCTCCTTCCTTAGCGACTTCATTCCCATGCTCTGGCCCACGCCATGCAGATTTTGCCTTAAATTCTGTTTATTTGTTTGCCCCGGGCTGTCTATGCGCTCAGCGAGCCACCAGCCTGCCTGGGTGGTCAGGAGAGCCAGATTGCAGCGCAGGCCTGGCCGCCAGCACTCACAGGCAACTATTGATCCGAGATCTTAAATCATTCCCCAGATTTTATGAAAGCATTTATGTTTATCATTAAATAACCTTCAAAGGGTCGATGAACTTACTTTCCTTTTTTGGAGATTTTTAGATGTGTAATATAATAATGCTCTAACAATACCCAGTGTTTGTCTCTGGGTGAGCGCACTTAACCCTGAAAGAAATGCTAGGAGAGGCCAAAGAGAGAGCGCGCAAGGTGGGAGCTGGAGAACAGACAGGCCGGCAGCTTCTCCATTGTCACACAGCAAACCTCGCCCTCGGAAACTCTTCTCTCTCCCAACATTTCCAGGAAGGGGATGCTTGGAAACCACACCAACGGGGGAGATTTTAGATGGAATGGAAGTGACCACTTTCAGGTTAACAGCCTTAGGGAAAAAAAAAAGTGAATCACAGTTGATACACTTTTAATAAATAGCAAGTGAAATTATAAGGCGGTACTCGAGGTGTGACAAAAATAGAAGGTGCCAGTGCAGCATCTTCTGTTCACACTTTTGATATCCACATCTTCCCCTCCTTAGGAATATTGGGCTAAATGCAGTTCTCTGAAGTTCCTGTGTCAATAGGGTGGATGCTAGGCATTTAGCAGAAGCTGTAACAGCCATCCTTGCTCCATGGGAACCCACCTCGGGCACCATCGGACTCACTGGGTCAACAGACCACCCTAGAAACAACAAAGAGAAAGACCCAGGACCAAGAGGCAGTGGGCCTGTTCTGCACACTGCACCAGTCTCCCAATCCCCTCTGTACTGGCATCTACCTCTGCTCTCCAGCCTTTGATGACTTCCTTTGATGACCGCAGCATCTTGCCTCCTCAGCCTGACTTTCCAACGTGCAACCCTGTTTTACCTAATATTTATTGCCATTGCCACCAGGAATTTGCCAACCCCCGAATCTCTTTCCAATTAGATCCCACCAAAGCCTCAGCTCCTTGAAGCCTTTCTCAGGACCCAGCTGTCAGGGTCCCACAGGCACTTAGCAAAGGCCCACACAAGTAGGCATTTTAGCTGAGTTCTGTCGGGACTGCTCACTAATGGCTTCCTATGACTTGGGCGTGGTGGGTCTCTCCCTTCCCTTGGGGGGCTGGAGATGCCTGCCATGCACATCTCAGAATGGATACCAGAAGCTGGGAGTTGTTTCCTTTGGGTGGCTTCTTGGGAAGGGCTCGAGCCTGCCTTGGGTGCCCCTCTGCCCTGCTCCATGTTCTTGCCTTCACAAAAGCCTAAGGGATACCCTGGAGTGGGTAGCCCTGACCTTAAAGAGGCTGGTCCCAGCTTCTGGTCTTGCAAGGACACACTCCCACCTTTCTTCCTTCCACCCAGCTTGGCATCCTTCTTCAGAGGACCTCCCAAGAGGCGGTCCTGAAGAACCCTCCCTGCACACCCAGACCATGCCCTCTGCCTTGCCCTGCCTTCCACACGAGGAAAATCCAAGTGCTCTGGGCTCTGGAGGCCCCCAGCCTTCCCAGTCCCAGCCACCACATTCCTCCCAACATCTATGAAGGACTCACAAGAGCTCGGTCATTTCCAGGTGCACCTTGGGTCACCTTGGGTCTCCATCATCCAATCACGGTGCCATGAACCAGCCTTCTTGCCCCACACCCCTCCCTAGCATCCTAAATCATAACACTCCCTGTGCAGTGTGGGGACAGTACCCCCTACCTCACTGGAGCCCCAGAGCCCAGGTGACCATGGGCCAGCTCCACGGAGTCCACGACTGCTCTGGATATACATGCTTTCACACTCCTCAGAAGTCACAAGCTGGAGGCACACACATTTTTCTTAAGTTCGTCTCTTTATTCTTAGCTTTCTATGTCCTTGGTTTCTCCAGTGAATTTTTTTTTTCTTTTGGCCTCATGCCATGTGGGATCTTAGTTCCCCAACCAGGGATCAAGCCTACACCCCTGCACTGGAACAATGAAATCTTACCCACTGGATGGCCAGGGAAGTCCCACAGTTTTATTATTTTGTCCCCAATGCTATTTTTTAAAAGATTTAAGGTATTACCAATGTTTAGAACAAAGAGATTTCATGTAAAAATACAGATTTCCAGTTTATCTTGAAAAGGTCTGGCAAGATCTTCCCAGAGGCAGCCACCTGCCTGGCACCGGGACCCCAGTTCTCAACCCCTGAGAAATGCCTGAGTCTGACACCCGGTGCTTCACCTCCTTTGGGTGGGGCGGGTCACTGGGTGAAGTCTTCCTGTGGTTCTCCACGTGGCAGATAAATTGCATTCCTGTACACACCCAGTGAAATAAACAAGTGGGTGGTCTCTGCTGGTTTAATCATTTCCTGTTTTCCATTGTATCCCTTAAAATGAACACATCAACCCTTAATTGTAGGTTCTGTTTTATTAGACAATTTAAATATTGGGGGGAGAGGGCAATGTTGTAATTGGGCGTGTGCCAAGGATGTGGTATGCACAGTGCCACCCTGGAAAAGACACGGGGGGGGGGGGGGGGGGGG
>SJYA01002795.1:7983044-8099936 GCA_006410615.1 Neotragus moschatus | reverse complement strand
GGGGGGGGGGGGGGGGGGGGGGGGGGGGGGGGGGGGGGGGGGGGGGGGGGGGGGGGGGGGGGGGGGGGGGGGGGGGGGGGGGGGGGGGGGGGGGGGGGGGGGGGGGGGGGGGGGGGGGGGGGGGGGGGGGGGGGGGGGGGGCAACCCCACAAAGTCACCCAACACAGAACGCTGTACCTTTACAGACAGCACATCCACTAAAGGCTGTTGTCCAGGGTTATCTGTGGCCAATTCACCACCCACTCTCCCCATGCTCATCTTTTGTAAACACAGTACATTTTGGGGGGTGGGTTTGGGGGAGGGGGCGAGGCGGGCTCATGTGGGTTGCAGAAGATCTCACCAAAAACAGTGTAGCAGGACCAGTCATATTCCATCGAATTTCAGGGCTGTTGTATCCTATTAATGTGAGTTTATGTGAGAGACAGAATTGCACATTCCTCTTTTCATAAAAGAATCAGACACCCACTATCCGTACCCACAGTATAGATCCATATAGAAGGGCACACCGAATATATTTTAAATAGCTACATTTTATCATGCCCAATTCAACAAATTGGTACCGTGAACAATGGAAAATTTAACAAACTACAAAGGGGAGATGGGAACATAAACTTCTCAACGTTCAGCGCTCTCCAAGCGCCACTAATGTGGTCACATGCCAAAAAATAAAATTAAATAAATAAAGCACAGGAGAGAGGTGGCTTTTCCTGTGAAGTCACAAAGGAAACGGTCCTCTTTTCTTCCCTTTTTTTCCCCCTATAAAAGGCTCTCTCTCAAATCAAAGGTGTCAGACTTTGCTTTCTCTGGCTGGCATGATCCAGAATACGGCTGCGGAATGACAGATGTCGGCACCCAGCTGCAATGAAGCATGCTAAAGTTTCCGTCTAATCCACTTATTTCTCTGTAGTCACGTAAACCAAAACAAATGGGCAGGGCTTTACATCAGGAAGAAGCCCCACAGCAGCAGGACTTTGTTGCGTAATGCAGTCCGCACGCCATCTTGGTATCATTTTCCCTCCGCAGGGAAGGCACCTTGCGTGAGAGCCGCTTGGAAGTGTGGCCCCCAAAGTGTCAATCGTGTCCCCTCCACCCCGGAAGGGACAGGGTTTCCTCGAGAGAGGGAAGTTTAGGGGGAGAAGAGGGTGTCAGCTTGAAGGGAGGCCCTCGCGGGACCCAGGGCCAGGACCCACGTGCACGCACACTCACACACCAATGCGCTCCCAGGTTTTTTGAGCTGCTAAACTAAGACGATCAGTTTAATCACCAGCACCATCGTTTTCAACTACTTGAATAAATCCAGAGGAATTATACCCGGAGCCCGTGTGTAATTAAAGTGAGGGTTGTTAGACTCTTCATTTAATAAAACACTTGAAAAGAAAAGCCCTTGTAGGTTTAGCAATGCCACGGGGAGCGGAGGGTAAGTGAGCTCGGCGCGCCAGGCGCCAGCCCTGCCTCCTTCCAGCCTGCGGTGCGACCACCTCCTGAACCGGCTCCCCTCTCCGTCTTGTAAGGAACGGGGCCAGGATCAGGAGTCGTGGGGCTCTGTCACCGCCAGCAGTCCCAACAGCTGCGAAGCACTCTTTCAGCACAAGTCACAAGAAAAGATGTGACGGATTTCGCCCATGGCAGAATGGCGTTCCGTTTCTGGCCCTTCAGGCAAAAACAGTAAAGGCAAAGAGGAAAATTTGAGATTTCCCCCCTTCAACTTCCCACAACAACCTCAGCAAAACCACATGACTCGCCTTCTACAATCTCCCTGGTGTGTTCGCTGCTACTTTGGCAGGAAATCAGAATTACTGTTATATAAATTCCATCTGATGCCAGAGCGACCATCTGTGAGTAAGACTGCTTCACCTACGTCTGCCTGCAAAGCCACTCTCCCAGAGACAAGGGAGAAGGGGAAAAAAATTTGATTAATTTGCAGAATGCTTGTGATTTGCTCATATATTATTATAACTGCTCATCAGCACATGACAAATTCCCAGCCCTCGGTGCAGGCTCCCGTTCGGTTTCAGCAGTTTCTTGCGTCGGCACCTGACAGACTGCAGGGCCTCTAATGACTTTCAGATGCTTACAAACAGTAATTCTATCTTCAGAATAAAAAAGAAAAATCCGTAGGAAGAAAAGAGGACCGAGTTCGTCTATTTCATTTCCTTCCTGTAGATCAACACGATTTAACTCTTAAGGGCCGCCGCAGCTCCGAGATGGGGCCTCCCAGGCCCCAACACGGCCGCCTGCAGAGACAAAGACCCCCGTTGCCCCAGCTCCAGCTCCCAGGGAAGGTGGGGGCTCAGCCCCGCTGAGCGCGCCCCGGTGCCTGTCGCCTCAGCCTGGCTCTCCCCTCTGCCTTCTCCCTCTGCGCAGTGGAGTCCCTTGCATTTGTCCACTTCTAATACCCTAATAACCTCTGGCATTCTCTGTAGACACATCTGCCTCCTAACCGCGCTTGGATTTCTGGCACTCCCCCCTCCCCTTTGCTTTTAAAACTCTGATTATGCCTTCTGAAGCCCTGCCTCTGTGCTTGATTGCCTGTTTTAGATTAGAGATTTTAGCAAGGAGACAAAGACTTCAGAATGCACATCAGTCCCACATACGAGGACCCACAGAAGGAAAAGCGATAAAACGCGATACACCATCTGTCCACAAACAATAACCTGCGTGTTTGGAGGCTCACAAATTATTTCGCATACAACCTTCCCAAATTACGGGAGCCTTGAAACAGAGCAGAGTCTGGGAGTGAGACCCTCTTTGATGTCCTTTGGTATTTCCACCCCACACCCCCCTACCTCCAAATTGATTGCTAACAGTTGAGGAATGTCTCAGCGACAAGAAGATTTTTATGGTCAAGATATCCCTTTTACATGCGGCCTGGGACACGGACAGGGGCCGGCTCATCCCAGCCGCAGACCTTCTGGGACAATTGGAGCAGATGCAGAGTCTGTCTCTTTCAGAAGTGTCTGTAGGGGACGGGGCCGCCAGGGAGGAAGGGGTGGTCTCCAGAGCAGATCCCACTCTTAACACAGAGGGATCCTGATCCTCTCGGCCTGTTCTGCAAACAGCTGGTGGGTTCACTGTGAGAAGATATTCTAGATGTGGTTCTGGAGGGATTTAGACTACACGCAAATGGATCTCCCTCCCCACCTGAAGAGACATGTCCTTCCACCCTTCCTCACTCAGACTGTTCTGAGAAGCCACACTGACCCCAGGCCATCAATTCCTCATAGGAATTAGCCAGTATCTTTACTCACACTGCAGAATTCCTTCTAAAGTGATTGACTAAACTGGAAGGGAAAGAAGGACCAAGCATCTCTTAAAAAAAAAAAAAGTTTTTGCTTCTAGCAGGTGCATTTTAATCAGATACTCTTTGCCCTTGTTTTAAGCCTGGGATAACGGACGGCATCCACGGGCTTTGTCGTCACATTTAATAGTCCTCACACAGCCCGATGAGTAGGTCCTCTCATTTCACAGGTGCAGCAACCAAGATGTGAAACCCATCAGCGGTGTGCCCAGGTGAAGCAGGAAACGGGCACCTCGCGTTTGAAACCAAGTGGGCCAACTCCAGATCCCTGTTCTCTAAACCATCAAAGATCCTGGCTTAAGGATGAGACTGGAGAAGCAGCCATTTAGTGTCAGTGATCCAACGGAATAGTTTATATGATCATTAGTAAACAACCAAACATTTACTTTACAAATTGAAGCCTTTCCTGAGTCTCAAAATAGATGCGTCGTTAAGATTAGAGCTGAATGGGAACTAAATGTGGCTTCGTTACCAAATTCATCTTAAGTTTAATTATCCAGGTTCTTCTAGTCCCTTCTCCTGAACTTCCTCTCTGGAGTGCCCTGCTCGCTCCAGGGGCCCTAATCTCCCCCTCAATGGTAGGACTTTGTCCGCGTGCGGACTTTCTTCCCTGCTCGGAGGCTCCCTGAGGACAGTGGCCCAGCCTTGTTGGTATCTGTCTCCAGCCCATCTCTGACAAAACCCTGCACACAGTAGGTGGCCAGCAAGTAAGTACCTATTGTTGACTTTCTGGTGACGCCTCAAGATGTCCAGCACCACAGGGCTCTGAATTGTAGCATGTTTCTCAGACTCCCCTAACCTGAAATCAATTAAGACAGTGTTTACACACACAGCTTGGCTGAAATTAAGATGGGGGTGGGGAGGGTGGTATGCAAGGAAGGAAGCAGGGGAATCTCACTTGCATTCAAACAACCAGATGTTTATTTTATTTTTTAAAATACATGATGCCAAACAACAAGCCACAGTGGAATTTCCACTTTCTGGTCTTGAGCAGGAAATCCTCACTCTGTGCCTTGCAGCCCCAACTATCAGGCTCGTGTGCCCATTTTCCTTTCCACCGCCCCTGACATCATTCTCTCCTTGGCACGTGCACCACTCTCTGTGATTGGCTGAGAAACTCCACACCCACCACCCACATTTTGCATGGGGAAGTCAGGGCTACAGGTGACCCCAACAGCTCCTGCTGGTCACTCTAAGCACAGTCCAACCACGCACCGTCCTGAGGCCCTGGCTATCTTCCTTTTAGAGGAAATCTCCAAATTTCTATTTCCTGTCTGATGACCACCTTGTCACAGTAACCACAGCCAATCTGTAAGCCTACCAAAGAACTGAGCTTCCAAATGCCCCTCAACCCGCAAATGATTCAGAAAACCAGAAAAGGAAGGAAAAAATGAGGGTCTCCTAAAGGAAGCGGTTTCTCGTTGGGGGGTAAGTTGCCCCTCATGCTACCCACCCCAACGCACACACACATACACACACAGGCTCTCGGTGTCTCAGCACTAACGATGTGTCGGAGATGGTACAAGGATCATCATCTCGCTGAACCCTCACAATGACGGGATGGTATCAAGCAGTCGGTTAAAGCCCAGACTTACTGCAAACACATGCAGAAGGGTAGAGGAACCAGCAGAGCCAGACGTGGGATGCAGGCAGCCTGACCCCAGCGCTTAGCTGCCTGGCCTTTGAGCGATGAGCTCCCCACAGCTGCAAGCCTCCATTTCTTCATCTGTTAGAGGGGCTCACCTGAGGTGGCAAGATCCACCTGGTGACACCCACCCAGAGTTTAGCACAGACGCTGCCGACTGCTAAGACCATAAATGTCAGCTGCTGATCCTTGGCAGAGCCCAGGTCCCTGAAGTTTCTGTCTGCCTTCTCTCCAGCCCATGTCCCCTGGGATGATACGTCTCCAGCAGAAGGTGGCTGGAGGGGGGGCAGCCAGGGCTGTGCAGTGCCTCGTGACCTGCTCTTAGCCCCAGCTCGGGGGCTTCCCTGGGACCAGAGCCACCGCTGGCCCTAGAAACACCGTCACTCCACTCCCTCTCAGCCATGCACTTCTCTTAAATGAAATACTGCAGTCCATCAGGGTGAAGTGGGGGTTTCAGAAGCTGCAGTAAGAAAATTAAAGAGACTAAGTCAGAGCATTTTATGCACGTGGGATAACTGCCTTTTGATATAGCTTTTCACTACACATTTGGTATTATGGATCCATAACAGATAAAAGTGTATCGTGGAATATATAAAAGTGCCAACAATTGTCAATATGCATTCACACGCCGTAGTAAGAATATTCTATAAAATACTCTCAAAATATGATGGATGTGCGTAACTGAGTGATGCCGCTAATGAAAACTTGGAGAAAGTACATCTTAAGCCCTGAGGAGGCTTATGAGACACAACAGCCCGAACTCAGCTGACATTTAAAAAGGTCCCTTGATACTCAGAACAAAGAGTCCTCAAGCATACACTTTCCCCATAGCAAGGACTCAAAACACACAGAAAAATGAAATAAATAAAATCTGCAGTCTAGGCTCTGGTGACGGGAAGCAGCACTCCGGATAGCTGGGAGAGAACCCACAGCCGACGCGGACCTTGGTTCTCTGGACACACACGAGGTCCCCGCGCAGGCAGGCATGGGGGGTGAGCGTGGGCTGAAGCGGCGTGAGCTCAGGCTGCCCGTCTGTGACCTACGTGTCTGTGGGCATCTACTCCTAGGGATGGATTTTATGCTCCAGCTTCGTTGTTTTGCTGCCTCCACTTTTCCTGGCAGCCATAAACACATTGTTATGCTCTCAAAAATAAATAAATAAAGTAAAACATTACCAGCTTCCTATACACATAATAAAATCAATCTTCTGCCTCTAGTACATTAAATGAAATAGCATGTCCCCAGAAAATACATAATAGTCAGTGTCTACAAGAATCATGCAAATAAAAGTAAAAATAAAAATCCAAAGGTCAGAATAAAGCACTAAGGCTATCCTACAAAAGTACAGATAAATATTCGCATGCATTCTACATAGCCTGTGTCCTGAAAGTGCCTCTATCAAGATGTATTCTAGAATTCCTAATCTATGGCACCTTTTTCTGATGGTTTGTTTATGAAGTCAGTCTTCCTATTTCCCCGAGATATAGACATTACACGCCGTGACAGTAAATAGACCTTTTTAATTGAGCTGATAGGTTGAAAGTGAACGTGTCCTTGAATTTACACTGAAAGATAGACAGTGATTATA
Source organism: Neotragus moschatus (assembly GCA_006410615.1). Lineage (NCBI taxonomy): Eukaryota > Metazoa > Chordata > Mammalia > Artiodactyla > Bovidae > Neotragus > Neotragus moschatus. The sequence continues at coordinate 8,093,405 of SJYA01002795.1, read as the reverse complement.
AGAAGGGATTTAGCCACCAACTTCCCTTTTGTATGACAAGGATTTTATCAACAGACATATTTAAGTAAATAGTGCCAAATAAGGTGAACTCTGCATTAAAGGACAGATTCAGCTGTGGGCTGCAACATGCCCCTGGCTGCCCTGCCCTTCTTGGGGAGAAGGGAGCCAGCCAGTGAGAGCTCAAATTCATCAAACTTCAGATGTGACTGGCTTCTCGCAGGCTGAGTGTGGGAATGTGGCAATCTGCAATTTATTTAATTTTAATTCAATTTTGTTTCACATCCTGTTTTGCAAGTCAGCAAGATGGGTTAGGTTTGCCAAAAAGGGGGTGAAATAAGGAAGGGAAGGCAGTTCCCCGCGGGCATGTATTAGCAGCCCAGTGTTTGCCTGGCTGGCCTGGGAGCCTCCCCCGGCACTGGCTGCTCCGTGCACGCAGGAAGCCTGTCTTGCCCACAGTAGCACAGTCTCACTATCTCCCCACTGAAGGGCCTATTTGTCTGCTTTAAGTGAAATCACTCAATTCTCAAAAGTCAGTGGAGGACTTTAGAAGGGGGAGGGTTCGGATAGGCTACTCCAAATAAGTTCCATTAATCAAAAGACACAGTGTAATGTAACTAATATTTTACAATTAGGGGAGACAAGATGGAACTAAAAGCCATCTATCTCTCTTATACCACATGATCATCGATTCATAATCGGAGACTGAGAGTTGCACAAAGATGCATTTACTGGATGGGGGGAGCGGGGGAGGGCCGGTCTGAGCCGAGATAATGAACACGATGAGAGAGCGCGACGCTGAAGGCTGAGGAGAGACGACAGAGGGCTGACTGCTGACGGATGACATGAAGGCGCGCAGGTACCTGACGGACCGCGAGCTTCGCTCCCTCCCCGGCATTACGATCCTCTATTATCCCGGCGAGGGAGTCAGAGGGGAGAGGGGTGGCCCAGCCCAGGTGAGCACCACTTTGTGGCTTTCCATTGTCGGTGCCCCTGGGTGCAGGGGGATGAAGGGGACGCTGGCTCCATCTGTTTTGTAATAAAATTCCTAAATCTTCAAAGCGAGTCATTTTTTTTCTTTCACTGCCACCTTCAGGAAAAATTAAAAAAAAAAAAAAAAGAGTTGGCCCTTTCCAAAAAAGGGGGGGCAGTCCCTGGGAGTTGGGGGCTGCTGGCTGCTGCAGAAGAGTTGGCTAGAGAGCCCTCCCCCTCCCAGAGACCCTCCCTGGGACTGGGAGGGGGACAGGAGGCTGCAGGAGCAGCGAGGCAGAGCCAGAGACTGGAGGGGAGGGGAGGGGAGGTCGGTGGGCTCCTGCGCTGGCCCAGGGACAGGGTTCTGAGCCCCACCAGGGAGGAACTTCCTCCTCTGGCCTTCGCCCGTGATGCGGGAGCCCGGCCCGGCCCGGGGTCAGGATCCTGACCCACCCGCCTCTACCTGCCCCATTATTTGCTTGTAAAGATACAGATGGCCTCACGCAAATGCTCATGCAGCGTGTCTTCCGAACAAAGAAAAACAAATGATGTTCCGGGCGGCAGAGTAACTTGGGAACTCAGCAAGATGGCAGGACAGGATCGTGGGGGCAGGGGGCAGGTGCAGGGGATGGAGGTCAGGGCGGCCCTGGAGGGGCCCAGTCCCCACCCCCTAGGTGGCACTTGCGTGGGATCCACTTTTTAACGTCTAATACCATCAAGACCAATTATGTAATATGGACAAATCCCAGACTGAAGCCAGAGGCCCAGAGAAGCCGTGATCCGTTTTCACTATTTATTTTTTTAAGCCTCCCTTGGCTACCGCACATGTCCCCTGCCTTCCCCCCTCTCCAGGCAGCCCTCCCTTTCCTTGCTCCCTGGATGTGGCCTCCACTCTGCTGCAAGTGCCGCTCGCGAGGAGCCAAACCGGATGGGGAGCCTAGAGTTTGATTTCCCCACAAATCAGCGGGGACTCTCGTGTGTACAAGCCTGTGCGTACACACAAGACACACACAAATAAAAACACTCCCCAGTCGTAAGAGCCCCCAGATGTCTGGGCGTCTCTGCCCAACTGGCATCTCCAGCAGCTCTGACAGAGCGACCAGGAGGGCAGGCGAAGGCGCTTCTGAGAGGCCCGAGGCTCATTCCAAAGCCTCGGTCTCGCTGTTCTTGCATCCCCGGGGGAGGCAGGGGAAGCCTGGGAAACAGATGCCACGGGACCTCGGGTTATCACGGGGCATGGCACCCGTACCCTCTTGGTGCTCTACCCAGTTCTTTGTGAGAGTCTGGGAAAGCGCCCCCTCCACAAAGTTATCTAGTGGTGCCAACGGTAAGAGGGTTCTGGGAAGACAAGACAGGTGACCAGCCCAATCTGGTAGCCTTGAGAGAGCAAAGATGTTTAAATAAGGTCAGTTTATGTGGCCTGAGTAGCTGTGAGTGAGATACCCACCACCACCGCCCCCATGCCCACTTAACCCCCTGGAAGCTTTACCAAAACCATAAATGGCCTCACCAGGCTAAGTGTGAGTGTCCCAGCCACAAAGAGGGAGCAATTGTGCCTGCCCTCCAAGGCTGGATGAGGCCACCTCGCTGGGCAGTAGGGTCAGCTCTTGGATGCCCATGGCTCTCCCCCACAAGCCATCAGCCCCTATGAAGTCATCCTGTGATGCGTAACAGCCCTCTCCCTTGCCTGAACTAAAGATTTCCTGGTTTACATGCAGACCCTTTAATGCGAAACGACTGAACCAAGCCCTGGCTAGATAAAATAAAGCATGAAAGCAAGCCAAAGCCAAGCCTTTAAAATGAAGTTCCAGGAATACAGTCCGTGCGTGTGGTTTTAACCTCTCCATCGCCAGGATTTTGCCCTTAAGCAGAAACGAGAACTGAGCATTTTCAGGTAGAATGAACATATCTCCTGTTACTCCATGGAAATTAAATTTATTGTCTTTGGAAGCAGTCTCTGCATTGATGCTTCCACACACATGTGGACCCTGCTTGGTTTTTGTTGGACACATGGTGCTTTTATTTGTGGTTTGATCAAATGCAGGACAGGGAAGATATACAATGTTCCAAGAGGATTTTTAAAGTGAGATATTCCCTGGGGGAAAATAAACATGTAACATGCTATGAGCTTGTCTTAATGAATCAAAAAGAAAAAAAAACAGAAAGCAGTGTTAAAGGTATAAATTCTTAAGGTGAATATGAATAAAGGTCTGAATTCCATGCTTGAATTAACCCAGCTATGTCCATTAACAGGAAGTGTTAGTGCAACGCATCCGAGGTACAGCTCCTCCGATTGCAGGAGTTTGGGGAGCTAGGGGACCAGCTTGGAGCAGGCGGTAATTAAGTAGATTGTTTCATCTTCCAAAGGTTCTAAAATTCCAGTCTCTAGTGAGTATGGGTTGTGACTACATGCTTCTTTGGTTTCTTCCTTAGAAAGTTCGTATCTTTGCAAAGATATTTAGTGAGCAATTCCATTCGTCTTTTTACAGGGACATCCAGTTTTCAACTCCAAATGCTAAGGCCCGAGAACACGCAAGGAGATCAGAGAATACTGAGGAAAAGAGCAGAGACGCTGTTCAGCTTCCCCCTGACCTCCAGTCCCAGACTAGGTGGACTGGCAGCCACTAAAAATTAAATAGCAGAGGTTTTCAAAATGAAAACAGAACATTTCCACAATTATAAAAACAGCTCTAACGTTCTAATACTCCTTGAACTCCAAACAAATTATTTTGGAGGATATTAAGCCTAGAAGGTCTTTCAAATTTCTTATTAGAATGGAGATTACTTAGAGCTTGTGGCCAAATCACATACAATTTGACCCAATTCTTTTCCACCCTTTCACATCATTTGATATTAGGCAGAAACTATTGTTCCAATGCTGAAATTCATTATCCTCTCCTGCAGCCAAGGCCGGGCTGGGAAAATTCCCCGAGACCTGGCTTTCAACAATTTATTGCATCCATAAAATGGTCTTTTCCGCCACCTAGAGGACAGATGCAGGCATGGCATGTGAGTCACCCGGAGGAAAATTAAATACAGCTGAATAATTGAATGAGAGGGCAAGTTGAATCAGGGGTCACCATCTGTTTGACTAGAATTGTTGGCACATTTCAGCTAAGCCTCGCGCGCGTCGTAAACATGCTTACAGTTATCATAGCTCGCATTGCCCTAAAATAAAAGAAAATTGGTCCTAAAATAAGCCTGAACTAATTAAACATATACCATCTTGTCGTCATGGAGACGAGAGTGAAGGTCACGGGTTTCTCATGGCATTCAGGAGGGTGCTGGTGCCAAAAAGAGACAGGTGACTCTTTCAACTCCTGGGGAGAGGGCATCGCAGCAGCTGGAGGTGCTGCCCGAAGGTGGCCAGAAGGAAAGAGGTGCCACCGCCCCGACCCCAACGCCACTCTTCCCCGGGGACGTGGGGAGGCAGACAGGGAGAGCGGGGAAGAAAGACACCGTCTTTGCAGACCCCAGAAGCAGTGCCGGGAGGGACCCTAGGTGCCCCCTGCCAATGGTACTTAACGTTATGCCCAACTGGCGCGTTTCCCCCTGGGGGTGGGGGTGGGGAAGGCATCTTTCCAAAGAAATGGGTGTCATGTCTGAATCGTATGCCTTTGCCAGCTCATCTGAGAGCTGGTCGTTTCCCAAGAATCTAGATCGGGCTGGTTCGCTTGCCTGTGTGAATTATACGGTGCTCTGCGTGTGTGCATAACCAGCACGGATGTATATTTTGGGAGAGAAACCAATTCCGACTGTACATCTCGTGATTCCTCTGAGTAGATCACTCCTACCTCGAGGAAACACACACCGGCCCTAATGGCCTTGGCACACAGAGGGTTTATGCTGGGGGCAACTGGGGACAGGCTTGTGTAAATCCCAGCCTTGGGTTCAGGAGTCGGGGGTCCAGGATCAAGGTNAGGTGGCACTTGCGTGGGATCCACTTTTTAACGTCTAATACCATCAAGACCAATTATGTAATATGGACAAATCCCAGACTGAAGCCAGAGGCCCAGAGAAGCCGTGATCCGTTTTCACTATTTATTTTTTTAAGCCTCCCTTGGCTACCGCACATGTCCCCTGCCTTCCCCCCTCTCCAGGCAGCCCTCCCTTTCCTTGCTCCCTGGATGTGGCCTCCACTCTGCTGCAAGTGCCGCTCGCGAGGAGCCAAACCGGATGGGGAGCCTAGAGTTTGATTTCCCCACAAATCAGCGGGGACTCTCGTGTGTACAAGCCTGTGCGTACACACAAGACACACACAAATAAAAACACTCCCCAGTCGTAAGAGCCCCCAGATGTCTGGGCGTCTCTGCCCAACTGGCATCTCCAGCAGCTCTGACAGAGCGACCAGGAGGGCAGGCGAAGGCGCTTCTGAGAGGCCCGAGGCTCATTCCAAAGCCTCGGTCTCGCTGTTCTTGCATCCCCGGGGGAGGCAGGGGAAGCCTGGGAAACAGATGCCACGGGACCTCGGGTTATCACGGGGCATGGCACCCGTACCCTCTTGGTGCTCTACCCAGTTCTTTGTGAGAGTCTGGGAAAGCGCCCCCTCCACAAAGTTATCTAGTGGTGCCAACGGTAAGAGGGTTCTGGGAAGACAAGACAGGTGACCAGCCCAATCTGGTAGCCTTGAGAGAGCAAAGATGTTTAAATAAGGTCAGTTTATGTGGCCTGAGTAGCTGTGAGTGAGATACCCACCACCACCGCCCCCATGCCCACTTAACCCCCTGGAAGCTTTACCAAAACCATAAATGGCCTCACCAGGCTAAGTGTGAGTGTCCCAGCCACAAAGAGGGAGCAATTGTGCCTGCCCTCCAAGGCTGGATGAGGCCACCTCGCTGGGCAGTAGGGTCAGCTCTTGGATGCCCATGGCTCTCCCCCACAAGCCATCAGCCCCTATGAAGTCATCCTGTGATGCGTAACAGCCCTCTCCCTTGCCTGAACTAAAGATTTCCTGGTTTACATGCAGACCCTTTAATGCGAAACGACTGAACCAAGCCCTGGCTAGATAAAATAAAGCATGAAAGCAAGCCAAAGCCAAGCCTTTAAAATGAAGTTCCAGGAATACAGTCCGTGCGTGTGGTTTTAACCTCTCCATCGCCAGGATTTTGCCCTTAAGCAGAAACGAGAACTGAGCATTTTCAGGTAGAATGAACATATCTCCTGTTACTCCATGGAAATTAAATTTATTGTCTTTGGAAGCAGTCTCTGCATTGATGCTTCCACACACATGTGGACCCTGCTTGGTTTTTGTTGGACACATGGTGCTTTTATTTGTGGTTTGATCAAATGCAGGACAGGGAAGATATACAATGTTCCAAGAGGATTTTTAAAGTGAGATATTCCCTGGGGGAAAATAAACATGTAACATGCTATGAGCTTGTCTTAATGAATCAAAAAGAAAAAAAAACAGAAAGCAGTGTTAAAGGTATAAATTCTTAAGGTGAATATGAATAAAGGTCTGAATTCCATGCTTGAATTAACCCAGCTATGTCCATTAACAGGAAGTGTTAGTGCAACGCATCCGAGGTACAGCTCCTCCGATTGCAGGAGTTTGGGGAGCTAGGGGACCAGCTTGGAGCAGGCGGTAATTAAGTAGATTGTTTCATCTTCCAAAGGTTCTAAAATTCCAGTCTCTAGTGAGTATGGGTTGTGACTACATGCTTCTTTGGTTTCTTCCTTAGAAAGTTCGTATCTTTGCAAAGATATTTAGTGAGCAATTCCATTCGTCTTTTTACAGGGACATCCAGTTTTCAACTCCAAATGCTAAGGCCCGAGAACACGCAAGGAGATCAGAGAATACTGAGGAAAAGAGCAGAGACGCTGTTCAGCTTCCCCCTGACCTCCAGTCCCAGACTAGGTGGACTGGCAGCCACTAAAAATTAAATAGCAGAGGTTTTCAAAATGAAAACAGAACATTTCCACAATTATAAAAACAGCTCTAACGTTCTAATACTCCTTGAACTCCAAACAAATTATTTTGGAGGATATTAAGCCTAGAAGGTCTTTCAAATTTCTTATTAGAATGGAGATTACTTAGAGCTTGTGGCCAAATCACATACAATTTGACCCAATTCTTTTCCACCCTTTCACATCATTTGATATTAGGCAGAAACTATTGTTCCAATGCTGAAATTCATTATCCTCTCCTGCAGCCAAGGCCGGGCTGGGAAAATTCCCCGAGACCTGGCTTTCAACAATTTATTGCATCCATAAAATGGTCTTTTCCGCCACCTAGAGGACAGATGCAGGCATGGCATGTGAGTCACCCGGAGGAAAATTAAATACAGCTGAATAATTGAATGAGAGGGCAAGTTGAATCAGGGGTCACCATCTGTTTGACTAGAATTGTTGGCACATTTCAGCTAAGCCTCGCGCGCGTCGTAAACATGCTTACAGTTATCATAGCTCGCATTGCCCTAAAATAAAAGAAAATTGGTCCTAAAATAAGCCTGAACTAATTAAACATATACCATCTTGTCGTCATGGAGACGAGAGTGAAGGTCACGGGTTTCTCATGGCATTCAGGAGGGTGCTGGTGCCAAAAAGAGACAGGTGACTCTTTCAACTCCTGGGGAGAGGGCATCGCAGCAGCTGGAGGTGCTGCCCGAAGGTGGCCAGAAGGAAAGAGGTGCCACCGCCCCGACCCCAACGCCACTCTTCCCCGGGGACGTGGGGAGGCAGACAGGGAGAGCGGGGAAGAAAGACACCGTCTTTGCAGACCCCAGAAGCAGTGCCGGGAGGGACCCTAGGTGCCCCCTGCCAATGGTACTTAACGTTATGCCCAACTGGCGCGTTTCCCCCTGGGGGTGGGGGTGGGGAAGGCATCTTTCCAAAGAAATGGGTGTCATGTCTGAATCGTATGCCTTTGCCAGCTCATCTGAGAGCTGGTCGTTTCCCAAGAATCTAGATCGGGCTGGTTCGCTTGCCTGTGTGAATTATACGGTGCTCTGCGTGTGTGCATAACCAGCACGGATGTATATTTTGGGAGAGAAACCAATTCCGACTGTACATCTCGTGATTCCTCTGAGTAGATCACTCCTACCTCGAGGAAACACACACCGGCCCTAATGGCCTTGGCACACAGAGGGTTTATGCTGGGGGCAACTGGGGACAGGCTTGTGTAAATCCCAGCCTTGGGTTCAGGAGTCGGGGGTCCAGGATCAAGGTGGCACCAGTGGTTTGGGGATTTGGAGAGGTGGCTTTTCTGCCCTGGGGCCCCTTCCCTGCCCGCCCGCCCGCCCACTGTGTTGAGTGTCCAGCATTTCCCCTTCCAGTTCTCACTGTCGATTATGCACGAATCACTTAGGAAAGACACAGTGGAGTGACCCCAACTTCAGGAAACCTCCTCAGGGACACAATTAGCGTCTGTTGTATCCCACGTTGGCTGGGCTGACACCATCGCGGCCTCCCGAGATGCTGTTCTCTCTCACACAGTGGAGATGCTACGGGGGCGGGGGATACCCAGAGACCAGAGCATAGAAACGGATAGGAGGGCTCAAGCCACTCTGCTCCTAAGTAATTAGGACCCATCAAATGAGGCTGGTTTGCACCAGTCTGCCGCCTCATAAACCAGCCTGCAGTCTGGCTTCCCGGAATCCACATTAAGACAATGGACAAGAAAGATAAAAACTCTCAACACCGGCTACCTCCTGGGCCAGTGGGGCGCTACCCTAAGAGCTGGAGGAAGGGCCTTGGGCCCTGAGATGCTTCCAGGCCGACATCCTAGCATCATTCCAGCTCCATCATTCAGCAAAAGCATGTCGGAAACACTGAGGAAGGATTCGTTCCACTTTGTTCCAAGAGTCCTCCCGGTCGCTGCATTTTCTGCTGGGGACCCCCAGCCTCACCAGCTCAGATACCCCCTCCACCAGGAAGCCCTCTGCGGTGTTGCACAGCCCACCGTGCTCCTCTCCCTCCACCATGAGCACTCCGGCTGTGTCCCAGTTGCCTGTTTCATCCTCAGCTCCACCTGAAGCCTGGTAAATCAAGACCTCTCCAGAGGCTACTTACTCTGCCAGGTGCCACCTGAACAGTGGTCCGCTCCATGGGTCTCAATCTCGAAAACAGATTTCCTGTATATACAGAGGATCTCAGACCAAGCAGAGGTCCCCCTGGAGTGCAGCCAAGCAGGCTGGGCTACTGCAGGGCTTGGGAAGACGTCCGGGTGCAAGGGTGGGAAGATGGGATGCTCTTGGGGTGGGTGAAGGGCACACCTGGCAGGTGTTCTGTAGCAGCTGTAAATGACGATTGGAGGCTGGACGGGTTAGTGGAGGGCAGACTGCCCATCAGTCCCTGCCTCTCCCTTCCTTGTTCCTGTTGTGACAGCCAGAAGCCAAGAGGGCCCCCCTGTCCAGACCTGCCAGAGTTTTCTCTGTTCAGCCTGACTCCTCTTCATCGATGCCACCCACCCCAGCCCTGTCCTGTACCCCTGCCCCTCCCTGCCTACTGCAGGGGCCTGAGCCTTGGCCAGAATGCACAGTAGAGAAGGGGACCTTGGGTACACTGAGCCCCGGTTACCAAGTGACAAGGAACCCCATCACCTGTGCACCAAGCTCCTGACGTGGGCTGGGTAGAGACCCCAGCCCTGAAAGGGCAGTAGCTGCCCAGCTTGGGCTGCCCACTGCCTTGCAGCAAAAAACACTGAGGGTCGCAATACCTCTAAATTTTCCAGAGGAGCCAGAAATGCAGATTTTTATGTGAAATCCCTTGAGTTTTAAATGTTAACTACCAATTCCAGGCTTTCAGAGGCTCTATGGAGGCCAGGCCGCCGGGGTGTGCAGACTCTCAGGAGCCAACACACACTTGCCTGTAACCTTCCCACTGAAGCTGCGGGCAGGGCCTCTGAGCCCTGGCCGTGACACTCGGCCACACCTGCACATCCCCTCCCTGCTGGCTCACACCCAGGACCTGGCCAGAACACCCCAACCGCCCCCTCTGTGCACGAGGCATCCTCCAAAGAAGCAGCTTCCAAGGGAGCAGTGCAGCCCTGAGCCCCTCAGGCCTCCTGTGGGCTTTGCTCCTGGCCCCACACCCTGAGGGGCCCCTGGTGTCCACCCACAGTCCTTGTTTCTGCCGCAGTCAAGGGCACCCCCCACCAGCCTCCTTCCTTTGCCCCAGGCGTCTCCTCAATAAGTCAGCCACGGGCACTGACTCTGCCCTCTGTTTCTTCCAAGATTATCATGGAGCCGCAGTGAAGGGGAAGGCGCTATTGGTAATCCACCTCGCAGATGGATTAACTTTCAAAAATAAAACATCAGGCTGGTGTCTGGATAAGCGCTTGGAGAGGGATTTAGGGCTCAGCTCCCCCTCCCCTCTTCTTCTAGGGGACCACCTGTTGCCAGGGAAGGGAACCGCTCCCACCCACCGGGAGCTCAGCGCTGAAGGGGTCCACGGGGGGCTGCTGTGATCACAACATGCCCCTCCCTCACTGTGAACGAAGATTTAATTGATGGATTGCTGGAGAGCAGAAAGCAAAAATACTCTCGGATGTAGGGGAGGTTGAGGGGAGACCAAGGAGCCCCAGGAACCTGGGAGAAATTCCAGGCCCCGCCCCAGGCCCTGTCACACCCTGCAGGCTTGGCAATGAGAGCTCGCTCCCTTTGCCCTTGTTTACAACTCTGAGCAGAAGCATCACCTGGCAGGGGGAGGGGAGGCAGAGCCCTGATACGAAAGGGATTCCCAGGCTCTCCGCATCAGCTATTGCCCTGGGGAGGTGGTGGGATTCAAGATGTATCTTAAGCCCTGGGATGATTCTTAGCTCAGTCAGGTGGGGGACACACTGAAGCCTCCCAGTGCCCACCCCCTGCCTAAGGGCCCAGCAGCCTTGGCAGAGGCTGGGGTCTGAGCTCTGCTCCGGACCTGCAGTTGAAACGTACCGGGTTTCTTATCTCAGGTTCCACAGTCGCCCATGCTGTGAGCTGCACTGAACACTCCGCTGGGCCTGGTAGCTCCTTCCTGAGAGGTGGTGTGATGTGATGTGCGGGGGTGTTCAGCTGCTAGGCCACGTCCACTCTGCCACGCCATGGACTGCAGCCCGCCAGGCTCCTCTGTCCATGGAATTTTTCAGGCAAGAATACCGGAGTGGGTTGCCATTTCCTCCTCCAGGGCATCCTCCCAACCCAGGTATCAAACCCAAGTCTGCTGCTGCTCCTGCCTTGGCAGTAGGTGCTTTACCACTGAGCCCCCGGCAAGTCCTGTGATGTGATTTATGAAGGGCCAGCTCCGGATGGGGAGACCCAGCCTTGTGCACAGTTGTCCCAAGTCCAGAGTCAAGGGCTGGGCTGCTCTCCTTTCAGCTCTGGCCTCTGATCGATGCTCAGACGGAGGCCTCAGGAGGGAAACCTTGCGGGTCACGAGCTTCTCTGGCCGCTGCCAGGGTCCCTGAGCCCCTGGAGCCGAGCCTGCCCTCACATCCTGAGCACCTCGCACGCATCCCCAGAACCTGGCCCACCTTTGTGCAGAAGAAAGCTGTTACCCTCGTGAGGCACCTGAAGACACCTTCCCCTGGCTTCTCTCCGCCGCCGTTAATTCTTTCCGGATGCTTTCTGGACGCTCTAGACGGTCGTGGTTGATTCTTTCTGGACGCTCCACATACTGCTGGTTTCTCGCTTTAGGCCCTCTTGACGCATTTTGCTTCTTAGATAGAAACTCCCATTGAACGCTCACGGTTTGATGTCCACTGCTTCAGCGAGAGGTCTCTAAACTCCGCCTCCTCCACTCCCAGGGGAGAAAACCGCTGTGATTCCGGGTGATGCTGGGGGCTGCCGTGCTCCAGTGAGCCCTGCGCCCAGAGGAGACGAGACCCCCAGGCCTCCTCCAAGGGCCCTTGCTCCCACTCAGGAGTCACCAAGTCCCCGTAGACCTGAGAGGACGGTCCACAAGTGCGGCCCTGACTTAGATCCAGGCTGCGTGCCAAAGTCCTCAGGGGACTTTTAAAAAGGAAGACAAAAATGCACACTTGACAGGAAAGGTGGGTTGCCTCAGTCCCTGCCGTCACACACAGTTCACAAAATGTGCAGCTCCCACGGGTCAGGCCCAGACAGGCGCTGTAGGAGGTCAGTGTGCGGCCCGCTGTCCCTGCCCCCAGAGGAGCTGTTCCCACTGAGACTCCAGGCTGGGAGCCATGCCCCATGCTGGAGAGAGTGGATGCCCTCCCCACAGTAGACTGGGCTAAGACGGGGGTGCCAAGACCACCGCAGCCAGTGTGAGATGGCCGGAGGGCCAGAGGGCCCCTCTGGGGAGGGGAGGGACCGGGGTCTCCTCCTTGCAGCCTGCCAGTGCTCTCTGTAGTTTCATCGCAGGCTGACAGGAGGCCCTTAAGAGGCCAGCTTAACCCGACCAGGTAACCCCTGCACATGGGTCACCTAGCTGCTGAGACCACAAAGCTGAAAGTGGCCATGAGAGCAAAAGCTGGGCCCACAGAAGCCCCAGTCTCCCCCTTACCAACCAGCTTCTCCACAGACCCAGCCTACTGCGGTGGCCCCACAGTAACCAAGGTAACCCCATGGTTACCGATCAGTGTTTACTGTAATTATCCTCCTAATGCCTAAGAAACTTTTTCTAGAAGCTTCCAAACTTTCTTCAATTGTAGAGAAAGTATCAGGTCTCCCACAAAGAAACCTGCTCCCCGAAAACTGTCCCACTTTGTCGCAAGAGAAACTTCCAAGAAGAGACTTCCATTTCAGTCCTTGTTAAAGGGCTTCCTGCAAGAGGTTCCTCAAAAATATATTAAAAAATCATATTAAAATCATTTTCATAAAATGTGTGTTGAGAAAAGACAAGTTTAATTCTCAGAGGCTCCATTATTGAAGCAAAAATTAATATTTGTACTGTTTCTAAATTGGAATAAAATTGCAGAGATGCAAACACCATCCTATATCATAATCTATAAACCAGTCACAAATGTTAAATCAACTGTAAAAATGATTTAAAATCTACTTGAATAATTTTATTAAACTGATTTAAAATCATATTTTTTGCTACCTTCATTATTAACTGCATCTCCCACAACAATGGGGTTATAATGGATTTTTGCAAATACAGATATGTTCCCAAACAATGCTGTCGATGTAAAGAAACCCCCTCTCCTGGTGGGCATGCTTCCCGGCACATGGCAAGGACAGGTGGAAGCCACATTATTTACCGATCCACAAATTGCCATGGAGTCTAATCAGAACATAGAAGACTTTGTGCACAAGGGTTCAAATTCATATTAAGGCACAGAAGAGCCAAGGACACCATTTTTGGAAAGCTCACAAAAGAATGCCTCCAAAGACACTAAGTGCTACAAATTTCTCAGTTACAGTGTTCAGATTTTAAAAGCCCGTGCATATCTGTGTGAGAGCTCACTACTGAACACCCGTGTCATACAGAGAAGCTTCCAGAGGACCGTCCTCTCTCCAGCCCTGAACATACATCCTCTGGGTGCAGAGCAGCTAGACTGGGGAGGTCAACCAATGCCCCGTCCTTCCTGTGGGTGCCAGGACATGCAGAACTCAGAGGGCTCTCCCTGCCTTTCCCTCCACAAATCAAGTGAAAACAAATAGAAGTCTAGTCAGAGAGTGCAGCCAAGAGCCTGCCCACTCTGTCTGCTGTCCCTGGGCCCGCTTCAAGCTTTCCTCTCACTGGGTCCTTCAGTGGGGGTCTTACACTCACTTGAGACAGCAAACTCCAGGCCAAGTCCTTCTGCTTATCTCCATACAGAAATGGGGCTTCTCTGAGAACTCAATTGGTAAAGAATCCGCCTGCAATGCAGGAGATCCCAGTTTGATCTTCCCAGTGGTTGGGAAGATCCACTGGAGAAGGGATAAGCTACCCAATCCGTACTCGTGGGCTTCCCTTATGGCTCAGCTAGTAAAGAATCTGCCTGCAATGCGGGATGCCTGGGTTCAAGCTCCCTGGGTTGGGAAGATCCCCTGGAGAAGAGAAGGGCTGCCCGCTCCAGTATTGTGGCCTGGAGAATTCCATGAACTGTATAGTCCATGGGGTCACAAAGAGTCAGACACAACTGAGTGACTTTCACTTTCACACACAGAAACAGAGACAAGCAGCCCCTATCCCAGAATAAATCTCTGCACAGGGGTCTAGGGGCAGCTGTGGGAGCACCCAGCGTCTCGGGGCATCTCCAGTTCCCCAGATGCAGGACCAAAGGACTCCAAGACTAATAGGCGATGTCGTACAGATGCTACAGGAAGTAAAACTGTAAGAGGAAAATGAAGCCCCAGGAAGCTCTGGACTGTCATCTGCGTCACTTAGGGAGCCCTGGAAGCACAGCCTTCCAGGCATCTTCAGCTGCTATAGTTTCTCAGGGTAGGGGTTTGGCAAGGCAGGAAGGTAGGCAGGGGGCCTTCCCAGTGCCCAGCAGCCACCTGCCATCTTCTCCTACACCCGAGCATGGCTGGTCTGAGCACCCTGTCTCCTAGTCCCTGGGCTCTGAACACTCATGTCTGCCTCCCACGAGCACGGAGGCAGCACCCGAGGCTTTGATAACCTCTCTTCCTGGCTGCAGAGACTGCCTGGCCAGCAGGCAGGATGAGCAGGAAGTGTCCAAGAGTTCATGTCCCCAGAAGGTGCTCTCACCCCCACGGAGGGCCGCGACCTGGAAGGCTCCCTCCCCGGGGTGACTTGAAGGAGTTTCCCCAAAGCTCCAGCAGCCCCCAGGCTCTGTTCTCTTCTCTACAGGTCACCAGCTCACACCACACAAATCCTTCACACAGGATCTGATTTCAGAGAAACCTCCATGAGAGAGGGGAAGCAGAATTCCAGAGGAGAAGAGTCATCCACTTGACATGAATGGCAACCACTATTTAAAATTTAATCCTTATTTTATACTGGAGTGTAGCTGATTTACAAAGTTGTGTTAATTTCAGATGTCTAGCAAAATGATTCAGTTAACATACCCATGTAGCTATTTTTTTTCAGATGCTTTTCCCATAGAGGTTATTACAGAATATTGAGTAGGGTTCTCTGTGCTATACATACTAGTCCTGGTTGATTATCTGGTTTATATACAATACTGTGTATATGTTGGAGATGGGACTACCAGACCACCTGACCTACCTCCTGAGAAACCTGTATGCAGGTCAGGAAGCAACAGTTAGAACCAGACATGGAACAACAGACTGGCTCCAAATAGGGAAAAGGGTGCGTCAAAGCTGTACATTGTCACCCTGCTTATTTAACTTATATGCAGAGTATATCATGCAAAATGCCAGGTTGGATGAAGCACAAGCTGGAATTGAGATTGCTGGGAGAAGTGTCAATAATCTCAGATACACAGATGATACCACCCTTATGGCAGAAAGCAAAGAAGAACTAAAGAGCCTCTTGATGAAAGTGAAAGAGGAGAGTGAAAAAGTTGGCTTAAAACTTAACATTCAGAAAATGAAGATCATGGCATCTGGTCCCATCACTTCATGGAAAATAGATGGGGAGACAATGGAAACAGTGCGAGACTTTATTTTGGGCTTCAAATCACTGCAGATGGTGAATCCAGCCATGAAATTAAAAAACGCTTGCTCCTTGGAAGAAAAGCTATGACCAACCTAGACAGCGGAGAAGGCAATGACACCCCACTCCAGTACTTTTGCCTGGAAAATCCAATGGTTGGAGGAGCCTGGTAGGACTCTGCAGTCCATGGGGTCGCTAGAGTCGGACACGACTGAGTGACTTCACTTTCACTTTTCACTTTCATGCATTGGAGAAGGAAATGGCAACCCACTCCAGTGTTCTTGCCTGAAGAATCCCAGGGACGGAGAAGCCTGATGGGCTGCCGTCTATGGGGTCGCACAGAGTCGGACATGACTGAAGTGACTTAGTAAGTAAGTAAGTAACCTAGACAGCATATTAAAAAGCAGAGACATTACTTTGCCAACAAAGATCTGTCTAGTCAAAGCTTTGATTTTCCCAATAGTCATGTATGGATGTGAGAGTCGGACTACAAAGAAAGCTGAACGCCAAAGAATTGATGCTTTTCAACTGTGGTGTTGGAGAAGATTCTTGAGAATCTCTTGGACTCCAAGGAGATCAAACCAGTCAATCCCAAAAGAAATCAGTCCTGAATACTCATTGAACGGACTGATGCTGAAGCTGAAACTTTGGCCACCTGGATGCAAAGAACTGACTCATGTGAAAAGACCCTGATGCTGGGAGAGATTGAAGGCAGGAGAAGGGGATGACAGAGGATGAGATGGTTGGATGGCATCACTGACTCGATGGACATGAGTTTGAGCAAGCTCCAGCAGTTGGTGATGGACAGGGAGGCCTTGCATGCTGCAGTCCATGGGGTCGCAGAGTCAGACACGACTGAGCGGCTGAACTGAACTGAACTGTATATGCTGGCGGCATCCACTTTTGCCTAACATTTGCCCACTCCCTCTCCATCCCCGGGTGGCCCATGGACACTGACCCCAGCGACACCCTAGACCTCAGCTCTTCCTGGAATTACGTGATGCCAGTTCTCCCTAAGGAACAGCATCTCTTGACAGAGCTCCACCTCCAGGCCTTGAAACCCTCCCACCACCACCCTGCCAGCCCACTTCGCTCAGATAAATATTTCAAGCGCTTCATCTCTGAAACACAATATCTGCCTCTGCGAGATGCCATGCGACCTTTCACATCATTTCCCCCCAAAGTTAATTTCTGTGATGAATGCAATATACTCAGACCCATAAATCTGACTGTCTGAAGGATTCAAATTAGGAATTATTGACAGCTGATGGAACCCAAGTGCAGAGACGAAGCAGGTTTTCTCATCTGTCCATCTAAATGTTGGGATGTGTATTGATTAAAATATGACGCTCTACAAGGAGCCCAACATAAATCTAAACTCTATTAGATTAACACGAGCATTCAATTAACATAAAATGACAACGTGGGAGAAAGGGGCTGCGTGTCGGTCACCAGTAGTATTTTAGCCATAAACACAGGGAACCTGAAATCGGGAGGCGTGTCTGTCAGGCCAGAGGTGCTGGGGGCGGGGGGCAGTGGTAAGCCCAAAGGTAGGAGGCGGTGGGCACAACGGCCTCAGCCAGAGAGGCCAGGAGGAGGAAAGGTCGACACCCCTTGTGTCTGGACCTGCCGGACAGCCAGGGCAAGGGTGCTGCTGTGGTGGCCCACGTGCAAACCCAGGCGGGGAGAGCAGGCTGCAAAAGTGAGCTTCTGAGATACAAAGAGGACACCTTGCTTGCGCTCAGGACCCAAGCGCCGGGGCTTCAGAAGTCGTCCCCGGCGGAGGAGAAGGAAGATCTGAAAATAAACTGGAAGATGAGTATCTGAGTCAGGAAAGAGGAAGACCACACAGAAAAGCAATGAGAGAAGTGTGATGTCGGCAGCGCCTCGGAAGCACCGGCCCCGGGCTCAGAGCATCTCTTTCACGGCACCCCGCGCACCGCCCCAGAAGGTCCTGGGAGGACCGAACCGCTGATCTCGCAGACCAGGCAACTGAGGCTCCCGAGGCGCAGCTCCCATGGGTCTCAGGCCTGTTCCCACATGTGCCAAAGGCTGCAGGGTCTCTGAGGCTCTTCTCCAGCCCAGGGATCACATTGGTTTGAAGCACGAGGTTCAGTCAACCAAGGGATTGGCTTATAAACGCCCAGCTCCATGGACCTCAGTGGGTCCCCAGCAGGCCTGACCTGCTCCGAAACGAGTTCCATCTCAGCCCCTCCTTCCTGCCTCATGTCCCCACCCCTGCCTCATCCTTACCAGGATCTTCTCCCCCAAAGACTAACTCTAGGGACATCCTGGTCTCAGCGTCTGATTCTGGAAGAATCCAAGCAAAGGACAAAGGTCACAGAAGCGATAAGTGGGGACTGGTTTTGTTTGCTTGTTTTTGTTTGTTTTCAAACCAGGACTTCCCATTGTGGCATTCCAGTGCTTTTTCTAACAGATCCTCAAGCTAGGAACTTACATCGTTACGAGTGAGGAGGAAATGGTGGTGGAAGGGAGGGCATTCCTCTCAGCTTTGATCCTGTTTTCTGAACAAACTTCAAAACACACTTTTCTGTGGGAGTAATGCCCCAAATCAAATCTGACGGCCAGCCTAGCCCTCAGAACTCTTCTAGCACCTTGCTGATGTGTCCACTAATTGTGCTACTGCAAACATGTGTATTAATGCATAAAATATCACATTGGGCGGTAAACTCAGGACTATCAGGGATGGACCTTGGCAGCAACAGCCCTAGAATACCCCGGGACACTCTGCAGACACACGGACACCACCAGAGGAGACGGCGTCCGCTGCTGAGCACTCATTAGAAGTTCTGAGTTCCACAAGAGAGGGAAGTGGCTTGCTTCTGTCTAGTTCAGTTTCTCTAGCCATGTAATCAACCATGTTTGCAATAAAACATTCTTGCCCCAAGTTAGGACCTCTAGTAAGTGGTTTGGTCTGGGCTGGGTGGATTGGGTTCCCAGGGTTCCACAGACTCCAGTCCTCAGAGTCTGGCTGACGGGAAACGTCTATACGGACAGTCTTCTGGTGCCTGGAGGGCAGCACGGTGCCTCAGCCTGGCGCCCAGGGGCCTCCTGCTGCTCTGCCTGCTGCGTGAGGCCTGGAGGGAGGCTCTCTGCTGCTCCCCACTGCATCTGTTTATGCTGGTGCTTCCCGAGGCAGGGCGGGTGCTCGTGAGTTAGACCCTCCCTGCCCTCTCTCCTCAGCCTGGGCCAGGCCCTCACCAAGCTTGGGACCTCCGCCCTGCCCCATTATCCCTGCCCTAGCCCTCTGCAGCGCAGCACCACTCAGACGAGGCCAACAACATCTCCTTCGGGTCGACACGATCTCCACGACCTGGTCTCCGTCTCTCTGCAGACCCCTGCCCCTGCCTCCACCTCCAACTGCCCTCCCACAGCAGCCCCAGGACCCCGTCAGCTCCCAGCTGGGCCCCGCTGCAGGCCAAGTCCTCAGCCGGGCCACCTCTGTGACTGCCACCTCGCCCAGCCCTCCAGAACTCAGACTGGCACTCCCTTCAGGAACCTCCCTTGGCCCCTCAGTCTCAGGCCTGAACACAGGTCGGGGGGCGGAGCCCGAGGGCACCCGCCACCCACTCACATGCCCGCACCACCGTCTCTGTGTGGACGGGAACGAGATCTGTGCATCCTCCTTGTCCCAGGGCCTGCCGTGGACCTGACCTGCGCGTGTGCGGAGCGAATGAGAGGTGGGTGAATGGCTGAACAAGGGGATGAGTGCGAGGCGAGATGTCTCAGGAGATGCGAGGGGGGCCCTGGGGTGGGGCAGGACCGGATGGGGAGAAGAGCAGAGGACGGAGGAGCAAGATGTGGCCGTGAACTGGGGAGAACCGACAGGACGTGCTCTTGCACAGATGGACGGGACCGGACCCAGGACAGCTCCCGACTTCAGACCTGCCAGTGATGAACCAGGGGCCCCTCCAGAGGGTCTCCTGGGACCTGACTCCACAGACGGAGCACTGAAGATGCTCCCCAATAAAGGAAACAAAGCTCTCGTCATCGTGAAAGATCCACTGGCCACCCCAGGATCCTGGAATCTCCCAGGACTCGCCCGGCAGGGCCTAGGATACGACCACAATGATGTCAATACTAATAATAGCCTCGTTGCAAAATCCTCGCTCTGCACCAGCATCAGGCTAAAGAGGCTGCATAGATCTCACTCGAGCTACCAGTCTGTCCGAAGCTAGAGCAGTAACTGAGACCCTACCTGCTTTATAGGCAGAACTCTGCAACCCAGAGGAGTGCCTGGCTTCCCCAGGGAGCATAGCTACTGAGGACCGCATTTGAACCCAACCTGAGGGCGTGCTCCAATCTCCCTTCGACTCCACCTGTCTTGAAAAGCCCTTTATCCTTGTTGGGAATCTCCAGGATAGAGAGCGGGCCCAGACTCCCACACCAAGGCACTCAGGCCAGTCAAGTCTCATGCTAAGGCCCCTTGAATCTGAGCTTTCTCCTTTCTGGGGAAAGTGACAGAGTGGGAGATGCTGGATTGGGTAGTCGTGGGTCTGGACGTGGAGTGGGGACTGGGCCCAGCTCTTTCCCCTGTGTCCTGTGGGAGGAAGGGACTCTGTCTCGCCCACAGCGTACCCTCAGACTTTGTATACGGCAGATGCTCCGCAAATGCAGCTTGTCTCCATGAGTACAGAATTGAACAAAGTGACTTCCCTGATGTCTTTTCTCTTTTAATTTTTTCCAAGAGTAAGAGCAATTTTAGCCCCATATCTTTTCCCAACACCCCGGGGATGGTCAATACGAACCTTTATTCATTGAACACACCTATCCCTCACAAATAGAGCAATCTTCCAGGTTTTCTACAAATGGAGCCCAGTCTCCCAGGTAAAGAACCTGCCTGCCAATGCAGGAGATGTGTCTCTGGGTCGAGAATATCCCCTGGAGAAGGAGATGGCAACCCACTCCAGTATTCTTGCCTGGAGAATCCCACGGACAGAGGAGCNAGCAATCTTCCAGGTTTTCTACAAATGGAGCCCAGTCTCCCAGGTAAAGAACCTGCCTGCCAATGCAGGAGATGTGTCTCTGGGTCGAGAATATCCCCTGGAGAAGGAGATGGCAACCCACTCCAGTATTCTTGCCTGGAGAATCCCACGGACAGAGGAGCCTGACGGGCTGCAGTGCATGGGGTCGCACAGAGTCGGACACGCCTGAAACGACTGAGCAGGATGCCTTCTGCGGGCCTCGGGCGCCCTCTTGTGGCCATTTCGGATTCCTGCCACCGGGTCCTTGAAATGGGAAAGGGAGCCGACTGGAACGTCCCACCTGCCTGCAGCCCCAGATTCCCCAGGAGCCTGTCCCTTCTTCCTTCAGTCCGGTTGGACACTGAGGCTGAGTCCTCGGGGATGCCAAAGGTGGACAGGCAGCCTTCCAGAAAGAATGGGGATGTGGGTGGCTCCTCCCTCAAGCAGGGGACTCCAAGCTCTCAGCTATCTCTAAGGGTCCTTGGAACACATCTGCACAGCTCAGCTTGCCAGATGTCCAGTTTGGGGAAGTGAGTGAGGAATAGAAATGGGGGACCTGACTTGACAAGAAGTATTTCCCCAAATTGCTTGTAGTTCCTCTCTGAATCTATACGCTAGCTCCTGCCAGCCAGGGCATCACCTCCAAGAGACAGTCTGAACTCTGCTCCTGCTGCACCCAGGAATGATCTAGCCCGGCTCTGAGAAGCCTCTGGCCCGCCCCATTGATAACTCCATGGACTGCCCTGGGACCAATGCTCTGGCACTTAAGGGCCCCCCAAAACCACCTGTTCCTGCTACCCACACAGAACTCACACTCCCTGAGCTGAGATGTGATCGGTCCCTCTCCTTGGGGGCCTGGCTCCTCCTTCTGGACATTCAAGGAGCAGTCCTTTTCCAAAAGAAATGGGAGCTCCTCAGATGTCTTGCATTTTGCACCAGCCTAGGCCCTGGGTGCATTTTGCACCCAGGAGGCCCTCGGGAGAGTAAGCTGAGCTGAGGAGGAGGGATTGGTGGGTATGTTGACAGCTCCAGTAGCGACGACGGCAGCTAAAGGCTTTCTCCCAGGCCAGGAACTGGGACCTTCCCTGCTGTCGCTCACCTGGCCGGGAATTGAGAGGGACCAGCACTGTGAGTCCCCCGTACAGAGGGGATACATAGCCTCTGAGCAGTATCAGCACTTGAGGCAGGGAAGACCCTGAAGCTGGCCTCCAAACCCCAGCACAGACCTAGGTCAACTCTAAAGCAAGGAACTGGAGCCCAGCTTAAATGTTGCCGTTACTAGAGCTTTCTGGGGCTGCAGTGACCCCTAACCTGGACCCCAGAGTCCTGGATGGAACCACTATACTCAGGAGCTGTTCCTGTACCCACACACAGCATGAAGTATCTGTAGCCTGGCTAGGGGTTGGGGAAAAATGTCTAGAAGGGTCCCATCATTGGCCCAGGGATGCTGGAACCATTCTGCAAGCAAAAGGAGAGAAAACCTCAACTCCCAACCCCAAAGAAAAGCTACTTAGATCTTTAAGTCAAGGTCAGGAACTGCCACTCTAGGGGCACTCAGCCAAATTTGGAAGAGCATCTCTAGGGTAAATGTTCTAATTGCGCAAAAATTGTTTCCTGGAGAGGGACAAAATGTGGCCAAGACCATTAACATGAACCAAAGAATTAAATTTTTGTCTAATATTGCACTTAACATCCAAGAGGCATCCAGACAGCTCAGGGCAGTTAGCACTTCTAAAGAGCACTGCAGTCATTTCAGAGGCAAATGACATGCCCATTGAAATAAAATGCCTTGAAATGATGGTGCCCTGCAGACATGATTTCAAATCTGACTACTGATCACCAGCTGTGTGACCTTAGACAAGTTGCTTAACTTCTCTGAGCCCATATTCCCTATTTTGTGAAGTGAGACTAATAATAATTCATATTTCACAGGGTTTGAGGATAAAATGATCTAAAATACGTGAGGGTCAGAGTATAGTTTCCTAGCACACTGTAGCCCTCAAGACACACTGGATGTGCTCCACTGTTCACTATTATAATCTGCGACCACAACCACTATCATAAACGGGCTGTTAGGCACTCGTCTACCACCGTTCATCTGAGACAACCTGACATGCGCCAGGCTTCCAGAGCAGGTGGGCATTCATTTAGTCTGGGCACCTAAACATTGGAATTACCTTCTTTCTTGCTATTACTAACTGAAAGCTAATCTTCTGACATTTTTTTGTACACAGTCTTTATCGTTTCCTTCAGTGAATCTTGACTCAGGGCTGCAGAGGCACTTTGTCACCTGGGGGTCTCCTACCCCCACCACACCCCCCAGCAGGCAGCTTCAGCAGGGACAAGGCCTCCTGGACTAATAAGGGACATGGGGGCCAGGAGACAGGGGTGGAGAGCCCCTGGGAAGGGGGCTGAACTCAGGGGAGCTCAAGAGCCCCTCCTGCTCCTGAAGGCCTGGCGTTCCCCAGGCACAGGTCCCTGCTCTACTAACTGAGGCATGCCACAGTGCCTCTGAACCTCAGTTCCCCTTCCCGTGAAATGCGCACAATCACGCCTACCCAAGGAGTAAATGAACTGCTGTAAGGAGAGGGCCCGACGCACAGCAGGTGCCCAGTGAACAGTTGTTGCTTTTATGATCTCAAGACCCTCACAAGCATAGTTTGCCCTGAGGTCCCTGATTCACAGGACAGGCCGCAGACATGTCACAAGTGGGCCTATCCGAGAGCGCCTAGACTGTCCCAGGGGAACAGAGGGCACTCAGTGCTGACCCCTTGTGGCTCAGCGGCCATGGGTCCCCTGTCACTGCATCTTCTGATGTTTCCAGAGATTGCCTGTTATGCTCTCTTATATACCTTGAATTTTTAAGGTGGGTAAGTTCATTTTTAAGCAAGTGAAGCAATTAAAACAATCCCTGAGCCCCAGCTCTGAAGCAGGGAACTAGACCAGACAGCTGACACAGCCCTCCCCCCAGGCCTGGGCTTCTATGCAGGACACAGGGCTGCTCTGAGAACATCCACCCTCAGGCTCAGATTGCCTGGTGCCCAAAGGGAGACAAACAGGTTGGATTTTATCCTAAACGCACATGTGGGCCTCATTGCTGGGCCGAGACCGCCATCTGCTGGTGGAAGGAGGTGAGTGCAGCCAGCGCCGGACAGCATCTCCAGGAAAGCATCAGGTAGAATGTGGGGAAGAGGAGGCTGCCCAGCCTGGCCAGGACCTGATCTGGGAAGGAACCCAGAAGGGGGGCCCAAGCGACCCAAGGCATCAATGACAAGAAGCACCTAGGGCTTCAGTGCCTGTGTCCATGAGGAGAGAGGGAGGCAGGCCCACACCCGCTGCTGGGAGGGGCAGGGTGGGCGGAGGACAGTGTCTCCAGGAGAGAAGCCTAAGGAGCCAGTGTGCACACACGCACACGTGTTTGCATGCACGCCTGCCTCTAGCTGATGACCGCTCCTTTTCCCTCAGCCCTCTGACCCCATGTGAACCTGCCCACTGCCCAGGAGGCACCCCCCAAGAGGCCGGGGCCCCATTAAGACTCCTAATGGCTGTCTGTCCCTCACTTTATTTGCAGGACTGCCTTGTCCAGCTGGAGGGACCCCGGGCTTGGCTCCTTGGGGGTGATATGACATGTCAAGTCTAGGTGAGATCCAGAGTTTACCTGTCCTGGGCCTTCAGACAGACAGCCAGGATCTCCTCCAGGAGTGGCCCCCACCGCCCTGGAAAACCCCAAGCTCAGGCAGGCAGGGAGGCCAGGGCAGCAATGGCTGCCCCCGCACAGGAACAGGTGTCTCAAGGCTGGGCTGAGTTACCTCCTGGGACCAGCCCCAGGGCCAGCACAGAGCAGCAGAGCCAAGTCATCACACCCAAGACAGCTCAGAAAACACTGTATTACTTACTGGTCTTTAAACTTTCTCCTTCTTTCTGTTGAATAACTGGCTTTACTCTCCCAGCCCCTGCAGGAGGCATGCTTGTGCCCTGTTTGTGTGTGTGCCAAGTTGCTCCAGTCTTATCTGACTCTCTGCGACCCTATGGACTGTAGCCTACAAGGCACCTCTGCCCACGGGATTCTCCAAGCAAGAATGTTGGAGTGGGTTTCCATGCCCTCCTCCAGGGGTTCTTCTGGACCCAGGGACTAAACCCACCTCTCTTATGTCTCCTGCACTGGCAGGCAGGTTCTTTACCACAAGCACCACCTGGGAAGCCCTGTGCCCTATTTACAGGTGGATATGTGGAGGCCTGGAGTAGTTAAGGGAAGAGCTGCTGGACTGAAGCACTGGGCCGGCAGCCCAGGGTTCAGCACTCCCAGCTGGGAGGTGTCCAGAGGACACGCAGGATCAGAGATTTTTATAGCAGAACATGCTCTTTGATGCCAGCTGCACCGGCTCCACAGGAAGCAGCGTGTGTTCAAAGGCCCAGATTTTCTTCCCCCACACCCACCCTCACTTGAGTTTTCCCACTCTTAGACTCAAAACATCAACAACTGCATAAATCACAGGTACTCTGTGGCAGGGACCTTCATATATACATATGCTGTTCTAAGACAACTACTGCTGGACAAGTCAATGTTTTTGTTTCGCTGTTTTTTGGATGAGGAATCTGAGGTTCAGGGAAGTTAAGTAGCTGGCCCAAGATCATGCAGACAGAAGAAAGAGCCGGGGTCTAGGTCCAGTGATGTGATCACAGTCGGCACATTCACCCAGTCCTCAGAGTCATCCTAGCATGATTCAAACGCCAAGACTCCACGTTCCTGAAACACAGTGTTCCTAAAACAGCAGCCCAAGGTCAAAACCATTATAGTGTACACAACTACAATCACCGAGGAACAACTCGGACAGGCAGATTCTGGCAGCTGCAGAAAGAGAGAGAGAGAGGGGGAGAGAGAGAGAGACAATATGAATTCCTCTAGAAAGCACTGTTTGAAACCTTCCCATGATGAAATTAAAAGTGGGCCCTAAGTGATTTATTTTTTCAATCTGAGAATCTAAACAAACGATCTCCCTTCTAGGTACATCTACCATACGATCTCCTTCACAGCTGTGAAAAAATGCTATTAGTGCTTTCAAAGCAGTTTTATCACAGATTAAAGAAGCCTAGGGGGAAAAAAAAAAAATTGGCAACCGGAGACAGCCATATGCCTACTTGACCTAGGACCATAAACCTGTTGTTCATTCCAGAGAGGGGATTACGGCATTACTTTTAGTAAGTTGCTTTTCATATGGAAATTTCTTTTCATAGTAAAGATCTGCCTTTAATAGCATCATCCTAAAAACATGCCTATTTTTTAATTCCCTGATCATGGACATATAGATTTTTATAGTGTCTGCAAGCATACATTAATGTTAATTTCACCATTCTCCTTTGTATTTTGTTAATGTCACAATCTGCTGTAAAACCTTGCCAAGTTTCTTAACTGTCATGTTAATTCCAAGACCTATTCTGCACTCTTTGACATTTCAGGACAGAACAAGGCAGTAAAAATAGATTAGAAACAGCTTATAAGTATTATAAAATCTAGAACTTTGCAGATGGCGGAATTAGGTCTGCTGAATGAAAATTTAGCAACTCTGAGCACAATAATATTAGAAAAGCCTATTCATTTCTAAGGTAAATATTTGGAAGGGGTTGCATAATGGTGACTAGAGGAGTGTGGGGAAACTTATAAAATGCAACAGAGTTATATTATTTTAAGCAACTTACTGGATACATAAACCATATCCCAAAGGGCTTCAGGTTTCAAAGGTTTTCTCTACCATATAAATAAGGGTGCAGAGTAAGGACTTGATTTTATTCATGGTCAGTTCAAAGATCACACAAATTATTTCACGCAAAGGATTTGCCTGCGTTAAAGCAGAGCATTACTGTACTTCGATATTAAATGACACTACCACATGCTAAGAAATTTGCACAAATGGACAGGAAATTAGACACTGTTTTCTTAAACTGATTGCTAAAGAATGCACCCTGTTTAAACGTGCACTATCCATTTCAAAGGGAAGCATTGGCTGATTTCAGGAAGTTTAAAATCAGTTCACGGAGAAGCAAGATAAAGTTAGGGTTAAATGTGTTTTTCTTCCCCCCACCCCCCACCTAGGGGAAACTATTTCTTTAAAAAGAAAAAAAAACTTTCCCCTTTCTCTTTAAGGGGAACTTATTATTTCTATCATCCTTGTTGAGTTGTTGATGAATAGTTCACATCCCTTGCCAAGCCCCACCCTCTGCCTTTTTTCTAAGCTCTTTGCTCATTATTTGCTCAATCTTTTTCCCACAGCCCCGACAGGCCGTCAGGGCGGCTTAAATACAGCAGAGTATTAACATGGGGAAATGGCTTTCAGGCCTCAATTGATCTCCTAATACATGATGTTGAAATGATAATTGGTACACTCCTCTCTGAAAAATAAGAGAGAAAAACTACTTTTCAGTCACCACAAGTTATTATCATAGATCATGTATTCAGAACTAACAGATACATTAAAAAAAAAAAAAAAGAACCCTGTCCCCCTCATCTGCGGGAGAGTCTGGAGTCGCAATTCTTTTCAGCTGACATAATCCAGATTGATTCGTTCAGCAGATAAAATTCAGGCCACTTCTGCCCTTTATGGGAGCAACATAATACCAGTCTTTATTCAGTAACAATGTAACATAATGGGATCGGAATGTGCAAAATGACTGTTCTTAAATTACTGCGCCTCACAAGGGCCCAACACAAGCTGGGGCTTAATGTAAAAAATCATTAGGCGCAGATTACTAAAGTGCTCCTGCATTAAGGAGGTCAAACCGAGCCTGTTTATGGTATTTTTCAGGACAGAAACTCTTTGCTAATATCTTGATTATGACTGTGTTCTGGGGGGCCCATCTTAGCACCCACAGCTCAACACTGTGGCTTCCAAGGAGATGTTGTGAAGTGGGGGCTGGGAGGCGAGACCACTGGAAACACGGGCTGGAGATGGGTCAGGAGAGTCTCCACAATCGCAAACCATTTTCAAGAAAGTTGGGTGCATCAAATAATGTAAGCTCTGAGCTATTAAACTATGCTAATTTCAAGGTCTTCAGGGGTTCGTTAGTAAAACATATAGAAGATGTGGAAAATAAAAGCGTAAAGACAGAATGAATAGTCATCTCCCACCATCTCAATACCTAGAAATGACCCCTGGGCATTTTAAATGTAAAATCATCCAATCTTTTTATTTTTTTTCTATGTAGAAATATATATTTTTACAAAATTTATGCTTCAAATACAGCTTTTCACTAAATGTTATAGGTATTGTCAGTATTTCTCCATGTCATTAATTAGTCCTCTGCAATATAATTTTATGGCTACATGGTGTTTCTTCCTGGGGAGGCACCTAATTTGTTTACCTTTATCCCTCTTCTTGGGCATGTGGGTTGTTTTCTAACTTTCTCCTGTTTTAAGGGATGTGATGATTGTTATGTCTATAGAAAAGTCTTTCCCCACACATCAGGTAATTTTCTTTGGATGAATGCCTAGAAGTGGAATTTCTGGGTGAAAGGGGTTGCATATTTTATATCTATTTAACACGTACGTTTTTTCCTTGGCCTCCAGAAAGCTTGAAACTACTTATTTCAAAGGATGAGTTCAGAACCTGCTACAGTAGCCTCAGCCTTTGCCCACATGACACAATACAAAGATTTCTTTGCATATACTATTTGTGCCACCCAAGATTATCATAGCCACTGTTAATCCCACACACTCACACATTAAACTACTGTTGGGAGAAAGATTAAATTAAGAAAAGAAGTCAAGGCAGGCTCTGACAAACCTAAGGTTGCCCAAGAAGATTCTAGAAAAATAAAATGGGACAACACAGAGCAGAAAAGATCCCCTTGGGATGGAAATGATTTTTTTCAACCTGCACGTTTAAGCCTCATGCAATTTAATTTTTGCATTTGCGAGCATTGCCGGTCTCTTATCTTGTTTAAATAGAAGACTTCCAAACCTCGAATCACTGAATCACCGGGTGGCCTCCGAGATGAGGCAGTTACTCTTCGGAACGCTGGGCTCATGTCTGGAGTGGGGCTCGTATTTGGTCAACGTTTGTACTAAATGAAACATCACTGTGTGTGTATGCACGGGGCTGGGGAAGTACGTGCGGGAGGCAGAGATTTTGTGTATGGAAGTACACATGTATATACATTCACAGGTGCATAAATATACTTATCTATAAAATAAGCATCACTATTGTAGCCTCATCGTTGAAACTCACACCATCTGAAATATTTGCGTGTGATTACCAGCCTCCACTGTCAATCATGACGGCACAAATCCAATATTCAGGCCATATGGCCTTGAAACTTTCAATCGATAGGAACCTTTTAAAGCTGAAGCTTCAAAAAGTTGTATCAAAAATATATTCGATGAGAAGAAGGTTAATTGAATAATTGATTACTCAGTAACAATTAAGTGCTCTTCACATATCTTTGGGAAATCTTGAAATATAATGGTGATAGATATTTATTAGTTTATCAGCTATTTCTGTGTTATATATTTATTTTTAGGCTCAAAGTCAATTTCTTTCATTTATATAGTTTAACATCAGAGTCCCCGTGGTGAAAGGATACATATATATATATTTTTTGTTTTGTTTAACTGCTACACAAGGAGACGGCAGGGTGGAGAAGAATCCTTGTGATCCAGGGTTGCCAACATCGAAGCATTTCCCAACATTAGATACAGCTTCTTTGTGATAATTCACAGATAAACTTGTCAAGCAAGGCCTCTCAGAAAGATGCCGGCTCCAAAATGCGGTCATTTTTGCAAGGGAAGTCTGGGGGATGGGCTCATAGCTGCATTCTACACACAGGCTCTTGAATTATCAGCGGCATGTGAGTCTTCCTCCTCCTAGTTTCTCTTCCAAAGTAACCACTGGTCCTGTCCCCACTGAGAAGTGGAGTGATCACATGTATCACTAACATCTGTTAACAAATCTCTTATATTTGTTATCTATGGCTTTTCACAGGAGGTAAAGATGGAGATTTTAAAACCGCCAACAATCTGTGAAAGAGGACCACCATCTATACGCACGCACACACACACACACACACACACACACACACACACCCCACTGGGCCAAATAGGGGTTGGGGGGTCAGGGATAGAGACTAAGTCTTCTCTTCAGAAGGACGGGTCCAGCTGTTCACCCTGGAGGCAACACTTACATGCATCCCTTCCAGCATTTCACAGGGCCTCAGAGGATCTTATTTATTGTAAGGAATCTCTGAAAAAACCCCATGCAATTGGTAAAGTTAGATTCTGCTGAACCAAGTCTTCAACATCCCTAATGAACACACCTAAGAAATGACTGTCTGGACCCAAGAAACAGACTCTAAACAGGAGTGAAAACTGCTGCTTACTTAAGTCCTTTTTATTTTATGTATCTGTGCATATTTTTCATTCCCTCATTCAAGAAATCCTATGAACCTTCTTCTGTGGGTTGGACACTGGTATTCAGAAGTATGGAAGCAAGGGCAGAATAGACAAGGTCTCTGATGGCTTCGATTCTCCGTTTGGAGGGAGAATTGGACCCAAAACTGATGAAAAAACTGAGCACACACATTTTAAAATAATTGCTAAGAAGTGATCAGGCATTCCTGGTGGCTCAGTGGTAAAAAAAAAAAATCTACCTGCCAATGCAGGAGACGTGAGTTTGATCCCTGGGTCAGGAAGATCCCCTGGAGAAGGAAATGGCAACCCACTCCAGTTTCCTGCCTGGGAACTCCCATGGACAGAGGAGCCCGACAGGCTATAGTCCAAGGATCACAAGAGTCGGACAAGACTTAGCAACTGAACTACAAGGAGTGAGCAAGGGACTGAGAGAGAGAATAATAGAGCGATGGGCCATTATTGAGTGGATGGTCAGTAACTGCCTCTCTGAGAGCATGATGTTTTAAGTAAGGCCATGAAAAGCTGTGTGTAAGTGTGCATGGTCAAGCGGGAGGTTGTCATTCATTCTAGGCAATGAGAAATGAGTACTCAAAGACCCTGTGATATCAAACAGCCAGAAGGGTTTAACCATCAGAGAGAAGACCCACGCAGTTGGAGCAGAGCCTGAGAGATGAAGTTGAAGGTTGTGTAGGGACATGATCATTTGGGCTTTGTAGCTAAGGGGCCTTGAGTTTCAGTACAAAGGGGATGGAAAGCTTTTGAAAGGTGTTAAGAAATAACTTCTGTCCTAGAAGCTCGCTCTAGGGTACAAGTTGGTTTGGAGGGAGGCCTAGTAGATCAGTGAAGCATAGCTCAAGTAAGAGACGATCATCACCCACAGTGAAGGGTGGAGATGGAGGAAAGAGAGATTCTAGGTTCACTTTTTAGAAGGATTGACAGGGCTTTCTGGTGACTAGATGGGAGGAAAGGGAGGAATCAAGGTTAGCGCCTAAGTTTGACGCTGTGAGATCTCCCCATGGAGGAGTCCCATAGCGTATTAGAGTAGACGTTCTGGAGAAGAGAAGCAGGCTGAAGGTTTGGGGCCTGAGAACCACCAGCAGACGTGTGGTGGAATCTGTGAGGGAGGATAGGATCTCCCAGGAAGAGGTTGGGATGGAACCATGAAGAGCCTGAGGAGGGCAAATGAGAGGAGTCAGAGAAAGCACCAAGAAGTGGGAGTCAGTGACGGGGAAGAAGGCCCAGAGCCAGCGGTCTCACAGAAACCAGGAGGGCAGTGGCTTTAGCAGAGGGGCCTCTTGGACTTTGCCACCATCTCATATTCCTGGAATCTTGTTGCCTCTGGATACTGATGTTCTATGGAGTGACGAACCTTTGAGGGATGTTCTATTCCCGTCCTCATCTTACAGGGAAGAAAACTGAAGCTCAGTGAGGTGCAGTTGCTTCCTGGGCATCACGTCCCAGTTGGAATCTATCAGGCACCAGTCCCTAGCTATTGACTATTATTTATATGCTTCCTACGTTCTAGGACGTTCCTGGATTTGAGTGCCTGGTCTGCCAAGTATGGCCAAGACACGCCACTGGGAGAACTTACGAACATGTTTTGAATATCTTCTTTCTGCATCTGTAACACTAGCCTTGGCAGCATCAGTGTGGTGTCTCAGATGAAATATTTACCCCTTCTGATCCCCTACGGGCTTCCGTGGTGGTGGCTCAGATGGTAAAGAATTCACTTGCAGTGTAAGAGACCCGGGTTTGATCCCTGAGTCAGGAAGACCCCCTGGAGTTCATGGCAATACACTCCAGTATTCTTGCCTGGAGAATCCCATGGATAGAGGAGCCTGGCAAGCTACAATCCATGCAGGTCTCAAAGAATCAGACACAAGTAAGCAACTAACACTTTCACTTTCTGACTCCCTATACTGCACCAGGGCCAGCCACAGACTAACCGCGAATTAACTCCAGGAAAGGGAGGCTTTGTAAAGCAGACAAGCTAAGCGAAAGGAAAGCCTTCAAAGTAGCTTCTCACTTTCCGATCAGGCCGTGAGCCTACCACCATCAAGTCTCCCCTGCAATTTCCATGGTTCAAGTAGAGGCCATCTAAGGCAGGCGGGCTCCCGTGAGTTAGGAAATGAGCCCACGGCCCCCAAGTGTAGGGCGTCTAAAGCGCCTGGCTCGGTAGCCTTGCATCATCCCTGCCATGTTAGGGGTGAGCCTGGCTTTCTGTGAAGCCTTGTAACAAGATGACAGGCATAGCTATCTGGAGATAGAAGGGAAGGCCACGAGTGTCACAGACCAGTGAGCACATGGGTGGTTGCGTCCCTGGCGAAATGGCATGATGCCTCCTGACTCTGGAGAGCAAGCTGCAGAGCAGCTGGCTTGCTGTCCCCGTGCACATACACGAGACCCACAGCCACGGATGCTAAGAGCAACGTTAGGGGACAGATCGCCGTGCATCTCCCGGCTGGGCTGTCAACGGCAGCACAGTGTGCTCCACCGAAGGGCTAGTAAAAGACACGCCAGAGTTTTAATATTCTTTTAATGTGATTAAAAAATCCTAAATTAATTTATTTTCTTATGCTAGAAAATAGTCCGGCACTGCCATATTGCAATGTGCTCAGAAGAGCAGTCTGATAAAATTCATTAGAAAAGAATTGAATTCATCATACAAAACACAGCCATTTTATTTTAAGTAGTTCCCAATTCAGAAGGCCAGGCAATTGTTCCTTAGAGTCCTACCAAGGACAGGCAGGAGAGGGATCCCAGGGTAGGTCTCTAGAACATCGTGACTTGTTGAAGCTAAGAGAACTCGCCTCATTTCTGAGCCCTTTCAAATACTGTCAGATGTGAGTGAAGGTGAAAGAGAAAAGGCCACTAAAGGCGAGAGGACATCCTTGCTAGTTGCCTTCTTTGCGTGAAGCTTTATAACTCTGTTCTGCATCAAAGCCTGCCCATCCTTCAAGACTCAGCTCAATGCCCCCCTGCTCCTCCCAACCTTATTTCCTCCCCATCATTTATTTTGACTTTATCATTCACTGTTTCAGATATCCATTTAACTTATATGCATATTATTGTTTCATTTCCCCAAGCAGACTGCAAACTCTGGGGATGAGGGCTGATTTCACCCTAGTTTCTCCAGACTGCCACCACTCCCTGGCTGCCAGCTCCCCATGCCTAGCAGTGTGCCCTGCAGTGGGTATGGCATTTCTTTTGCATGTGGTTATAGCTGGGTGCCATTTCCCTTGAGTGCAACATGTGATAGATTCCCTCGTCCGTATTCACAAACGGCATTGAGCAGAACTCTCTGAGACAATGATTAAGAAAGCTGGAGCGTGGCTGTCTCTGTGCACTGTGTCACTGAGCAGTCCAGAAACTAAGCATCACCTGTGAAACGATTATTTTTGGTTGATCTTATAAAATGATTGATCTTGAAAAAGGAAGAAGTGGAAATTTTAATTCAAGCGAGATTTACCTAACCAGTAACTGAATGGAGACAGAAGACCTGAGTGTCCTCTGTGATCCTCTGACTCCTTGGATGTATGGGGCTCAACTGCAGGAGTGGAGGACCGTTCACGCTGCAGAAGGCAGCTTGAGGAATTTGGCAGCAGGAAGACCCGTCTCTAACCAGTATACAACAGTTTTAAAAAAAATAAATAAATAAGAGATTTTACCCCTAAATTCTGCTCGAGGATAAAAATATCTATGCTTGAAGCAGTCTTTGCTCAGGACTGGAGGGTGGGCACAGCTGAACTGCCTTAGAGGCTCCTGCTCCAAGCTCAGCAGGGCCTGCCCCGAGGCTGGCTCTCAAATCCGGCAGGGGCAGGTCCAAACTTTCACCAAGCGGAGTCACCACAGCAGCAGCGTGGTGACCAGTTCGAGCAGCCCCCGCTAGAGGAATGGGAAGCCAAGCTGGCCGCTGCCCGGGGACGCAGAAGAGCCTCTTGGTTTCCCCTTAAAGTCATCACCCAACCAGGGGCGGTCATGAGAAACCTCTGTGTGCAAATGTTCCACGTTGTTTGCTTTAGCAACCACACATGTTGACTTTGCCTGTTTGTTGCCACCTCAAACTCCAACATGGCCCACTGGCTTCCAGGGGTGGCTGAGGATGAGTGAGCATGGGATGCGGGTGGTGACAGGGGCCACAGTTTGTTTTCTAAGCATGAAGGAACATTCCTGACTCTGTGACAAGCCCCCAACTTGCCTACCTGCGAACTGGACAGCAGCCGACCACCCCCCGGGAAAGGCAGGCTCCATGCACCTCTGGAATCTTCGCAGGCTGGGCAGCCGCCCTTGGCTCACACCTGCTGCCAGGGAGCCTGCACATCACGCCCACTTGTCTCCGACTTGGTGTTGGCCTCAGGGAGGGAGCTTCTCGAGACATTTAATTAGTAGAGAGTTTCCTGCTCTCCAGCAGCTTGCTTGGGAGAACGGAGCTCTCGAACAGCTCCTAAAACAGGAGGAGCAATTGCCAGAAGCAGAGTTGAAGCACTTGGGAGGAGTCTGAGTTCTGAGGTGGGCATGGGTTCTCATCCTGAAAACTCCAATGAAAGACCTCCTGGATGGACCAGACTGTCAAATGCTGTGTACTGAGCAGGGAAGCCCCAGCTGAGCACAGAGGGTGGAGCACCGAGGGCAGGAAGATCCCTGGGGAAAGCGAGAGCCACGTGTACCTAAAGCGAGCCCCCTATCCAGTTCCATCACCTGTCCTGGATAGTCCACTTTCTCCAGAGAACCCAGAAACCTGGGTTTGTAAGTAAAAACCTCACAGTTTTAGAACGTTTGCAATTAATCAAAGACAAACGTGTAAATATCACACAAGCCAAACAAAACACATCTGTGAACGGAATCCAACCCCCAGGCTACACTTTGGTTCCCATTATCCTATGTGAGCCACTCTGAGGGCCTCACCTTGCCCTCTAGACTCTCTGTTGGCTCTGTTTACCTCCAGGGGAAGAGCAGTGAGGAGAAGGTGGACGAGGAATCCAGGCCAGGGCAACCGGGGCTTCAGCCAAGAACAGACGAGAAAGGCCTTTTCTTGGACCTTTCCTAGACCCACTGAATCAGAATCTGCATAGTCATAGATACATGGCTACTGGTTTGCACACTAGACTTCAAGAAGTACTTGTCTAAGACTAAGTAAGAGAAATGGGTTGACACTATGAAAGCCTCTCCTTTTCCAGAAGATGCAGCAACCCAAGCATACAACCTGCCTTCTTCAATCTTTTCCAGGTACCAGACTAGGAAGATCCTCTGGAGAAAGGAATGGCTACCCACTCCAGTATTCTTGCCTGGAGAATCCTATGGACAGAGGAGCCTGACGGGCTGCAGTCCATGGGTTGCAAAGCGTCCGACACGTCAGACATCACTTTCACTTTTCACTTTTCAGACTAGAAACAGTCACTGTAGTCATAAGGACATGGGTGGCAGAGGAGAGGCTGCCCAGACAGGGAGTAAGAAGAGTGGATTCAGAGCAGTCCCCACTGCCTTCCACCACCGCAGGACACTTCACACCATGGACAGCTGACCTCCAAGGTCACACTCCAGATAAAGGTCAAGCAGCTAGACCAATGCCACTCAGCTCAAATCTCCAGGACAGGGTCCCAGGAAGAATTCTCTTTGGAGATCAGCCTTCCATCGTAAGAGAAGTTTCGTCTTGCTGGCTCTGGGCCCCGGTGAGGCAGACGCAACACAGGGAAGGAGGAAAGTTTCATGGTGAGTGCGGAACAATGGGGCTCATCTGCCTGCCCCTCGAAAAAGCCCTTTTCAGCACCTGCAGGGCCTCTGCAGAGGCTGCGCCTCCGTCGCCGTTTTGCTTCTCCGATTCTCCCCAAATCCCCAGGCCTTGTCAGCAGAGACACATCTATCGATAATTAGAGAATACACAGCTTTGGGGGCATTTCCCTTCCATTCACGACATTTACTGGTGTCAGTCTGAGCATAAATACAATTAGATTTGAGAGTTCTATTACAAAAGCCAATAAAGCGGGCCTCAGTAGAGATTCTAAAATTACTTAACTTTTCTTTAGAAAAATATTAAAACAGTATTATCACATCAATGAGAAGAAAAGACAGGAAGATAATAAAGTTATGTTAAACCTCTCTGTATTTACTCATGTGTGAAACAGTTATGTCTGGTCACATAATTGCAATGGTTCTGAGAAATATTTCATATTTTATAATGAACATTAAAAGAGTTTGTGGATCATTACTTTATATGAGTTCCAAAGTTATTACATAAAACCCAATAGGAATGGTTATAAATTATCGGATCCTCCGGCCTGGCCTTGGTAAACATAACATGAAGACTGAGACATTTCAGCAGACAAGATTCATGAGAAGAGGTAAAATTCTCCCTGCATTTTAAGGGGAAGAGCAGACGAGAGTACTTGTAACCAGCTCTTAGCATTTTTTGTTTCTGTTTCAAAGAAATTCTATTGAACCACTAGCTTAAGCCACACACACAAAAAGCTTCCGTTAGAACAAAAGAGAACTAGCTTTCAGACCCTGCCCTCATCTTTCCGTCTTTCATTATCCTATCTGTGGCCCTAAGGTCACTGCAAAATTCTTGAACTTTTCAACACAGCATGGGTTTAAAATACTGTACTTAGCAGGCTCATATGATCGCCAACAATTATTTACTTTCAAAAGGAGATCCTCTCTTTGAAATCTGAAAATACAGCATCTTTGCAGAAACTGGAGAGTTGATAACATTCCGAGGAAATTTTCTTTTTCGGTCTGCAAAGAGGTTGGCAGGCAGCATTTTAATTAAAAATGGTCACTTGTGAATCACAGTTAAGAATAAAATGGGTGCTAGTCTATTTACTGACGTTTATCCTCTTTTTTTTTTTTTTTTTAAATCAGGGTTTTCTGTTTTGTTTAGAAATCACACCTGCCACTTTGTTTTTCTCCAGCTTCTGCTTGCTGAAAAAGTTAAGTAGCAGGAGAATAGCAGTTGGGAGAATACAGGGGCCAGAGGGGTGAAGCCAACTCTCTGAAAGGAGGTACAGCAAAGAGGTGCATGACCACCTCATCCTTGAGAGACGCTGCACGTGGGGCGCCCCCTAGGGAAGCGCACAAAGAAACTCAGGTGCGTCTCTCACCTGGAGCCAGAGCAATCCTACCCGCTACACTCTCAGAGGAAGGGTGTCCTGCAACGCCCTCTCGGTGGCCTGGACCCGAAACCCACGAGGGCCACCCACCTGTTAGCTCCCCACTTAGTCCAGGGCTCCTCCCTTTATACGGAGCAGCGGTAGGTAAGGCTTTCTCTCAGAAAACAGATATATCTTTTGGAGACTTTAAAGCTCCGAGTTGGAGGTCAGATTCTGGCTGTACTTTGAAGTACGTCTGCCTCGGTCATTATGCAGTCATTCACGTATATTTCAGACATCAGTGCTATCTTGAAATATCCTCAAGTTCTCGATGCTATTTATAAGCTTTGATCTTTCCCTTTGCTTCTGCTCTGACAGTATGATCTGGCTTCCCAGAGTCACTGAATGCCCACACATCATTTTAATAAATATTTTTTATCAGGGAAATGTTTGCTATTTTGCCCTAAATGGTTTCTCTCTGAGTTGAACAGAAACCAACATTCTTGAGAAATCTACCAACCTTTTATAACCTATGTGAACAGAGAATTTACTAGTTTCAGTATTTTTTAAGTTGAAACAATGTCATGTTTTTGCCTCTTTCCATAGATAACAAGTTTTTTTTACTAACAAAAGAAAGATTATAATGATGCCAACTTACAATACGGGAGGAAAAAACTCTTCTTGTTTATTTACCATGCTATTTCAGCTAAAATTATGCTATTTCAGCTAAAATCTGAGATTTTTCATATAATACAAGTCCAAAGATGGAAAAAAATCAAGCAAAGTGAGAAAAAACAAGCAAACATATTTTCAAGACTTAAAGAGCAACACGGAGAGAGGGTGGAAAATTGCAGAAACATTTCAGCACGTTGCATATTAAGCCCAGTTTAGGGAAATCTTCATAGAACTCTCAGAACTTCACATCACAAGCCAAACCCAGCTAATGAGAGTCAATGACTACGTTCTTACTTGAAAAGGGGGTCAGGACTCTATTCCCTAAAACTAATCTATTGATCATGTTGTCCTTGGGTGTAGATCCCTTTGAAGTATTTTTGCGATGGCCTCTAGGTGGTGCTAACACTGCATAGCTTCAGCTTTTCAGCACAATGAAAACATTAATTTGCTATGAGATAATTTTTGACGTAAATGTAAAATGGTGCCCATTCGAACTCAGTAATGAAGCATGGTGCATTTCTGCAGCTCCTAATTTGACTAGTTAAATGACTCCATTACGTGTCTAACAGACAGAAGCAAATAATTTCTGGTCAGTTGATGTTCACTTATCCGTATCATTTTGCCCTGAAAATAAAGTCTCTAATCTACAATTCCTTTGTCTTAGTTTCTTTTTTTCTTTTCTTTTTTTTCGGTTAAGATTATTAAAGAAAGTACACTTAAATAATTTAGGTTAAACCAGCACAAACGAACAACTCAAACATCAGAGCACATGGACAAATCAAATATTTATAATAGGGGAGGCGTACAACAGGACAGCCCTCCTAAATGACTCCAACCTTTGCCCCAGCCCTAAGTCTAGGGGGCTAGGACGACTCCTGAGCCTGAAAAGAATAAATGTCTGTCCTTCAAGTCCATTGTCTTTCTGTGGCCAAAAGGAAGCTGTAGTCTGTTCTCTTCCCCTTTTCACTTTGTCACATAACTTTGAGGATGTTTGGAAAATTTTCAGTAGGATCCATCTCACTGTTGCTAAAAAAAAAAAAGGCTGTTTTAATAAATATCAAGTGATGAATAATTTTGCCCAAAGGGGAAAAAATGGTTAATATTGAATCTTAATGTTCCTCATCTCAATGCTTTTTTCTTCCTGCGAAAAACAAGTTTAGGATTAAAGCGTATCAGTTTACACATATTGCATGCATATTAGTGAGACACAGCTGTGTACGTCCCCCTCTTAAGAGCCATATGATTAAGTTATGGGATATCATATAATCCAAACCCTTTTTCTATTGGTCACCTTCCACAGACAAAAGCTTTTTAGTTTTCGGTCTATTAAATGACAGAATGTCCGATTCTGTAAATGTGCAAGTAATTGTTATGAAGCACCTGTGTCTCTTCTTTTCAGTTACAAAGTCCATCCATAAATCGCTTTGGGAAAGGCACTCAGAAGCAGACACAAGATGGCGCACCCCATTGGGGGGCTGACTGAGGTGGGTGGATCAAGGTTCTGGGTCCCCGGTCTCGGGGTCTTGATGAATGATAGAATTACAGGCACAGGCCATCCAATCCCACAACCCCAAGGCAAAGGGATAGTGGCCCATTTCGATGGAGACATACTTGTAGGGGTGAAAAAGAAACCCCAAAGCTTTGGGGGGGGGGGCCTGCCCACCTACTTTTCATTGCTGCATCTGGGCAGGATCCTCAACTAGTCTGCACCATGCAATCAGTTTTTTAAAAAGACTTTTGAACTAAAAAAAAAAAAAAAAAAAGTATAAACGATCTTCATTTTTCCCCAAAGTAACATGCTACTTGACTCAATTAAATGCAGTTTTTAAAAACTGGCTCGAGTGTGTGTGTATACACAGCCTTTATTAAGCTTTTAAAATTTCAAATCCCTCTGTGCGTGCAAATTACCATCATTTGCATGACGAAGGATATGGGACACGGGCTGTGTGCCTTTTGACATAAAACAATGTCAAAGGACTATTGATGTTACACACCTACTTTGTTGAAATTTTTGACTGATGTTGTTTCTGCAACTTGACTCGAGCTGGTAGCCTGCGCTGGAGGGCATGGACCTCACACCTCTCCTCCCCCTGCCCAGCGGGCCCCACGATAGCCATCAGCGCCAGGCTCTTTGGTATTATGTAGGTCGAGCGGCCCTCAGGTTTACAGAAGGATTTGGCCTTTTGATTTGGTGTAGAATTTACAACCTGAGAGCGATGTTTCAGATGCAGATCTGGGTTGCATGTGCTGGAAAAGGAAACGAGGTCAAGCTAGGAGAGGACAGTGCATCAAAAGAGGCTTCCCTGGTCCTCAGGGCAGGGATGCGAAACCCCTCCCTGGGGCCACCCCTTCACAAGGGCACCTGCTGGTGCCAGCTTCTGAAAGTCACTGGGTGTGCATCCTCCACGGGCAGCCCTTTAGTCTGTGTCCTGGGAACGGAGGTCTAGAAGGAAGCAGATTCACGAGGTGAGTCCACAGTACAATCTGAGCCTGGAGGAGCCACGAGAGACGGAAGCGGGTCCATCGGATGCAGGGGAACCAGCAGCACAGCTTGGGATGGGGGAGAGGAAAACACCCAGGCTGCAGCTGACTCTGGAGGAGAGGTTTGCAAAATGACCCTTGGGAAACTTTACAACCCCCTGAAAGCTGCTGTGGGAGCCAGATTCCTCTTGTACTGGTTGTTGGGGGCGGGGGGGGGGGCGCCTCCAGATATCACCCTTCCCCTAGGAGAGCTGAGGGCATCAAGAACAGTTTAACTACCAAAGGCTCAGCACTTCCTGCCCCAAATTAAAAGTCGGTGATGCTATCACCCCTAGGGAAGGGAAATATTGACTTCTAAACTGGGGGGCTTAGCAAGGTAGTGCTGGACCTGAGTCTACAATGCTTTTTTAAAGATGTAAGGAGACACAGAGCATAGTATATTGAAATGAGGGGTGACAACTGCCAAGGAAAATTAAAAAAATAGAAGGCTTGCCTCCATGTCCGTAAAGAGGAGAGAGCAGATGCCAGTAACAGACAAGCATTTCCCAAGGAGAGGAAAACATTTCCGAAGGAAATAGGCATCCTAGCAGAACAGGTGAGAAAGAAATTAGAGTGTCTGAAGACTGATAACTCCGGGACCAGATGGGAACCATCTTAGAGCTGGTGCAAGTGGAGGTGAGGAGACGGGGGAACGATTAGCAAATACCTTTTAAAAATACCCTGGGAAACGGGAGAAGCAGCAGTGGACGAGAGCCCTTATGCAACACCTATATTTAATAACGACTCTGAGGGAGATCTAGGAAATTAAACACCAGTAGCTTGACTTGAGCGGTGGGGAAGATATTGGAAACACTAATCAGGGACAAAATAGGGAAAGTTATGATTTAATTAAAGATATTCAGCATGGATTCACAAAAGGGAGATCATACGTAACAAAACTAATAGAATATTTTGAAAAAGTAACAAAAAGGAATTGAAGAGGGAAACCAGGGGTATAATTTACTGGGACTTTAAGAAAGCTTTTGATGCCCTGCCTCACAAAAGGCTAATCTCCAGCGGTGGGGAGTTTGGGTATGAGTGTGGTGGGGGGTGGAGAATGAATGAAGAATTGTCTGGACCAAGGGTACTTGTGAGCATGACCATGAAGAGATTAGGATAAAGGGGGGAGACTGACTGCTGGAATTTCCTGAGATCTGAATTTTTTTTAATTACTTTTTTTTAACATAGTGCATCAGCAGGCTTGCTTAGGAAATGTGTCAAAATGTGATGAATTTCTCCTGCAGGTGTGGTATTGGGGGGCAGGTGCCAGTCCATGCTACAAGGACAATAGCATTGGGAAGGATTTGCTACCGTTTGGTGAAGACTTGACTGTTCCTAAATACCATGGGACGGTTTGTGACCAACGGGGCAGGCATAGCCACTAATCGCCCTGCAAATAATGAACACGAATAAAGAAGGAGGCTATGATATGACCAAGAAGACAAAGCCCAATGCCCTGGACGGCTCAGCACTAGTGCCCTCTGACGCCCACAGCCATACCCTCACATGCGGGCATGCACACACCTCCACTCACCAGAGCGCACGCATCCACACCCGCACTCACACATTAAACGCTGTTGTTTAGTTGCTAAGTCGAGTCCGACTCTTTGCAACCCGATGGACTATAGCCTGACAGGCTCCTCTGTCCATGAGCTTTCCCAGGCAAGAATAAAGTGGGTTGCCATTTCCTCCTCCAGGGAAATCCTCATGGGGACACTCTAACACACCCCGTGCCTTGCAAAGATGCCCATGTTCACACAGCACATACCTACGCACACCTTCACAAACGCACCACAGGCACACACACAGTTGAGAACGTGCGTGCACATGCTCACACACACCCTGAGACTGTTCTGCACAAGTAGTGGAAATGGCAGGCGTAAAAAGAAGAACGTAACTATTTTCTACTGGGAAATATTGGGAGGCACTTTGGGGATAATAGGCCCCCTTAGTCACATTACAGTAATAATAGATGCCTGGGGAATGAGAGGCAAAGCAGAAGACCAGGAAGCACAAAAAGACCTGTGTCACCGCAAGCCGAGCCAGATCTTGGCACCTTCTCTGACGAAACATCGAGGGACATAGTATTCAGGAATGATAACGACAGAACTCCCCCAAGGGGCCCAAGCTTGCCCTCAGGGGCAGAGCTCCAGACAGGGCAGCAGCAATAGCCTAAAGACGACGGTGACCCAGCTCCAGGACTTGCTGTCCTAGAACTCTGACCAGAGTCTGGCCCAGAGAAGAACCAGGCTGGGCACAGGCCTGGGGGACTCTCCCAAAATGTCTTAGTATTTGCCAGACAAGCGTTTCTTCATTCTTAGGAGCACAAAAACGATACTTGGGATCAGCAAGAAGTGTATGTTTTTAGGGGAAGCTCCATGTTACAGGGCGGTCACTGCCAAAAGTGACCTGACATGCAAGACTCACCTACAGGATCGGTGCTGAAACCCCCCTCTGCATAGAAAGTTATGACTAGATACAGCTATAGACATAGGTTCTAATCTGAGAGTGTTAGAACACTTTGAACCTCATTTACCTTTTCCATCATTCATTAATATTAAAATGTGACTTGATAGTATCCAAATTTAAAAGGTCACTTAAGATGGAAAGTTGCAAAGTGAAGGATACACACCCTCCTCATTAACAATAGCAAGACTATTGACAATGCAAACGGGGCAACACATTTGATCACAATTCAGATTTTAAAAAGAAATGTTCCTGTGACTTCCATCCCCATTTTTGTAATTCTGACCTGGATATGCCCGTGTCTTAAATCCAAGAGTTATGAATTAATACTCAGAGTCTATAAAATAGGGATGAAAGTCAGAAGGAATTTTTTTTTTTTTTTTTAAGAAACACAGCAGAATTGTAACCTGTGCTAATTTGACATCAGGGTCCCTCTGCCAACATGTCCCAGAGATAATGGACATGAACAAGCGCTCATTGTCCAGATAAAACTGAAAC
Organism: Neotragus moschatus; assembly: GCA_006410615.1. Taxonomy (NCBI): domain Eukaryota; kingdom Metazoa; phylum Chordata; class Mammalia; order Artiodactyla; family Bovidae; genus Neotragus; species Neotragus moschatus. The sequence continues at coordinate 8,050,359 of SJYA01002795.1, read as the reverse complement.
ACAGAACTGGCTTAGGACCCGTGGTTTCACCACATGTAACAGTCATTTCTGCAACTCTCTCCACCCTACAAGGACTTTTTATAACTCTCATGTGTTATAAGGGAAAAGATATGTACAGAAACAAACAAAGAAATACTTGCCTTATAATTATCTTTAAATCTCCCAGTTTTTCATTCAAAGTCAGTTTAGGGACTTCTACTTTGTCTTTTAAAGCTAGAGAATCCTTCTTACACCCTGGAGCCTAGTCAAGCGTGGTCTAGGACAGTACCCATAGGTGCCAGCTCTTAAAGGGAGCAAAGAGATAACAGGGGGAGACAGAAGCCCTTTCTCTATGATCCCCAAGCTCCACCCCAGAGTGACTCTGAACAGACTTATGAGCTACATGTAAACTGCCTCCCACCTCCCGCTTCCACATAGCTGTTGGCCAAACGCTCTGGAAATCCCTGTGCTGTCCATAACACCACCTGGGAGTACAATAAGGCTTTCCAAAGACAACAAAGGGTTAAAAAGTACCTGTCAGGCACGTCTCTTGAAATCAGTCATTGAGAATCATCTGTCAGTAAGACAAATTAATTACTACACGTAAAATGAAAAAAATCAGTGTAAATTTCACTGTAGGAAAGTTTAGGACACCTTGATTGTTAAATAATGACTGATACATGTGTGAATTTTCAACAAACTCCAGTAGGGACGTGGCTCATGGGGCTCTTTTCAAGTTTTCCCAAAGTTGAATCTAGGTCTTGGGCTGTCTCTCCCACTTCTACCTCCAGTTAGGTTTCAAGGTTTGAACAGTGCCTCAGCAAACACAGCAACTTGCAAAGTTCAGTGACATTTAGCAGTTTTCAGCACTCAAGCCTGATAAGAAGGACACCACTTCACTGGAAAGGTTAGACTCATGAGTTCAGCAGGAGAACAAGTGCCCCCTGCCACAAGGTCCCCAAGAACGTGGGAAAGTAGCTTCGCATGCTACCCAGTGCAAATTTCCATTAATTTATGCAAAGCTGGCTTTATTTACAAAATCAGATCAGTCATTTGAAGTACTTTAAACATGATCATGATTTAAGATGGGACTTTTGTGCTTTGCTGAATGTCTAAGACCAACTCCATGGCTTCTTGGTGCTGACAGGAAAGGGTAAAAGAAAACCCCAAAGCTGAGGCTATTGTAAATCAAAGGCCTCAGTTATGTCCCTTGGGAAGGTGCCAGTGCACCCTGCAGCCCTGCCTCTTCCATTCCAGTGTGCCTGGCAAAGAGATCCAGTCTACGAACACTTGATCCCCATGGAAGGAGTCAAAGATGGTGTCTGCCAGCTCGTCTGCCTTCCCCTCAGACAAAGCCCTCTACGTCATTGGTTTAAACCAGACCAGAACATTCTGCGGCACAAGTTCTCTTTCCAAGTGGGCTCTAGTTTGCTGTCAGAGTTGGAAGCCTTGCAGGCGCCTGTGGTAGCCAAGGCTTCCTTCAGAAAGTCCCGCTGCAGGGTCATCCAGCTTTCCTCTCCTGTGGGGGCTTGGGACCCTCAGATGTGAGCTTTCTTTAGCCTCCCTGAACCCCCATCCACCTCACACCTGTCAGTCTTCTCCAAACCCGTGGGCACTTCCTCCTCAATTTGCTGGTCCTGGGACTGATTCCATTATCATTCAGACTCAACTGACCGCTGGAGGTCAAGGACAGGCTGTCAACCTCAGGGGTTGATCCAGTAGAAGAACTTTCTCCCACAGCGACCCACAAGCCCCATGGCTGAAATGGACCCCTGGTGTCCTCCAACTGTACTTTGCAAAAACCAATATAGAAAAATAAAAAATTTACAATATACAATTTGTAAAATTAAGGAGCTGAAGATTACTTAGGAAAGGACTGATTTGCATTGCAAACAAACTTTCTGATTTATAGAGTCACCACGGGGTTCCTTATATGAGTCAATCTAAAATGGGATTCAGCTCACAGTGCGTCTAAAATGGGATTCAGTTGCCAAAATTCAATATCCACACCGTGTCCGCAACAGCCCCATCGCTACAGCCATGGATGGGAAGGGTGAGGTACTCCAGCAGACTTGATTTTACTTTCTTCTCAAAAAGTTTTCCTGCTTGAGTATCTCCCTTCCCCTCACACTGACCTTCCTTTGGTTTACTAATGTTACCCTTAGCCCTTGGGGATTGGAGTCCCTTTCCACTCACAGCTTGGGGCTCTCTAGGGACTCACCACCTTCAGCCAGACACTTGGTCTTCTCCACGAGGAGCTGCCCAAGTCCTCCTGCCTCGCACTATATTTGATATTTGGGGTGAAGTGATCGCCCATTTGCAGAGTATATCCAAGGCTTAAAATAAGTTAAAGAGCACAAAAATATTCTCTTATTTGATGGGTTAGCTCCATTTCTAGTAATTTGCTGTAGAAAAATCATCTAAAATGTGAGAGCACAGGGGGATTAAAAGGGGCCACCTTCGTGTCCAAAGACACCCCTTGCATTATATTTATAATATTAAAAAAAATAGGAAACAATGTAAATATTCAACAATAGGAGAAATGACTATAAAATCCCAAATAGGATATTTCATTACAACCATAAATTTGTACATATAAAGAGTTTTAATAATATGAGGAAATGTTCATATGACATGTACGTATTACACACAAAGTCGTATGTATGGTATGTTTATAGTTATGTAGGAGACAGGCACAGGAAGACACCTGAAAGGAAATCAACTCAAATTGTGGCAGTCTTCATGTAGTGAGAAATGGCTGGAAAACATCCTTATTTTTCAATAATCAGAAAAGAAAATGGTAAAAGTTGCTCTTATTTTTTCACAAGTTGATTTCTTTTATAAAAAAAAGAAAGCATATTAGGTTAAAAGCAGTGAATTAAAAATAAACTTCAAATTAACCTGGATATTTATTGTTAAAAACTAAAATTTCTATTAATGTCAAAGATCTTAGTTCACTCACATTGTAAAATTATTTGAGTATTTTATACTTGAAATGGGGCTTCCTTGGTGGCTCAGACGGTAAAGCTTCTGCCTGCAATGCAGGAGACCCACATTCGATCCCTGGGTTGGGAAGATCCCCTGGAGAAGGAAATGGCAACACATTCCAATTCTCTTGCCTGGAAAATCCCATGGACAGAGGAGCCTTGTAGGCTACACTCCACGGGTCACAAACAGTCAGACACGACTGAGTGATTTTCACTTTCATACTTGAAATGGGATTTCCTGGTAAAGAATCCGCTTGCCATGCAGAAGACCTGGGTTCAATCCCTGGGTTGGGAAGATTCCCCTGGAGAAGGGCATGGCAACCCATTCCAGAATTCTTGCCTGGAGACTCCTCATGTACAGAGGAGCCTGGGGGGCTATAGTCCATGGGGTCGCAAAGAGTCAGACACGACTGAGTGACTAAGCACGTACTTGAAATATCAGCAAGCCCTATGTGTAGCCAGGTCCCAGCTGCCAGTGCAGAGGTAACTAACCCAGACTGAAGCTGGGACTGGAGCCGCATGTACATGGGAACCTGTGCAGCCTCACAGGGCTGTAAGGTTTCCAGAGCTCTGCCTCTGTGCTGTTGATAGGGTCATGGTACCCGACCCGTGCAGGTAAACAACATGCCCTCAATGGTGGGGCTGTGAATGACATTATCCTGTCTCTCCCACATGACCAAGCGCAGGGTCTGGAATAAAGCAGCATCTCTACAAATGCTACACAGGAAATGAGTGTCTCTGAGCGTGCCTCTTGTGCTTTTGCCCAGAATAACTAAGTCCTACTATTTCTCTGTGTTTCCGTGTGGAGGGCCTGCACAAAGATGGAGATTCAGCGAACCTCTCTTCCAGGCAGGTGGGTAGCGTGGAGCAGGTGGGAATCTCTTGGGCTGAGAACAAAGACAGACTGGGTTTGGATCTTGGCCCTGATTCTTCCTAGGAATAAACTCATGCCTCAATTTGCCAATCCTTAGAATTGGGAAAAATAATCTTATTCTCCAGGGATTTGGTTGCACTGAATCAGGGGCGGAGATGTAAGTCTTTTTTTAAAGGCTGGAACAGTGCTGATGGCCGAACAGAAAAAAAATATATGTATATGTTTTCAGTTAGTTAAAATGTTATTTTATTTCTACTTCTGGCTATGGCAAAAGACTTATATCAAATCAACTGTTATAATGAGAATAAATAGAAAAACTGCATCAAAAAATTGTGAGTGTGTACGTAAATTCTTTTTAGGCATAAGAGGGTTATCAAAGAACCCAGGACTTGAGGGGCCTAGATCCTAGCAAAACAGGGGTAGGAGAGCAGGGCCTGTTCCTGGCATTGCTTTTCCCCTGCAAGTAGCTGTGAATTTACAAGTGGCAGCTAAGACACTGAGAAGCTAAGCAGAGGTTTCCAAGGGACCAAAGAGACAAACGTTAGAATCTAGGGCCTGTAAAGTTAGAAGTTACCTGGTAAATACCCAGTGGCTGCAGTTATGACCCCAGCAGGGACATGCTTAGGAGTAAGGGCAGACAGAAAATAAACACACCCAGTTTGATCTTCCCCTTGACTAAAGGCCCACTGGAGATATAAATCCAGCCTAGAAGCCTGCAGCATCATCTACAGTTCTGCTTTCCAATATGGTGGTTAGAAGCCACAGGTGGCTTTTGAGCACTTGGGTTGTAACTTTGTCAGAACTGAGAGTATAAAATACTCGCTGCATTTCTAGGACTTAGTAAAACATCAGAAAATATAAATATTTTTATATCAGTTACATTTTCAAGTGTATTTTGGACATCTAATATCAAATAAAATATATTATTAAAACGAATCCACCAGCTTCTTTGTACTTCTTTAATATATTTACTATAACATTTAATATTACATAGACGGCTCACATTCTCTTCCTAAATGACAGTGCCAAGCTAGAGGCTAAAATGACCTAAAAAGTTTAAGTACGATGTTTGATATTCAATAAAAAATTACCAGGCACATCTTGAAATAAGACCAAATGAATGCAAATAAGAATGGAAAAGTGAGACAATAGTTAATAGAAACGGACCCACACAAGATACGGCTATTGAGTTAAAGGGAGACTTGAGAGACTTTGAAATAACAGTAATTAATAAATTTAAGAAAATAGATGACAAGGTGACGAATTTTGGCAGAAGATTAGAACATATAAAAGAAATCAACTGGAAATTTTAGAATTAAAAACACACTGCGCTGTGCTGTGCCTAGCCGCTCAGTCATGTCTGACTCTTTGCAACACCATGCACTGCAGCCCGCCAGGCTCCTCTATCCTTGGGGGTTTTCCAGGCAAGAATACGGGTGTGGGTTGCCATGTCCTTCTTCAGGAGATCTTCCCAACCCAGGGATTGAACCCAGGTCTCGCTGATATTAAAAGCTAGTTAGGTAGTTTTGACATACCTGAGTAAAAAATTCATTAACTGGAAGAAGATTTCATTTGCAAAGTACACGTGTGCCCTGCTCTTAACCCTAAAGACATTTACGTTTTCCACTTGTGCTAGTCTGCCTTATGGCTACCTTCCAGTTCCTGAGGAGTCTGCAAGATCTCCTTCCCAGAGAGTCAGAGGGCTGAGTGGTATTGGATGTCAGAACCTTAAAGGCCATCATGACAGGCGCAGGAGGCATGCTAGACAGAGCAGAGGTCTGGGTCAGGGCACAGGCCTTAGATAGGACTGGCCACACTGGACAGGAGGGTCAGGCCCTCCATCACGTTTGGCCTTGGTATTCCCCAGAGGTCAGGAGCCAAGTCAACAGGATAGCTCTGAGCCCCACAGGGTTTTCTGACTGGAACATTCCGGGAAGAGCCTTCAGGGCCTGGCTGGTCCACTTCTGGGTGGTCCACGAGGAAGCCACCGGATGTTTATGCTGTGCTGTGATGTCCTAAACAACCAGCCGAAGAGAGAAGGACAGAGGGAGAAGGCCGTCCATTCTGTCCACATGGCAGTGGGGACTTCTGGAAATACCTTGCTGCTCTGGCTAACCCTCACCACAAAGAAAGACACAGCCCTCCTCAGAAGAGTAGTGTGAGAGACTACAAGGTTCATCAATTTTAGGTACAACAAGGGTCACTGAAAGTGGACACTAAACTGCTCTCACCAAGCATCTGGAAGGAGAAAAGGGCCTAAAATTCTAGAAAAAAAGAAGAGAGAGAGATTTTACTTCGTATTCTAAGAAAAGCTTCTTGATAATCAAGTGAGCAGGATGTTAAAATTTGTGTTTCTTCTGCTCTTTAAATGGATGCTCCAAAAGAGTTACCCATAAAACGAAAGGGATTAACACTGGCTTTATCCAGAGTGAGATGTCAGCTGGCAAGGAAGTGTCCAGACTCCCAAACTAGCCCCCAACTTGAGGCTCTCGAAGGACGGACTTAGAAAAGGCAGGGATCTGTACAGTAGAGTGGCTCTTTGGGATGAGTTGCTGGTGTGCCACGGTCATCAGCCCTCCTTCCGCGAGGAGGGACAATGGCTGCTTCCCCCTTCAGGCTTAGTGAATGGAGACTCAAAATGAGCCTGTCCCGTGTTCTTCGGCATCAGTGGGACACGAGGTCATTGTAGGACCCAGCTTAGCAAAGTCATGAGGCTGGTGGCTACAGGGATGGCAGGCCAAGGGGAGGAGCCATGGGGGGAGTGGCTCTACTTCCAGAGGACTGGGGAGCAAATGAAAAGGGTTGCTCAAGGTGCAGATGTGGTTCACTTTGGAAGGGAGCCCCTGCATAAACCCACAGCAGAATACTTGGCCCCAGAGGCCACTGGAAGGACGAAACGACCTCCATAGGAAGAGACTGGATGTTCACTATGGAACGCAGCATCTGAGAGGCTGGTACCCAGCAGAGAGAACATTCTGAAAGTGTAGGTGGGGGCACCCTGAAGATGCGAGGCAGTCTGTAGAGAACACCAAAAAACATCCAGCCCAGAGGAAAGCACCTGCTGTGGCCATACAGCCGCCCTGACTTCTCCTAGATTTCATCCTGGGTAGGCGGGGGAAAGCTAACTCCACAACATGGGTTTAAATAAGGAGAAAGAATAATGTTATTCATTGCCTCCAACTAGCAGACTTTTCTCTTTAAATACAGAGATGATCAAGAAATCTGCTGGTCAGTAAAGAAAGGAAGCTCCTTGCTGGAAGAACGTGCAGCATCATCACCCTTTAACAAGGAATGCGTCCTGATCGTTAGTTTTTATCCATAAGGAGATGAAGACCCAAGGAGGAGGGAGCCGGTTCTGAGGCATAGTGGTTCCTGGGAAGCCATCTGGTCCTGCCGCCACCAGCGAAAGATGGCAGCCCATCATGGACTCAGCAGATAGGGCCCCGACTCTCGCCTTCTCTGAGTGTCAGTGACCCAGATGATCTCATTTCCTTCATCACTAAAATGATGGTGACCAGACCCACAACTCCTATGAGGCCGGCCATCATTCTAAACTACCCCACTGAGCAACGGTGCAAAGGCTCGAGGTGCCGGAGTGGGAAAACGCGCTTCGGCTGGGCTGTTCGTCTTCTCTCGGGAACCCCTCCGGAAACTGCGGCAGCCACTGGCACCTTGCAGCTCACGTGTGGCCCACAGGAGGGCTGCACCCATCATCTGGGTTGCCCAGAGTGAGCCTGAAGCTGCCAGCTCAGTAAGCGCCACATGGCAGGGAGCTGGGCTTCCAGCAGGCAGAGAGGAGGTAAGCTCTTGCTGAAGCATCCTGCTGTGCTCAGGAACCCCATCCAAGAGGCAGCGTATGGATCTGCGTATGGATCTGCTGTCGCGTAATGAAACGGTAATGGGAGGCAGTCCGGAGTGCCTCTCCACGCAGCCACCAACGGATGCCATCCACAAGGAGGGCAGCTGCTCCTCCAATCTGCCTGCTTTTTCAAGTCAACACTCTCTTTGGAGACCAAGGACACCCTCAGCCACACCCAGGAGCTCTCATCGCCTCAGAGGACCATCTGCACTCAGACACTGCCCCCAACACTCGGGGTGTTCTTTGCTCCCAGCCGGAGCCCCTGGCAGCCGAGACCCCATTCGTGCAGAAGGAGAAGGCGGTTTCCGGCCCAAGCAGGGAGCCATCTTGGACAGCAGTTGTGCCAGTGCCCAGGGCCCTGATCTGCACACTCTCCCTCCCTTTGTTAAGATAATAATAAACACAAAGCAGCAACAACAAAGGCCAAGTAAACGATAAGCTCCGAAAAGAGCGGATGGGACTGTCGTCTTTTCCAGATACCTGTTCGCCACAGCAGATGCCCTGTGCCAATGCTGAACCATCTCCAATACACGCCATATGCCTGTTTCTTTACTTAGCCTTGTTTGGGATGGGAATCCTTCAGAGAATGGAAGGTCCCCGTGTGTTTGGCAAGCCAGACAAGGACACCAGCCGAATGTGCACAGGGATGCTGTGTCCCTGAATGTACGTGCAAACACACACACACACACACACACACACACATACTGTGTTCTTTTCCCAGACCATTTTTAACATTGTTCATCAATTGCTGTTTTTTTTGTGAACAGTAACCAAATTAAAATAAACTCAATGCTAAGAAAACAGAGGAAATGAAGACTGACTTAATCACACTTTTGCTCGAATCATCTAACTAAAATTTTGGCCAATAGTTCAGTCAGACACACGTGCACCAGGTACAGAAACACCCACGCTTAATCTACTTGCTTCTGAGATTGGACCAGAAGGGGCTTTGGATATACGGAGATGGTGAGCTACACTCCCAAAATGGGAATCCTGTCCCCTTGGCGGTCGGCTTGTTTGAGTTTGCAGTGCAGGCCAGACTGGGGTCCTGGCCTCATTCACACACACAGACGCACACCCGCTAGCATTAGTGGCGGGAGCCGCAGCTGGGACAAACACAAACCAACAGGAAATCCATGGTGTTCGTCACCGCGGGCCCTGGGCTATTCTGGTTGTCAGCAGGGGATCCGCTTGTCCGCCGCTGGCACTGGTGCCTGGGAGACACTCCTTGGCTAATGCCTTTCGGGTGTCCAAGAGGGGCCACCCTGACCCGGGGTGTGGTGGAGGCTGGCTGATGCTCATAATGGTGAGTAAGTGGCTGCCCCAGGAAATGATCCCTCCTTTCCCCCAGGAACTGAGGAAGCTGGAAACACGGCGAGAACCTCTCAAGGGTAATCGCTTTTCCCAACTGGTATCTTAAGCTTGTCAAGTTCTTCGCCAGAGCTTTCCTAGGCGAGTTTGGGAGAAGCATATGGTACTCGCCCAGTCCATATGACTGGCTGAGCGTCGACCACTACTGTTGATACAATATATCACTTTTTTCTCAATATTATGACAGCATTTGTCAATGAAAATTAAATTACTGTCAAACTTATCCTGCTAACTTACGGCACAACCACCAGAGAAAGCCAGCACCGCGCCTTAAGCCAATGGGACCTCATCGCTATGCTCAACCAAGATGCGGGAGAAAAAGATGTTTGAGACCCTGATGCCAGTACGGGTGGAGTGCCAAGCTGGCACAGGGATAAAACAGAATTGACCGTCCTGCAGTCTCCACTCCTGGGAAGGGGCTACACCGGGGGGTCGGGGGGGGGAGCGGTTAGGAGCAGGGGAGTGTCAGCATGGGCACACGAGCAAGGATGGTGGGACTTTATGAGGGAAATACCACCACATGTTACACGCATGTGCTGGTTGAAAGGGGCGAAAAGATTACATCTCTAAAATAAAAGATCCTTGGAGCGTGTTTAAAATTTACTATTGACATACTGAAGCCATCATATGGAAACATTTACAAGCTAGATTATGCCCGAAACTAACATCAGCCTCTTCTTTACCTCTGAACAATGTCAGTTTTCAGCTCAGCATCTAAAACGGAAGATCTTCTTGCTGTGTTTCCCCACTAAGGAAGGGAATTAACTGTGAGATTTTAAGAGTTTCCAAAAATTCACCCTTAGAATCAATTATTTTTCCCTTTGATCATCTCGTTGGAAAGTGTCTGGAAGCAAAGGGATGGCTGGCAGAACAGTGCAGGTGATACTTGGGGGCTGTCCAGGAATCACAGTACTTGTGACGTGGGGGAGCTAGCCTTTCATTTTCAGTTCCCTCTCTGTCTCCTCCTCCCTCCCCACCCTACCACCATCCTGCCCCATGCTCTCAACTTCCCTGTCTTCTGAAGAAGATACCTTGGGACTGAGACCAGCGGATGGAGCCCGATTGAAATCTTCGACTTCTTTAGTTTTTCCTCTGTGCCTTTCAAGAACAAAGTCTCACACTAATTGCAGCAAGTGGGCCCTGCAACAACTGATTGTTACAATTACCATTGGCAAAGCTCCTTGGAAGGAGGGAACACCCATAGATGGGGGCCTGGGCAGGGCTTCTTATTTTCAAAGAATCATGTCTTCCTGTAAGAACATTCCAGAGTAATGCCCATGGCTAGTCTAGAAAGAGGAATAGAAAAATGCATCCCCAACAAGTATTAGGACATCGCTGTCATCTTTTCGATCACACTAAGCAATTAACAACCAGAAAAAAAGGAAACAGTTTCCAAAAACCTACTACTCACTGTTTAAATATTTCAAACAGAGGCTCATTCTCTTCTCTGTAAGGTTTCCCAAGACCTTTCACCTCCGACCCTTTCCAAGAGGGAAGCCTGTAAATGCAGAGCCCATGGGCTCCGGAACCCCCGAGGACAAGCCCCCTGGTTGTTTGGGGAGGTGGCAGTTGGGGCCATGTTTTATAAGCCCAAAGAGCCAAGGAAAGCTCCTCTTCTCACAGGGAGTTTCCAGCTATCAGCTGAGTCCTCAGTGGCTCAGAAAAGGTAAGGTTCCGTCTTGAAGAGAATCGCACCTCGTTATTCCCTGAGTGCTATGCCTTCTTTCAAACAATGTGGCTCTCAGGATACCTGGGTTGGCAATGGGGAAGGAAGCAATTTAGACAGCAGGTCTGGGGCCTTCTCCCCAGCACCCCTCATCTGTGCTCACAGCGAATCACCCTCAAAACAGCCACAGTTTACTCAAGACTAGCAGTGGCATTGGGAGCAACCCACTCCTTCTTTATTAAACAAATGTGGACACAGAGGATGCTGATGGGCCTTTAGGTTCCTCTGTCCATGGAATTCTCCAGGCAAGAATACCAGAGTGGGTTGCCATTTTCTTCTCCAGAGGATCTTCCCAACCCAGGGACTGAACCCACATCTCTTGCATCTCCTGCACTGGCCGGAGGGTTCTTCACCTCTAGGGGAAAGGGGCCACCTGGGAAGCCCCTTCTTCTTTACAGCAGGATCCAGATATTTGCAACTGGCTCTACCCAGCTGGGTAAAAGTGAACATCAAAGAACAGTCTTTTCTCTGCTGTCAAAAGCTCCAGCCTTTGACTGGAGTCATGTCCACAGACCCTGGCAGGTGGGGAAAGTCAGGTATGGAGGCTGGACCACAGGCTGCAGGATCTCAGCACAGCCGTGATAAACTCCCAGCGCCGACAGTCAGATTTCCAGCCCAAGACCATTCTCCCCAACACAAAGAGGGGCAGCCTGGCGGCATAACAAAAGCCAGTGTGGGTGGCAAGGTGACTGCACATTTCAGCTTGAATGCTCCGGTGTGGGGCTTGCACCTGATCACCAGATGCTTCAAGCAGATGGCCAGGGAGGGGAGAGCCGGCTCCTGGTTGCTTCCGAGGGGCTCCAGGAGAACCAATCCAGAGAGCCGGCCGGGAGTGCCCGGCTGCCCAGCCCAGCCTCCACTCCAGGAGCACTTGCAGGGCGGGAGTCTGAGCCTGTGCTTCCAGGAGAGGTTTCCAAATATCCAGCAGCACACCTCGAGTGAGGAGCACAAATGGGGAGTGATGCTCGGCCAGGCCCGCGGGAGTTCTTTTGTCCACGGAAGCTTTTCGTTTTTAGGATTTCTTCTCTGGATGGTCTTCTGGAACGGGCCAGGCTGCATCTGTTATCCGATCCAGAAGGTCTCAGTAAATGTGATTCATTTGCAGATTAATTTTTCAGCAAGTGGCTGGGTGAGCAATAAAAAAGAGCCTCCCTGTGGTGCCTAGGCCAGCCTAACCTCCTGTCCTGAGAAGGGCTGCGCTGACCTTGGCCCGGTGGCGAGTCCTGACAATGACCTAGGAGGTGCTGGAAGGCGGGAGCAGCCCTCAGATAGGAGGAGCAGGCAGGAGGGAGGAAGCCTGTGCCAAGGAGAGCTTTCTGGAGAGCTGAGGGTTTTTCAAAGCTTCCTCTCAGCCGAAGCTGCTGGCAAGGTCTGTAGGCCTGGGCTGAAAGGGAGGCTGAGCCCCACTCTTGTTCCTGCCCGAGGTCTCCTTTCTCTTCCAGGAAACCCACGTCCTTGTGTGCCCAGGCACACAGCCGTGCCAAGGTAGACACGCACACACTCACACAGAGCTACATGCACACACACACACACAGGACACATCTTTGGGAACATGGGTCTTAGCTGTTTTATTTACTGAGGTATCCCACATCTAGAAAGTGCCTGAGATATACTAGGTGCTCAATAAATCTTGTTCTATGAATAAATGTGTGAATACGTGAATGAATGAATGACTAAGATCCTTATTAACTCCATCTCCTTGTTTGTTTTCCTCATACACACAACCACATTTGAAATGACTTTGTTTACATGTTTATTTACAGGCTCATGGTCCATCTCCCCTCAGAGCAGGGCCCTCGTCTATCCAGGTCTCCTCGGAATGTCCTTTTCCCGGCCCAGTGCGGGCACTAGTAAGGACGCGGTATTCATTGAATGAACAAGTGAATGAATGAAAGAGGCCATGTTTCCATCTCTCCCACCTGCTCAGCCCAGTCTGGGTGACAGCTGTAGCCCCAGGTGTTCTCAGGCAGGCCCACTGTGGGCCTCTCATACTCTGCCTCAAGAGATGAACTTGTAAGGACAATGACCCTCCACCCCAAAGTGCATTTCCCAAATCTGCTCTTCCTCACAGCTCAGGCTGAGCCAGGCTCTGCTCTCCTCCTTGGCACAGTTCCTTGATGTCTGCATATTAACTGGTGTTCTCTCCGGATCTGGACTGGGGCCGGATTGCTCATGTCTGTTGGGTCCAGGCTGAGCAGGGCCTCTGTGCTCGGTCACTATGAGCTCCTGCACACGGGGCCCTCTCATCCCCCTTGACCCTGGCATCTGCCCACCCAGCTCTGAGCTGGCTGCTGAACGGCACAAGAGTGCCGAGTGGACAGAGAGGGACTCCCAGCAGATTCCAGGGCATAAGCAGGGCCCAAACCTAGGAGAGCGGCCTTGTTCGCCAGCTCTGAAGTCTTAGGGAAGCTACTTGATCTCTCTGAGCTTCAGCCCTTCACTTATAAAATGGAGATATTAAGGGGTGCCCACCTCTTAGGGCTGTTGTAACTGCTGGGGAGGTAAGCCCTGTCAAGTGCTCAGCACAGTGCCTGGCACCGAGCGAGCACTCATGAGAACTGCCCGCGCTTACCTGGTGCCTCCCCATGCTCTGCTGTGCAGTCCTGTCCGACTCTTTGAGACCCCATGGACTGTAGCCCACCAGGCTCCTCTGTCCATGGGGATTCTCCAGGCCGGAATACTGGAGTGGGTTGCCAAGCCCTCCTCCAGGGAATCTTCCCAACCCAGGGACTGAACCCAGGTCTCCAGCATTGCAGGCAGATTCTTTACTGTCTGAGCCACCAGGGAAGCCCAAGAATACTGGAGTGGGTAGCCTATCCTTTCTCCAGGGGATTTTCCCAACCCAGGGATCAAACTGGGGTCTTCTGCATTGCAGGCAGATTCTTTACCACCTGAGCTACCAGGGAAACCTCCCTGTGCCAGGCGCTAAACATCACGCTCAGCAGCTACAGGGGACCTAGTCTCCTCTCTTTCTCTGATAACGACCCCTCCCACAGGTAGGTGCTCAAAGTGACTCCTGGATGGATGAGAGCCGTGTGCTGTCCTGTTCTCCATGTTCTCTGGGCAGGTGGATGCAGTTGTGGTCTCTGAGGGTTCAGGAGTGCAGGAATGGGGGGAGGGGACAGCACTGGGGTGAGCAGGAGGCCTCGGAGGCCCCTGGGGTGATGGCAGAGCTGCTGGGCCAGCACCGTAACAGGCGGCTGTGACTGGTGGCAGACCCCCGGGCCCCAGGCTCTCCCACAAAGGCAAGGATTAGCCCTGCTGCCCTGGCCAGCGGCCAGCTCAGATCATTTCATTTGGCCTACTTAGCCTTCCCCAGGGGTGCAGGGAGGAGATGATTCATCACTGTCTGGGGCACCCTCGTGCAGAGAGCCTTCCACCCAAGGGGGGCTGTGAACCTGTCAGTCTGCGTGACATGACAGCTACAGTCCCCAGGCCCTCCGTGCAGGAAGCCAGGCAGGCAGGGTGACACTGGTTTGGGGTAGAGGTAATGATGGCCACTCAGAAAACCAGCAGTGAAGACAGGAATTTGCGCTTCCTGCCGCATAGCTCAACCTCCTGGCCAGGGAGCGGGTCATGTCTATGCAATAAGACTCCCACACCATCCGCTCTCCTCCCATGCCTCCCACCTGTCTCAGGCAGGGCTGCTGCGAGAAAAGCAAAGCAGAAGCCCAGTTGTCACCTCAGGTCTTGGACAGCTCAGAGCTTCACAGAACCCGACAGCTCAAAGGGTTGCAGACACCCTCCATGTGGTATACAGGGCTTGAAAGGCAGCCTTTAAGGAAGAAGGTGAAGTAACCTGTCCAAGATCACACAGCAAAATGGAGGTGGACTGGGATCCAGTTCTCTTGTCCTCCAGCCTGGAACCTTCCTACATATGTCCCTCGCTCACCTGGAATCTATCCCTAGAAGCACAGAGTGGTCAGAAGAGCTTACAGGGAGTTGGGTGGGGGAGAGGCCGAGGGCACCCAGGACCTGTCTCATGGGGGCGCAGCGAGGGCCCCCCAAGAGGAAGAAAGCAATAGCTGATCCTCCAACACTCGGGGGCCCAACACTTCCACGAATTAGCACCAGCCTGAGTATGTTGCCTCCCTTCCCATATTTCAAGAGTTTGGCTGATTCTTTAAATATCCGCGGTCAAAAGAAGGATGCAGAGAAGGAAGGCCGCGAAGGTGAAGCTTCCGGCTGCAGAGCCGGTGGGGGACCCGGAGGCGGCGCGGGCTGGGCTTGCGGGGCTGGCGCGCTGCGCCGCGCACATCCGCAGCGTTCCCTTTCCTTCTGCACAAGTCATTAAGAAACACCTGTGTTTCTCCGTCAGGCTGCACGTTTGGGGAGCGGCCCCACGCCCGGCGCCGTGTCGGCCCGTCCCCCGCAAGCCCCCAGGGCAGCCCACGGCCTCCGTCCTGCGTCTCCGAGGGGGTCGCGAGAGGCCTGGGAGCCCCAACTCCACGGAACCTGCCTCAAAATGGCTGAAGCCCCTCCGCCCCCCAGAACTTTGAAATCAGGATCTCGACTTCTCGACGGGCCTCCTTGCCAACACTCACGCCCATGCCAGCTTTCTCACAAACGAACAGCTTGTATCCCCATGAAAATCAATGGATGGAACAAATTGTATTAAATTATGTAAAATGATACTAAAGAGCACATTCTACCAGTGAAAAGAAAAAAAATAGTAACCCCCCAGAAAATCTTATTTTAATAAATCTGGCAAAATTATACAAGAGTATTGGGAGGAAAAAATGCTAAATTTTTATGACACTTAAAGACACATCTCTTGGCCATAAGCAGAGACGTAGGATTTATCCCCGCATAGGTCAGCCAGCCGTAATTCTTTTGTGTGTCTGACACCTGTGAGTTATTTAGCCCCCCTGTGCGCCAGCCAGAGATGTCTCCTCCCTGGCTCCCTCCGCGGACACCGGCGGCTCTGGGCGGCACAAACGAGCAGGCATTTTCTGGAACCAAATTTCCTTCCCTTTCACATGGATTTTTCCCCCTCCCTTGGTAAATAACTGTAATTAGCATTGAACTTGCAATACAACCTCTTGCCTATATGCGGAAAAAAGCATTTAAAAATATTTTAGCCACTTCCACCCTTTCAATTTCCTAGCACAGCTGCCATTCTTTCAAAAAAAAAAATCAAGAATGTCCTAAGACATGGCAGTTTAATAGGTCAGGAGACCCTCCTCAGCCCGTTGCCTCCGAGCTCCCACTCTCAGAAGGTCATGCCAGTCTCCAGCACACGGGACTGTAGCTCTGCCAGGGCGCAGAAACAATCAGAACACAGGAAGAAGTCAGGTCCAGAGTACTTTATCACGCTTCTGCCTACAGTTTAAGTTGACTTGGGAGGCTCCCTAAATGTGCTACACTGGGGAGAAGGCGATTTTGAATCTTGTTCCCCCCACTTCTCAGCTATACGACCTAGAACAAATTTAAACCTGCCTGAGACTGTCTCCTCACTCATGCCAACTGACCAGTTCTTATGATGATTGAGGTAAATCAAATAACATCAAACTTCGAACACAATTCCTTGCACAAAGAAAGCATTTCCTAAATGGTTGCTTCTAATAGTTGTAATTATAATTGTTATAATATTAATGTATGGTATATAAGATAATACTGTTTGTACTAATAATCTTCTAATTATTTATAACGGTAATTTCTCCTGGCTGTGATGTATAATAGGGCTAGCCCAGATTGACTAACTTTCCTCTTAATTCCAATTTGGAAAGCTGTTATTGCACAGAAAACCCACACACGTGAGTGTTTTTTAGATCAAATGGTTCTTGTGCATCTGTTGGTCAAGTGAATAATGTTTCTGACTCTGAGGCTAGGTCAGAGTGTCACCCAGAGGGATATACTCTGAGGGTCACAACTGTCCCTTATCCCATGATGGGCTGAGCTGGCCTGTACCCAGTCACCAATGCTCACCTTGGGCCCAACCTGAGCTTTGCTCTCATCCCAAGCACTCATGCGGTGGTTCGTTGGGCTGGGCTGCTTTGCAGATGGCTGGGCCATCAGCTCTGTTCCTTAACAAACCCATAATGCTGTGCTTCTTCTGTGTTAAGACTCACAGACATTCAAAATTGAATCCGCCTGAAGTAATAAAGCAATTTATAATAGGCACTGGACTTCTTTATGGTTTCCCTCAAAAGATGGCCCATTGTATGGCTGATCATACCTGAAAGTCTAGAATGATAAGAACATGTGATATCAAGAATGCTGCTGCTGGGACTCTTCAGGCAAGAACACTGGAGTGGGTTGCCATTTCCTTCTCCAGTGCATGAAAGTGAAAAGTGAAAGTGAAGTCGCTCAGTTGTGTCCAACTCTTCGTGACCCCATGAACTGCAGCCTACCAGGCTCCTCCATCCATGGGATTTTCCAGGCAAGAGTGCTGGAGTGGGGTGCCACTGCCTTCTGGGATGCCAATGACAATGTGTAGGATGGATAAACAGGTCCTACTGTAGAACACGGGGAGCTATATTCACTGTCCTGTTGTAAGCCATAATGGAAGAGGGAATGAGAAATAGTGTGCATTTGTATAATAAATCACTTTGCTGTACAGCAAAAATTAGCACAG
This sequence comes from Neotragus moschatus, assembly GCA_006410615.1. Lineage (NCBI taxonomy): Eukaryota > Metazoa > Chordata > Mammalia > Artiodactyla > Bovidae > Neotragus > Neotragus moschatus. The sequence goes on along the minus strand of SJYA01002795.1, from coordinate 8,032,986 downwards.
CATTGTAAATCAACTGTACTTCAATTAAAAAACAAAGAATGCTGGCTCCTAGGAGGCCACCTCTGTTTACGCTAAGTACCCTCCCTACACTCTACAGGATCACTGAGGCGTTGATTCATATTCCAGGGCAAGGTGTGGGGAGGACCCCAAGATTCAGAGGAAGGCCCTAGATTCCACAGGGCAGGACCCGGATTCATAACGGGGATGGAGATCAATGTGGGAGCTTACCTAGATGATCCAGCTTGGGAAGACGGAGCTGAGCAAACAGGGAGGAGCCTCCTAGGTGTTCACCCTGAGGCATGTGGGAAGGCTGCGGCATCTGGGGCCTTGAAATCACAGAAGGCCAATGCCAGCCCATCAGCGCCATCAGATGAGCTGAAGGCCCCTGAAGAACTGCTCAGAAAAGAGTTACAAAAATGTCACCCTGGTTTGCTGACCCCTCAGCCCCAAGCATTCCATGAAACAGGCATGCTCCTCACCTGCCTGGCGATGTTGACAGCCAGGCCTCAACCCTGGTAGTGTGGCCAGTGGAAAAACAAATATAAAAATGCTCCCCAAACAGTCTGAAAATACAGAGGTGTAAAGCACAGCATCCCAAAAAAGCCTCCTGCTAGAGGGACTATTTTTAAAAAGATTTTTAAGAAGTGTGAAAGTGAAGCTGTCTATTATATTTCTCTAGCAAAGCACCAGATCTTCAGTTTTCTAACAACTGACACAGAGCGGGTGCTTCTGGTTCACCAGTGGGCAGGAGGTCCTGCCTGCTCTTGGCCCCAAGCCAAGCATGGCCCCAAGGGGGAAATGATGGAGCTTTGTGAATAAGGCTGCCCAAGCAATCGGAGGGAAAATTGAACTCTCCTAAACACTGTTGGTTCATAGAATCGGAATTAAGGTGAACTTTGCTGATGTCTCTGAGATTTTGCTCCTGCTAAACACCATTTAAATCTGCATTATTAGCCCCTTCTTAGGGAAAGTACAGCTGCTGCTGTACTTACAGCTTTTATATACAGCAAATTGCCAAAAACACCCAAATAAATAACAGGGAATCTATTCTTCCCGTCTTCCAAAGGGTCAGTTGAAAGCCAATGGAAAGAACTAACTCTCTCACTTGCATCAGCAGGAGAAATAGACGTTTCAAGCCGGGAAGTTCATGGTGAGCTAGTTTTGGTTACTAAAGGTTTCCATTTAAATGCAGAAGCCAGCAACTTATTTACAATCTTCTGTTTGAGGAGCGTGGATATGAATTGAAGGGCACCGCAAACCATCTAGGGGACTGTTTCAAACAAAGTGCTTTAGTTTAAAACACAAATCCACCCAGGAGAAGCCCCCCAGAGGAAGACTGGGAGCACAGGTGGTGTTGGTGCTCTGAGGGTCCTGACCCGAGCCCCCAACTGTCTGCGCAGGCTTGGCGCCTCCACTCCTTCTCCCGGCCGCTCTCCACCCCAGCTTTATGTCTGTCATAACTTTACATGCTGTCAGGTTTAAAACAAAAACATAGTTACATTATCACGCTGAATTANCTTATCCCATGATGGGCTGAGCTGGCCTGTACCCAGTCACCAATGCTCACCTTGGGCCCAACCTGAGCTTTGCTCTCATCCCAAGCACTCATGCGGTGGTTCGTTGGGCTGGGCTGCTTTGCAGATGGCTGGGCCATCAGCTCTGTTCCTTAACAAACCCATAATGCTGTGCTTCTTCTGTGTTAAGACTCACAGACATTCAAAATTGAATCCGCCTGAAGTAATAAAGCAATTTATAATAGGCACTGGACTTCTTTATGGTTTCCCTCAAAAGATGGCCCATTGTATGGCTGATCATACCTGAAAGTCTAGAATGATAAGAACATGTGATATCAAGAATGCTGCTGCTGGGACTCTTCAGGCAAGAACACTGGAGTGGGTTGCCATTTCCTTCTCCAGTGCATGAAAGTGAAAAGTGAAAGTGAAGTCGCTCAGTTGTGTCCAACTCTTCGTGACCCCATGAACTGCAGCCTACCAGGCTCCTCCATCCATGGGATTTTCCAGGCAAGAGTGCTGGAGTGGGGTGCCACTGCCTTCTGGGATGCCAATGACAATGTGTAGGATGGATAAACAGGTCCTACTGTAGAACACGGGGAGCTATATTCACTGTCCTGTTGTAAGCCATAATGGAAGAGGGAATGAGAAATAGTGTGCATTTGTATAATAAATCACTTTGCTGTACAGCAAAAATTAGCACAGCATTGTAAATCAACTGTACTTCAATTAAAAAACAAAGAATGCTGGCTCCTAGGAGGCCACCTCTGTTTACGCTAAGTACCCTCCCTACACTCTACAGGATCACTGAGGCGTTGATTCATATTCCAGGGCAAGGTGTGGGGAGGACCCCAAGATTCAGAGGAAGGCCCTAGATTCCACAGGGCAGGACCCGGATTCATAACGGGGATGGAGATCAATGTGGGAGCTTACCTAGATGATCCAGCTTGGGAAGACGGAGCTGAGCAAACAGGGAGGAGCCTCCTAGGTGTTCACCCTGAGGCATGTGGGAAGGCTGCGGCATCTGGGGCCTTGAAATCACAGAAGGCCAATGCCAGCCCATCAGCGCCATCAGATGAGCTGAAGGCCCCTGAAGAACTGCTCAGAAAAGAGTTACAAAAATGTCACCCTGGTTTGCTGACCCCTCAGCCCCAAGCATTCCATGAAACAGGCATGCTCCTCACCTGCCTGGCGATGTTGACAGCCAGGCCTCAACCCTGGTAGTGTGGCCAGTGGAAAAACAAATATAAAAATGCTCCCCAAACAGTCTGAAAATACAGAGGTGTAAAGCACAGCATCCCAAAAAAGCCTCCTGCTAGAGGGACTATTTTTAAAAAGATTTTTAAGAAGTGTGAAAGTGAAGCTGTCTATTATATTTCTCTAGCAAAGCACCAGATCTTCAGTTTTCTAACAACTGACACAGAGCGGGTGCTTCTGGTTCACCAGTGGGCAGGAGGTCCTGCCTGCTCTTGGCCCCAAGCCAAGCATGGCCCCAAGGGGGAAATGATGGAGCTTTGTGAATAAGGCTGCCCAAGCAATCGGAGGGAAAATTGAACTCTCCTAAACACTGTTGGTTCATAGAATCGGAATTAAGGTGAACTTTGCTGATGTCTCTGAGATTTTGCTCCTGCTAAACACCATTTAAATCTGCATTATTAGCCCCTTCTTAGGGAAAGTACAGCTGCTGCTGTACTTACAGCTTTTATATACAGCAAATTGCCAAAAACACCCAAATAAATAACAGGGAATCTATTCTTCCCGTCTTCCAAAGGGTCAGTTGAAAGCCAATGGAAAGAACTAACTCTCTCACTTGCATCAGCAGGAGAAATAGACGTTTCAAGCCGGGAAGTTCATGGTGAGCTAGTTTTGGTTACTAAAGGTTTCCATTTAAATGCAGAAGCCAGCAACTTATTTACAATCTTCTGTTTGAGGAGCGTGGATATGAATTGAAGGGCACCGCAAACCATCTAGGGGACTGTTTCAAACAAAGTGCTTTAGTTTAAAACACAAATCCACCCAGGAGAAGCCCCCCAGAGGAAGACTGGGAGCACAGGTGGTGTTGGTGCTCTGAGGGTCCTGACCCGAGCCCCCAACTGTCTGCGCAGGCTTGGCGCCTCCACTCCTTCTCCCGGCCGCTCTCCACCCCAGCTTTATGTCTGTCATAACTTTACATGCTGTCAGGTTTAAAACAAAAACATAGTTACATTATCACGCTGAATTATGGCTGACGGTTGTAAAGATATTGTTTTTAGGTCTGGCACTTAGAGGCTGCCCTGGATAGCTTTCAAAGAAAATGGAGCTCTCTCGGGCTCAGATTTCATCTCATATGGACTGTTTGATGAGACTAGAGATGGAAAAGGATACTTGATTTTGGCCTCTGGGAGCCCCTCCTGAGGAACAAGGAACTCACCCCACTCATAAAAAGGAGAAGCTGAGCCTCATCCCCAGCAGCTCCTTCCTAAAACTCTGGGATGAGAGGACTAGTCAATTCCCCCCAAAAGGTCTTCAAATCATCTGTAATGATCTATACAGGAAATAATCTATCCAAATCTAACTGCTTCACTCTTGGCAAACATTTTGCTTTTTAATCTAGTATCTTAAAACCTCCTAAACTGATCCTCCACCCCTCCTCCACCCAACAAGTATGTTAGATGCTGTTCTTCAAACCTTAACTAAAAATACTTTCGAAAGACAAATGTGATATTCTAAATGTCACCGTCGAAAACTATAAGAGCAGTTATTTTCTATTTATCACAAATATTGTCTGATGCTCTGTATCTAAAGAATACGCTTGATTAGAAAGGTCCTTCCTTTTGTTCACTGTTTCTAAAAATATAAAGACTATCATAAAAAGTAAAATCCTACTACAGGTGACACAGATCTTTCCCATCAGACTTTTTACTTCTTTTTTTTTTTGCCAGAATTGGGGTAACACATTACGATGAGGATTCAAAAAGAATAATTAAAGTTCTACACGGACACAGATCTGCCTCGGGGAGGACCTTTTATGTTGTTTTGCATTTTGCGTGTCATTCAAAAGGTTTGCAACTGGGAAATGATGTTGAACTAAAATAAGACAAGAGCACATTGACTGAAATTATACCCTGTCCAACGAGTTGACACCCCTTCAGACAGCTCGCCACGATGGCTCTGGAGCCACCACAGCTCTACGTGTGGGTGACATTTAGACTCTGCACAGTGGCACAGGGAAGAAGCAGTCTCAGAGTGGGGAGTGTGGATGGTGGAGGAAAAGCCGAGGTTCACCTGCCACCCGCAAGGCTTCCATCCGCTGGATGAACAGAAGTTGTAGCCAAGCAGCTCCACTGGCCCTTCCGGTACCCAGGGTACTTTCTCTGGTTTGGACCCACATAGTATTCTGTTTCGAGGAGTTAATACTTGGCAGTAATAAAGTTTCACAAGATCCCGATGTCTGGGAGGAGAGTGGAGGCTGCCCCTTTAAACAAGACCGATGCTCTCCAGTTTTCCACAGTGCCCACCACTCCCTATTGTGACTTGTCATTGAGACTGAGTGCCAGCCAGCATCTATCCCTACATTTGGAGTGTTCTCTTTACTATAGTAAAGAAACATTTCTATTTACTTGTACTGTTCCTTTAAAAAAAAGGATTAAAAAAAGAAGAAAATTTATAGGTGAAGCAGCATGCTTTAAGTAAGATACAACAAAGGACTCCTCTTTGTGAAACTGAAGACTATCCCTATAGGTATATGTATAAATGTCAAGCCCAGGTCAGTCATTTATGCCACTTGCCTGGCACCTCTGGGCATTTATTGAGCCCCTACTATGTGTCAGGCACTGCTCTAGATATCAGAGCTATCAGCTAGCAAGCAAGATTGCTCTGACCCTTTGTGACCCATGGACTTGGCCCACTAGGCTCCTCTGTCCATGGAATTTTCCAGGCAAGAATTCCACCTACTATGTGCCAGGCACTACTCTAAATATCAGAGATATCAGCTAGCAAAGCAAACAAAAATTTCTTCCCCAAGGAGCTTGTGTCACTGCAGGGAAGGGCAGGAAATTAAAAAGTACATAGACTTGAGAAATAAAGGATTCATATGCATGATACAAAGTAAAACATGCTAAAATGAAAAAAAATCGAACAGAAAAAGAATACTGGGAGTGTATGGAATGGAACCCAACTTTGAATACTCATTTGCGTTTGTGAGCTCTGGGCTTTGCTCTTCCTGCCTTTGTGACCCCCTCCAAATTTCCTGCGGAAAGTCTTCCCTGACCACCTTCTCCCATGCCTGTCTCTGGTTTCTCTGAGGGACAACAGCGCTGACTACAGGCCATGCACACTGGTCCTAAGGAAGAATATGCATTGAGCTGCTTCAGGGACCTGGGTCTTCCAGCTGGTACCGTGGGGGAAGTGGAGTCCCTGCCCTCCACAAGCTGAATCTAATCTGGGGTTCAAGTAAGCATACAAACTGCTCTAGTGAAAGAAAATACTGAGCATTATAGAAGAGGCTGAAAAGAAATAGTAGCTGAAGTTCAGTGTGGGAGGCATTACCTGAGCTCCACCGAGCTCCTGTCTTTGACTCCCACCTGACAAGATGCAGCCAAGTCTTCTCATTCTGCACTCAAGTCCTCAGCCTCTCTCCAACCCAATTTCCCCTAGTCCATTTCCTCCAGTCAGTCACCTCATCAGATGCCTCAGCTAAGGCTGACACCAGAAAAAGAGGCATCAGAAGCATAACTACCCCCTAAAAAAGAAAAAGAAAGAAAGAAAAAAGAATATATATCAAGACAGAAATTTCTCCTGGAATGGATAAGACCGTATTGGAACTTGACATGCCATAATGCTCAACTTGCGCGCTCAATAGTGAAAATAGAAGGTCTTTGAAACAGGGTGTAAAGAAGAGATACAAAGAATCAAGATGTAGACGATCAAACAGGAGAAGGACTTAGAAAGGGATGGAAACAAAATCACTTTTCCAAAATAAAGAGTAAAATAAAATAAAGCCATTCTTTAGAAATAAAAGTCTCATTAGCCAGAATTAATTCAATCAACAATGCTGAGAACACAGAGGTATATATTCCAGGCCTTAAAGAAAGGAATGGAATCTTTGGCTGAAATAGTACTCAAGTCAGGAAATCCTGATGCACTTTAGATTTCAAGAATAAAGTAAAAAAAAAACAAAAACCCTATAGATTCCATATTAAAACAATAACAAGTAAACAAGCAAATAAAACAAAAATGATAAATCAACAAAAGGTTTGAGAATACAATTAATATATAAAGTTATATAAAGGTAATCATTACAATATTTTGTATACTACTTTTCCATACCGTTGGCGAAAAAAAATATACAATCACACACACAACAAAACAAAGAAAGCTCAGATAGTATAGCAGAAGACGGGAAACAAAATATTAAGTCAGAAGAAAAGTTAAAGTATAACCATAGTATTAGCACAAAATATATTTTTTACATCAATAAGTATGAATGGGCTAATCTTACCTATTAAGAGAAAACAAACTTACAGAAAAGGAAAACAAAATATCATGCTGCTTATTTGACTTATCTGAGGCCAAGTGACTCAGACAGATTAAAATTATGACGATTGGTAAAGACAGACTTTGAACACATACTATAAAAGAAATTAGGGTTTTGATAATTTTGCCAGGTAAATTTAAGGTTAAAGTGGTGGGGGTTTAGTCACTAAGTCACGTTCCACTCTGAGACCCCATGGACTGTAGCCCACCATCTCCTCTGTCCATGGGATTTCCCAGGCAAGGATACTGCAGTGGGTTGCCATTTTCTTCTCCAGGGGATCTTCCTGATCTTTCCGACCCATGTCTCCTGTGTCTCCTGCTTGGCAGGCAGATTCTTTACCACTGAGCCGCCTGAGAAGCCCATGTGTTTAAAGTAAAAGCATTTAGCCAGACCAGTGGATCACTGCATAACGATCAGTTGAAGAAGACACAGAAAGGTCTCGTCAGGCCAGTGTGCTGCAAAATACCGAGAGAGCAAAATCCAAACAACAAGACAACAACAAAGAATTAAAAAAAAAAAAAAAAAGCCAAAGTTACCAAAACAAGATAGTAATAGAAAACTTTCCCTCATGCTCAGTCCACCACAGGTAGATAAAAATTAGAAAGGATATAAAAGTAGTGTAATTGATACGGCACGTCTAATAGCCATCTGTCAAACTCCACCCTCTTAAAATAGAAAATGTACACTCTTTCCAAACGCCTGTAGAACATGAGCAGAACAACGGACCACAAAGAAAACCGATGCAACACCAAAATCTGAGAGAGGTCACAGTGTCTGTGCAGTATCTATATGAATCTATATATTAATACCTGAAATAGAAAATATAGCAAAACAACATAGACGCACATTGAACGCCTTTTAACGATGAGCGTTACTTGAGATGGAATAAAAACTGAAAAGAAAATTGCAGAATCTCTGGCTTAAGAAAAATCATCGCATATCAAGGGAGTTAAAGCTATAATGGGGAAAAGTCATAACCTTTAAAACATAGATTATTCAGTAAGAAAGCATGGATATAAGTGAGCCAAGCATTCAATTCACAGTGAAGGAAAAGAGGAACTGAATGTATCTTACGAAAGTGAAAAGAATTATTAGAGTGGCAGAAGACATGAATGAAAAACATCTAATGAATATGTATCTTTGCAGGGGAAACACGATAAAATAGATATATCTCTAGCTATCTCAGCGGTGCTCAGCTAGGAAAAAATCTTTCCCCTAGGTGACATTTTGCAATGTCCAGATATAGTTTTTGGTCGTCACAGTTAGGGAGCTGCTTGGGCACCTCATGGGTAGAAGCTAGGAATGCTGCTGGGCATGTGATAGTGCCCAGGACAGTCTAATGGCAAAGACTTACCCACTAAAGTGTCAATGATGCTGAGGCTGAAGAACTCTGAGTTGTCTTAATAAAGACAAAAGAAGAAAAGCAGAGAGTCACAAAATTAGAAATAACAATATGGATATAACCACAAGTAAAAAGAAATACTAAAGTATAGAGAAAATAATACATTATTTCATCTTGTGCAAATAATTTTAAGTAGATAGAATTAATTTTTTTTTTGAAAGTATAAATTACCAGAGTTAACAACAGAAGAGAAAAAGGTCAATCACCATGAGGAAAAACACTGAGAGAATTGTCAGAGAGCTATCTCAAAAATGCACCAGGCCCAGATGTTCTCATAGGTTACTTCTCTCAGGCCCTCAAAAACAAAATGATATCAATGCTAGTTAACTGTTTAAGGGCTTAAAGAGAGAAGGAAAATCTCCTAATTCCTTTCCAGAAGTGTCATAATATTGACATCAAAACCTGACAAGACCTAAAAAGCAAGAAAAGCATAAATCAATCATACTTATCAACAGCAATGCAACAAACCCTAAATGTTTTTAAAAGTAGACTTCTGCAGTAGTGCGTTAAAAAGGATAACAGGCCTCTGTCAAATAGGGTTGATTCCATAAACTAAAAGGTGTTTTACTATTCGGGAATCAATTAATATGACACACTATTTTAACAAATTTTCAAAGAGAGAAAAAATATTATTTCTCCACAAATCTATAAGAGGCATTTACAAAGTTAAATACAAATCCCTGCTTAAAAGAAATAATTAACAAATAGTAATACATGTGTGTTTTTGAAGCATACCTATAACTAGATGCTTAATGCAGGAATGCTCAAATCATGCACACTGCGATACAAGCAGGCTCTCCACTGCACGTCATTAATGAACGTCTTTCTCAAACATTATAGTCATTGCAGTGGAGAAGGAAAAAGAAACGAGATTCTAAATTTGTTTTGAAAGGGAAGATTCTTATCAGTTATAGGTAATATGATTCCTACATTAAGAATACTTACGAGAAACTACTAAAAAAAATATTAGAAACAATAGGACAATTCAGCAATGCGGCTGGTTGTAAAATAAATATTCAAAAATCAGTATTTTCTATTTTAATCCAAACAATAACCAATTGGTGAAACATAATTGAAGAAAAGGTTTGGTTATAGTGCAATGCAATGTGAGGAGAGAGAATACCTAGAAATAAACCTAAATATAAATTTTAGAGCCTATACAAATAAATAAAAATAAACAATAGTTTCCAATGACTGAGCAACACAAATGGAAAGCCCCAGTTTGCTCTTGGGTATAAGACGCTAAGCCGTAACAATAGCAATTCTCCTTGTACATTTATAAGCTTATTGTATTTCCTCATCCTTCCACCTCCAAAAATATTCTCCAGAGTATTTTAAGACTAAAAATCATAAAGCAAACATAAAAATATATATTGAAATTCTGAAAGAGAGAAAGACTTGCCAGATACTACATTAAATTATACATATAGCCGTTAATACAACTTGGAACAGGTGCAGAAATAGCAGGCAGGTCAGTTGAGTAAAGTGTCCAGAAATGAGTGTAAATGCATCTGAGAATTTAGTAAATACTAAAGGTTCCTTTTTAACCAGTGAAAAAAAAAGATTTATTTTAATAAATGCTATTTAGTTAATTGGCTAGCCACTGGGTTAGAGGTAGGATAAAAAGTAACAGTGGAACCTTAATTCTCTTCCAAAATAAAATCAAGATGATTAAAAATCTAAAGGCAAAAAATAATCATAAAAGATAACATAAGAGATTAATATGAAATCTAGGAGTGAGTCACAGAAGCCATAATATGAGCGCTAAATCTAAGTATAAAAAAATCTAAAACCTACCTCAGTAAGATAAAAAAATTACAAACAAAAGCAAAAGGCATATGACAAACTGGGAAAAAAATTTAGAACACAAATGACAGAAAAGGGCTAATTTCCTTAATATATAATAAGCTCTTGCAAATCAGTGAGAAATATATCAATCATTCAATAGAAAAAAATAAGAAAATGATATGAGAAAACAATTCACAGAGAAAGAAATATAAATGACTTATAAACATATGGAAAGATGTTCAATGTCACTCATAATTAAAGACATGCAAATAAAAACAATGGGAAACCTATCAGATGGGCAAAGCTTCCATCTTTGGCTTGAGCAGTGATATTTCCTAGAATTTGTCTTAAAGGAATCTCTCATTCCTTCTCTCTCTCTCTCTCATCTAAGATGACCAGTTATAAAACAAAAGTTTAGATAGATAGAGATTTTAGGTAGATAGGTACTAGACATTGGGCTTCCCTAGTGGGTCAGTGGTAAAGAATCTGCCTCCAATCCAGAAGACTTGGGTTCAGTCCCTGAGTAGGGAAGATCCCCTGGAGAAGGAAATGGCAACCCATTCCAGTATTTTTGCCTGGAGCATCCCAAGGACAGAGGAGCCTGTTGAGCTACAGTCCAGGGCGTTGCAAAGAGTTGGACACGACCTAGCAACTGAACAACAACAATGTTAGATATTAGACATATATACACAGGCATATATGTAATTATTCATCAGCAGGGGACTGTTTGTGTAAATTATGGTGAATATCCACAAAGGAAATAGGAACTCTATGAAATCATTAACAAAGCTAAGGGACATGTGGAAAGATATGCATGCTACATTGATTAAGGAGCAAAGCAAGGTATGCTTCAAGTTGTGTTTAAAAATTAGTGTGCATATACTCATATTTATTTGTGTAGACCATGTGTTGAAATATATATGTTAGTTATGGCGGTTAATCAATGGGGTTGTGCTAAGAGTTTGGGGTAAGAAGAAAACTCACTTCTCATTGTACAGATATACTCTCTTGTATAGTTTGAGTTTTCTGTGCATGTACTAAAACAAACAAAAAGCCGTTCTTGAGTGCTCAAAAAATGATAGAGGCACATCAAAAGGACACAGGAGACAATTTGAAGGTGCTCCCTGTGGCCAAAGCTCTGACAATTTGAACAAAAAATAATGATACTAATGGATTTATAAGACACAGAATAAAATAAGTATCGTTGAGTAATATGACAAAAAAGCAATTCAACGGGAGAGAAGGAACAGCTTTTCCTTATAAAGTAATTCCAAGTTAAGAAATGTAGGAGAAGGGAGGGAAATAAAAAAAATCCTAATTACAACATCATAGTAATATTATAGGCAAGATTCACTAATGCATATAAAAATTAATGGACAAAAGCATGGGAATAAAAAGGATATTTGCTTTGTCTCGAAGGATGCTTTGAGACAAGATGCTTTTTCATTACAAAGGAAAAAAATAATAACTCAAATCTAAGAAGACACCATCTTAACCCTGAGATCAGAAGTTAGCATCACCAGATATGTGGGGCCCTTCCGCCATGATGGACTGATGGCATACAGCATCACTCCCCTGGCATTCTTGTCTAAAATGACAAAATAGTAGACAAACCCAAATTGAGGAACGTTTTACAAAATAGCTGGTCGGTACTCTTTAGAAGCGTTCAGGTCACAAAAAATAAAGCATGACTGAAGAACTATCCCAGATTGGAGGAGACACATGGCAACTACAGGCAATGTGGGATCTTGGGGTTGGATGCTGGCCCAGAAAAAGGATATCTGTGGGATGTTGGGGAGGTTTGAATAAGCTGTGTAGATTAGCTAATATTGTATGGAGGTTAATTTCCTGGTTTTGATAATCAATGTAAGGAAGTGTAAGACATTAGCCTTTAGAAAACCCTGTACCGTTTTTAAAACTAATTTTGTAAGTCTGAAATTATTTCAAAATAAAAAGATTTTAAAATAATTTAAAAATATTCTTCCTAGAAGTCCCACTGGGACAAACAATGAAAGATACAAGATAGCTGAGAGGTCAACAAGTCGTGAAATCACAATAGAAGATTCTGGAATTGTGGGGCCTCAGATGAGAATGCCATATTCAGAGATCTCAGTGGGGTGCAAAGAGGCCAGAAATCAGCTAAATCCCTTCAGAATAGCAATGTTGGGTGCGTAACCTCAAGGGTCTGTTTGAGCCTTAAATCTAAATACTCATAACCATGGGTCTCAGTATCCTGTTGGGTTTGAAGAATAGGGCAGATTTTGAAACTATCTCCTTCCCACTTGAGCAGTCTTGGAAAGTAACTCACCTATTCACAATTTCCCATTCTGCAGCTGTAAAATCTGAGGAATAAAAACCAGCACAAGGTTAAAGGAATGCTCCTGAAAGCAGTGAATCCTTAAGATGAGAGGCTCATTCTATGATCTCAAATCCCTTTCAGAGGCTCCAGCTATTGCCAAGAACACAAGACCCATCTTCCATCCAGAGTGCAAAGCCAGGAATCTGAAATGAACATTCCAAAATGCCCAGCACCAAAGAGCAAAGGAAGGTTGGTATACTGGAGCCTTGACTCCTAGCTCCCAGGGCTGCCACCAGTTCACGCTTAAGAGATGAAAATTATTTTGAAAACCAAGGCCAAAGGCCACGGGCATATATTTGCCGCAGAGTATTGACACGAGTGTGCCATGGACCTAGCCAATCAGAAAGTAATTTTATAAACACTGTTATTAAACAGAAGGGCAATTACTTTAAGTACTGGAAAAATGTCAGGGTCATACATGAATTTTGTGGGTATCACATTTTATTTGACACTCGGTGGATCAATGACTCCAGGAAAATTTATTCAGAAATAATATGCGCCATGTCACCAACCTTCATGCTAACTGCCCCCCTCCCCCACAGATTGTCCAAATTTAGACAGAGGAATAATTTCTGATTTATTCAGTTTACTAAGTATCCAGAAATGCAGTCAAAGCTCTTTATGCATAAAAGTATGGAAGTAATCGAGGATTATGTGGTAAGTGTATGGTTTATATGACTGCATTTTAGAATGGACCCTTTTTATCTGTCTTTGTCAACTGAACAGAGCAGAGGTTCTAATGAACTATAATAAGAAGGGTAAGAGGGGCCCAAGGGCAGCTTCTCTGTGATGCCTGTTTATAAACTGAGTGGCCTGAGGTCCTCTGAGTCCATGCTCCCTGCGCTTCAGATTTCTGCTGCAGTGGTATGCATTGCTACAGTTGCATGAGTATAAGGGGAGGGGAGCAGAGGAGCCTCCAGGAGCTAAGGCTGCTTCCCGTCACCTTGGAAATCAGATTTCCTGCAACGTCAAGTGGCCAGGTAGCTTCTTCCACTCAACGGAGCTTGGAGTGGCTCCCACTGACTCCAGGGGTCCCCTGGCCTCCCTCTCACCTAGCCCTGTCCTAGCAATGACTGACCTATTTTGCATGAGTAGCCCTGTTCCTTACAATGCAGAGAGGCAGACCGTGGTGTGCATATAGTAAGCCCCCAATAAAGATACAGTAGGTGGGTAAATTATTGCCAAGTCTTCATGGTTGGCAGATACAGTGAGAATAAATAAGAGGGGCTTTTCAAGAAATGATGCTACATTTGGTAGAGCCTAATTTTCGATTAATTTCAAATACGTTAATTCGGGCATTGCTATTCCTTCTCAGAGCTGGAGGCAGCTTCCTCTGGGTGTGGCCTTGCACAGGGGAGTCCTCTCTAGCCTCTCCATCTCCTGCAACAATGACAGAACTTCCGTTGGTTGCCAAAGAGGCCTCCAGCCCTCAAAGAGGCAAACTAGACACGTGGCCCCTGGAGAAAAGGTGTCCTAAGGGATATAGGTCCCAAAACTGAGTTTGTCTTAAAAGCTTCATGAAGCTCTGCTCCCTTCTGTTTCAACAACTAAGCTTCCAGTCTGCTCCCCATTCAGAGAGAAGCTACACTGAAATACTTAATCCTCCAGGTCAACTGAGAGGTGACCGCATGCGGTGGCCAAGCAGTCATCCATCCATAGACCCCTCTGCTTCCCCAGCCCCTGATGGGGAGAACCGCACAATGATGGGTGGCCCAGCAGGGCACTGGGGGGGCTCCTTGAGGGAGGGGACCAGCCTAGCCCCAGGGGTGAAGGAGGACCAGTCTTGCCAGTCCTTTGAAACTGCCCTGCCAGGTGGGGATAAATATGGTTGCCTGTTCCCCCAAATAATTTAGGTCCATTTTTTTTAGATCTACATAAATCAGAAACATAAGTTTCTCATTTTATTTAAAAAAGGAGAAAATGTGTTATCATGTCCACTATATTTGTTCATCTCCCCACTAGAAGGAAGCCTCTGAGCGGCTGGGAGTGTGCCGTCTGTCATCTTTCTACCCACAATGCCTAGCCACAGTAGGTATTCAATAAATATCCATGGCATGCACAGGTGGGTGAATGAATGAAAACGGGTGAATGAAATGAATGAATGGACACCTTAAGGCCTTTGAATTACTTGGCTGTGAAGCAAAACCAGCTCTGCTGTTATCATAGCTGTTGGCCAACCTAAAAATACAAGCCTCATCTCAGGCCATGACCATGAACCTGTCAATCATTTTCCAAACTTTTATAATTAAGAAAATACTTTCTCTAACTGTCTTTCAATGTGTGCTCACAATAACTCTGTCACAGAGGCTTGGCAGGAATTGTCACACTCTTTGACAGCTGTGAAAACTGAGATTCAAAAATGTTAAGACCTAGTCACACAGTTCGTAAGAAACAGTAGTAGAACTTAGATAACAAAAATACATTTGAAGCTCCTCATATACCAACTCCTAAGTAACTAAAAATCATATAGGAAGAAGACAAGATAAATTTTGTTGGGTCTTGTTGACTCATATAGTTGATCATATTTCCATTTTTACAGTGACTGATAGAAGTCTCAGTTCCTTATTGGTAGCCCATTGCTTGGAGGGCAAAGATTTTGTTTTAATATTTTAAGTTGCCTTAATTCTTTTCTTAGAGCTAGGATGGAGCAGGGGTTTACAGTGTATGAAGAGGGGAGCAATGGAAGATAAAGGTAAAAAATGCAATTACACTCTTATGGTCCAGAAGCATCACTTTCTTGGTTGCCATGTCCACTAAACCCAGCAAGCAGCCACCCGGATGCAGTGAGCAAAAAGAGAGGAAGCCAGAAGTGGACAGGGCGTTTTTATCAGCCGACCCTTTCTACTTCTAGGGCTGTCTCCTGGCTTTGAGATGAGAGTCAACACCTCTCCCAGTGGCCACATGACAGTGTTAGTCTGTATTCACAACCCCAAGGCCACGTTCTGACTGAGAGGCCCATTCCTTGTGAGGCAGACTGGGACTGGGAGCTGCGGCCTTCTGATGCAGTGCTTGCACCTGGATGAATGTCCCCTGGAGCAACAAAATACAAACAAACTATCAGGGACTAAAAATAACTGGGTGCATGTGCAGTTGGGGCAAATTATGGCCAATAAGATACAAAAAGACCAGAAGCTCAGCTGCCATTTTTGAATAGCGGGGAGCAAAACCAGGGTACGAAGCATGCCTCCTACACACAACACCACCAAAGGGGTGGGCAAACACCTAAACCACCCCTCTGGCCCGACCTCTGGACACATTCTTACCTTCAGCCCGTATAAAATCAGTTCATACCCCACCTGCCCTGTTACTTCAAACAGGGAGTGAGCAAGGGAACCTATTGCTAGTTTTTGCTTTCTCCTGTACAGCAGGGACCCCAGTAAAGCCTTATCTGAATTTTTGTCTGGCCTCTTATCAGTTTCTATTGATTAGGGAAGGCCAAGAATCCTGGTCAGTATCACTTAGGCATCAAGGAAACTGGCCACGATGTCAGGGGAATGAAGGACCTGCATCTTCTTTAGAGAGCATCACAGGAGCCTTTCCACAACAGAAGCTCAGCCAAACCAGCAGTCTAGGCCCCTCGAAAAGCCACAGAGAGAACTATAGTGATCCAGTTTCTGGGTTCCCAAGCTGCTAGGACCAAGTTCCTTAGTGCCAGAAACCACACCTGGCTTGACTATGCACTACATGCTGGACCACTACTCAGGATGTTACTGCTGCTGCTACTGCTGCTGCAGCTAAGTCGCTTCAGTCGTGTCCGACTCTGTGCGACCCCATAGACAGCAGCCCACCAGGCTCCCCCGTCCCTGGGATTCTCCAGGCAAGAACACTGGAGTGGGTTGCCATTTCCTTCTCCAAGGCATGCAAGTGAGAAGTGAAAGTGAAGTCATTCAGTCATGTCCCACTTTTAGCGACCCCATGGACTGCGGCCCACCAGGCTCCTCCATCCATGGATTTTCCAGGCAAAAGTACCGGAGTGGGGTGCCATTGCCTTCTCCAAGGCATGAAAGTGAGAAGTGAAGTGAAGTCACTCAGTTGTGTCCCACTTTTAGCGACCCCATGGACTGCATCCCACCAGGCTCCTCCCACCAAGAAAGTCCATGGATTTTCCAGGCAAGAGTGCTGGAGTGGGGTGTCATTGCCTTCTCTGACTACTCAGTATGACTTACTCTAAATCCGTTTGTAGCCACTTAGCCTACAGCTGGGTAGACAGTTGATGTCTTGTAAATGTTCCAGCAGGACCAGCCCTGACTGACTCTTTTGAAGCTCCAGAGTTGATTTTTCTCCAGCAAACTCTCACTCTCATACACGTCAGATCGCCCCATGCAGCCCTCCTGGGTCTCTGCCACCTACAGATGCCCAAGCCAAGCATTCACCTTCTCATTTCCCCAGGAAATGTTTACCAGCAAAACATGGCCCAGGTAACTACTTCCTAGGAATCCATTTTGTCTGCCCATAATTACCTTTGTCAGATTTCAAGGTTCTTCTGGTCTAGTACTTGATGAAAAAGTCCATTTTCATATAAGTCATGCTATTTAAGATTTTGTAAATATTATTCCTAACAAATCCATTTAGAAAAATCAATTTAATTTCTCTTTTGTGAACTTATTGTATGAGTACAATTGTGCAAGTACACAAAAGATACTTGGGGTGATATTGTTTGAAATACCCAACAACCTAATATCCTGTATGAATGGGCATCAGCACAGGACTGGTTAAATAAATTATGGCACTAATATAATAGAATACTATGCAACTGGTAACAAGATAAATTGAGACTAAAATCAGTACTTCTACATCTATCTTATTCTTTTTAAGTGAAAAAAAGAAAATTGTAGAAAATATCCATTTTATGGTTATTGTATCATCATAGTTAAAAAAAGAGTAAAAGGATACAGTAATATAAAACATGTATATCTACCATATTATATACATATGCTTAGGAAACTTTTTTTATGATAGCATATGCTGCTTTCACTTGTAAATGCAATTGTTTAAGTAGGGAGGGGATGTGAAAGAAAAATCTGATGAACAAAGGAGAGCTTAATTAGAACTCACAATAAAAATAATCATAAAAATATCTTCATCACAAAATATCAATTAAAAGTCTTCATTTTGCACTTTCCAAAAGAAAGAAAATTACACATACATATTAAAAATCATTTGAGAGCAGGTTACCCAGTCGCACACACACAAAAAAAAAACTATGGAAAAATATCTAATGGCATTTTGCAGTGTTTGCAATTCAGGAATCTTCGGTAAAAAAATTTGAAAACATCATTCCCTCCATCATGGCGCTTCAGGGAAGCAAAAAGATCATTCGAGGTAAGTTACTCAGTTTGCAGCTGAAGGAGAAGCCTGATAGGAAGGTTAAGCGTTACGCAGACAGTGGGGTGAAGACTTGGCCTGGGGCTGGTATGCCAGCGTCACCCTGGGGAACCTCTGAGCCAGCCTAGGCACCCACTCTGACACTCATCTCCCTTTCCCTTTCTGTTCCAACCAGTGGCTTTCTAGCTTGCCGCCTCACCTGTTTGTGGACCTTTCACCGACAGCCCCCCCCAGGGTGTGATGCACGCTGACTTAACTGGTACAGCAGCCAGCACTTTACAAGGACCCTGCTGCTCTCCTGCCACTTCTTCCATGAGGTAATCATGCAACCCTCTTTTCATAGCAGAGGAAAATGAGGTGTGGAGAGGCTGCCTTTCTCAAGATCACAGACTCGAGGGGGTTCCAGCTTAACAGGAGTCCACACTGTTGGCCTACAGAGCCCAAGCTGCTTCCACCCACCCCCTTGTGCACAGGTTTCAAATCCATTCACGCTCAGGTCCAGTCCTCCCCGTGCCCTCATGGTGTCTTCATTCCATCCAGGATCTGCCTTCAGATAGTCTTGACCAGAATTCTTCTAGGTAAGTTGTCCCCCACCCTACACTAGGCACGGGGAGAGGCAGGAAGATGTGGCCTTTTGACAGTGGGGGCTCAGCGCCACCCGTGCCTTCAGGGCAAACCCTCTGCTCCAGCCAGGCAGCCCCTGGCAGCCAAGGGCCCACATCATACAGCCATGAAGACCAGGGGCCACAGCAGAAGGCATTTAGTATTTGAAAAGAAGGGTGTGCCTTCCAAAGACCCTGAGAGATGTATACATCCTTGTAGGCACATTTTCCTAGTGACATACACTCTTTCAGTTTGCTGGCACCCTGTACATGATCTCAGTTCAGGATCCCAAAGAAGCCTTGCTACTCAGAGACCAGGTTCCTCTTCCCCAACTTATGGCTTTTCAAACACCCCACCTCTTTTTCCCGCTGAGTGTCAATTTGACTCCACTGAAACTTGAAGCAACCAGGGTCTGTATGAAATCATTTTATTCTGGTCCTCTTACGAGGAGAAAAAAATGAGAATGGAGTGGGTGGGTTGGAGGTGGGGAGGTTCCAGCCATAGAAGTAGGAGAGGAATCTGTCTGGTGATGGAAGCAGTTTGTCCCACCCATCGTACTCTGATGTCCAAAAGCATCCTCCAGTCATCTGTTACCCACTCCCTGCAGCATCAGCAGCTGGGGCGTGTAACTGCCACCTGGTGAACAATGACTTTCCTCATCTGTAAAATGGGGATCATCAGAGTCTTTAACCAACAGTGCAATGGTGAAGACTAAACAAGATGATGAGTATGAAGTGCTCCAGCAGAGTGAGTTGCTCTGAATGCCAGAATCCTACCTTGGGAGCCTGCTGTCTCTGCAGGGACATCACACGCCTGGCTGGTATCCATGGTCCAGAAACCCTGCTGGGCAAAGCCATTCTCACATGTAGGGCTGGTGGCCAGGATTCCTAGCTCTGCCCCAGAGCTTTTGTGGCTTTTTGAGGTTTGCTGAGCAATCTCAGGCCAGTCATTCACCCTCTCTGAACCTCAGTTTCTTCATATAAAAATTGAGTGTTGGTTTAATCACCTTAGCAGTTTGCTACTTTTAAATCAACAAAATTGCCTTTGATTCATTCCTGAAGCCCCACAAACTCAATTTGTTGACAGATTTTATCTACCAAGAAAAAGTTAACCTATTACATAATAGCTAGTTCATTTTCCAGTGCTAACTCATCAAAGGCAGTTGTGTGACCCATGGGTGCCTGTGATAAGGAAGAAGAAACCAGTGGAGCGGATAGAATTCTTGCCAAAAACATTTCGGTCAAGTCCCACAACTTTGTTTTTAAAGGTACACTGTTGTTTGTTTTATATTTTCCAAATTAAGAAATACTCTTCAATGCAGGAAACCTGGGTTCGATCGCTGGGTTGGGAAGATCCCCTGGAGAAGGGAAAGCCTACCCACTCCAGTATTCTGGCCTGGAGAATCCCGGAGACTATCCATGGGGTCACAAAGAGTCAGACATGCCGGAGCAACTCTCACTTCTTATAAATTTAATATATATGGATATATAAAATATAATATAAATTTATATAAAATAATACTCAAGTATGTAAGGTAGACTTGGAATATTCAGTTCAAAATGTTCTCATGCATATATAAATGTACATATCTTTATAAAAGTGAACTTTATTATGTGTATTTTCTGTAACTTTTAAAGAAACTTAATGACATATTATTGGCTGCCTTTCTTATTTATCCACAGAAATGTATTTTATCATTTTAGTGCTTTACAAATTATTCAAGACACCCCTATCCCTGGACTTCTGGGCTGTTTCCATTCTTCTCTTTTGTACCCAGTAGCGTGTTGAGCATCCTTGCGGCTTACTCTGGGCACATATTTAATTATTTCGTTTTCAGTTCTGGAAGTGAAATTGATGCTTTTAGCCCCATGTACTTTTTTTTTTTAAGAGAGATTTTACTGTGTATAATACTGTCTTATGAAATCACTCTCTCCAAATAAGACACCAAACTCTACTCCTGTTGTCAGTGTACCAGATTAGTGACATCTCCTTTTCTTTCTCCAATTAATTTTTAAATTATATATTTAACATGTACAAAATAATACCTAAAGTGATCAGAGATTATGATAGCAATAAAATGAATATCTAGATACTCTTCACCTGCTCAAGGAACAGGATCCACAGTATTTTTATAGGTAAGCACATGGCTTTTGTTTGTTCATTTAAAATGACTTGATAAGTGTAGGCCATCTGTGCTACCTCTACAGAGCCTGTGGAGTTGGAGAAGACAGGTTGAGCACCAGAAGGTCTGACAATTCCTGTAGCCACAAAATTCTGCTGTCCGTCCATCCATCCATCCATCCATCCATCGCTCTCAGCACGTGCCTGTTGAGTGCCTCTCCTCTGTCTCAGGCATGGCATTGGGCCCTGTGGGTTCAGGGGTGACAAAAGGGGCACGGGCATGTCCTCCTGTAGCTGCTGGTCTGGAGCACTTGGCAGACATCAAACGTGCCCACACCACAAACGCCTGTGTGATCACGATGAGGCCCTAGTGTGTGAGACTGCAGTGCTGGCGTGTTGGGAGAGTGAAGAGCAAGAGGCCCAGCCTCGGCACAGTCGGCAGGCCACCCCACGGGTGCTACCTAATACTACCTCTGACTGCTGCTGCTCCTATCCGCTCCTTGCTTGTTCGGGACAGGGGATGGTTGCTTGGCTTGTCCCATCCACTGTGAAGATTTATTGAGCAGTATTATTTTTAAGCAGCTTTTCAAAGGCAGGATTAAAATCTCACAAGAGCACCCAGGCAGCAGCTTGCTCCGCAGACTGGGATCAGAGTAGCCACGCTCCACACAGAGAATGCCGGCCCATGTTGCTCAGAACTGTATATTGACTAGGGCATTCCTACCTGGGCTCCTCCACCAACCTGCTCCGGGGACTGTTCAGAGTCAGCAGCCTGGCTCCTTTGGACCAAGTCCTCCAATTCAAGCAAGATGAAGGTTTGTACACAGGCCTGCTGGCACCATGGGATCCCAGGATTTCACCATCAATGACTGAACCTCTTTGCACAAGCTAATTTTCATGGGGAGAACAGTTAACATGCCCCCAGTCATGACTTTTGGCATCTAAGGGAATTTGGTTGCCGAGGGCTCTAACTGTAGCTCTAAATATGAAGCTGTGTATTTGTTCTGTATCAGCATGCCACATAGCACCCAAGGATGGGGCTGCTTGAGTGTAGGGACATCTGTTTGCTCCCCATTTGCTCTCCACTGACTTAAACAGGGCCTGGCATAGAGCAGATACTCAGTATCTCTGAAGGAGCAAGGGAATGAATATAAACACTTAGCCCCTGAGCATGTGTTAGTAATATCCGCTGGGCTTCTTGCCCCTCCTCATCACAGAAGTGAGCGTGCAGGCCCCACCCTCCATCAATCCTGTAGCCGCCGCAGATAAAAGTGAGGGTGGAGTGAAGTTTTCCAAGCACTTTGCATGAGCGAAGCTTTAATCAACTGCTCCAAGGTGAGCTGAAGATGACTGGACTCCACTTCCCAGTGACCAAAGAGACACGCAGTTTCAACACCCTCCACTTTCCTTCTTTGGACCAAGGAAGCTCTCAACCCTGGCTAGCAAGCTTTAGAGCGGAATTTCTTCCTGTGCTTTCTCCTCTCTACTGCATCACTACCTCCTCTCAGCATCCCACAGCCAGACTGCAGAACTTGGAGAACAAGTTCCTCCAGCAGGAACCCCCTGCCCCAGACCCTTTCCCACCAACGCAGGTTGACCACAGCCTCCTGGGTCGCCGGTACCGGCATCCATGGCTGTCCACTCTCACTCAGACAACAGCATGCTGCCTTACTCTCTGTTTCCTGGGGTGGATGCCAAGAAGTTTTCTGAACTCCTTTCAAGAGTCATGGATCCGACAGAGGGCCTGATGGCATGTGTGGTTTACTTCTCATTACAGTGATGCCCAACCGGGTGGTGGGGAGGGTTCCTTCAGTCCCCGAAACTGGGCTTGAGTTCTCCTTGGGTGGTTCCGCTACCTTGACCTGGTCCTTTACTCGGGAGTTGTGTTGCACAGTCTGAGGATGAGGCTTCTATTATCTTGCTGTCTATCTTCTGTCCACACACTCTGGGCATGTGACTTTCCAGAATGCAACTCCAGTGCAATCTCCATGGATTTGTGTCTTCACTGCCTGATTCCCAGCAACTAGAAATGATGCCTGGGACCCAATAAAAACTCAGAAAATCCCGCTGGAATGGATAGAGAATACAACTGAAGGTAGACCACCTTGTCTCCCCAGGCTTCAGTTTCCCTCTATGTCAAATGCTAAATGAGCTCTCTGGTATCTTCCAGCCCCCAAAGTTTATATTTCGGGTGCCAGTGTCCACACCCAAAGTTCACGGAAAATCTGGTGATGACCCCTCTCCTGGCTCACCTGTTCCCTCAGGCTTTAGCCAAAGATTTCCCCAGAAAATAGAGTCTAAATACCAGTTGCACCCAGCTTCAAAAAAATGCCTTAAATAAAAAATTAGAAAGCAGTTGCTCAATGAACAACAAAAACAACAAATAAAGCAACATTTCACTTTACGAAAGAGCTCTTCTTTGTAGGTCCACATTCAGCATGGCAGGAAAACTTCAAGCCAGAGTGTCTGGCGCCTGCCTTTTCAGAGAAGTCAGTGCCTTCTGAGTCGTTACTCGCTACGGAGGAGCAATGGGGCCTTGGAACGGAGTGCAGAGCAGAAGGTTCCAGCACTTGGGGCACACAGTGTCTCCGGCTGCTGGGACGGCCAGTCAGGCTGTATCCTCACTGGGGGCTCCACTTGCTGACCTGCAGCGTGCTGGCCCCTCAACCTCCCTCCAGTGTGTTTCACCTGTGTGTATTCAGTATGTGGGTAGGACAAACAGGGCCTGGATAAGGAACGGCTGAACCCCCAAAAGCCATCCTAGATGCACTCAAGGAATGACGGGACACTGATCTTTTTCCCTCAGCTCTGGCCTCAGACAGAGCCTCAGATCGCACACGTTTGGGTTTGCAGTGTGTGGAAATTAAGATCAACAAAAAGTTCGGAGCCTTTGGGAGGAGAATACAGCCCTAGAGTCACTCTTGCTCCAGTGATGCTTGGTGAAAATTGTTATATCATAAACCTGACACGCACAAGGCCAAGAATCAAATCCATAGTGGGGATTTGTCACTCAGTTTCTGAGGGAACCCAACAGCTTTTAGGGAAACTGAAAGATGAAAATCCCATTAGTCCACAAAACAGCCCGTGAATAGGGCAAAATGCCTCAAGGTTGCCAGGGAAAAGGAAGACAAACAGGCTTTGTGAAACTTACAGAACCTCATCAGGTCCTCGTCTGTCCTGCCATTGTTGTCCAAACTCAATGCCTTACTTGTAGCTCTCATTTTTCATACGATTAGCAAAGACTCTACAGTTTCTGACTTGTCCTGTGAAGGCCTGCGAATGGCCCAAGTGTGAAGAGTTGGATCCGTCCGTTTTCTAAGCCATAGTCTGCAGGCCAGGGTAAATCGGCAAAAGTTTACTGAGTAGATAAAAGAACGGATGAGCAAAGTTGAAAGGAAAGAGAAAAGGAATGGGGGGAATTCTTTCCAAGAAAACTGACTAGTAAACTGAGAAGAAGAAGACAAACCACGGCTACTCCTAAGTTTAAATAGAAAATATAGTATTTTTATTTTTTAAAATGTATTCCTTTTTAATTGAAGGATAATTGCTTTACAATATTGTGTTGATTCCTGCCATATAGCAAAGCGACTCAGCCATAGGTATACATATGAAAGTATAGTATTTTTAAATGAGGACTTCAGATTCGAATTTTGCTGGTTTCTCACAATGAATCAAAGAAAATAGCATTCCCCTGGGTAATCATCATGTTTACCCAGATCAGAACATGGTAGAGTGAACAGTCTCTGTGGCTGGGAGTTGTCTGGCTGGGTTGAATGGATAATTATATTTCATTCTCCCTCCCCCACACCTAACCATTTGCTTTGCTTTAATTTTGCCTTAATTACCCAGAAAATTAAGAAGAAAGTGGAGTCCTTAGGTTTTGGAATAATCTAGACAAGGATATATGTTTGGTGTGGATTTAACAGGAGTTTTTTTCAAGTCTTTAAGGGCCTCTGGATGGAGGGGTTAGATGGACCCAGGCGTCCCTGTAGTGATTCTCCCAGGATGGATATTTGGGTGCCCATATCCTCCTTGTTAAGGGTGAGTCATCTCACAGCTGAACTGGGAAACGAGCGGGAATTTCACCAGCTCAGTCAGCGGTGTCTGCCTACTACGCATCTGTACCTGTTCTGCATATTGTACACACAAGTAAATTATGATTTTAATTGCAATAGTTAATTACTGAGCATCACTGTGCATTTTACATATGAGGTTTTCAGTCAACTCACAAGAGTAACTATTATCTCTGATTTAGAAACCAAGGCAGCATCGAGCAGACGTCACTCAACGTCACAGAGGAGCCGGGTGTCAGGTGCGGGCATCTGACCCCAGCACGTGTGGTCTTTGCTGTTGCCCCCTGCTTCTTTCCCACACATAAGCAAAGACAAGGCAAATTCAGAGTTGCTGGACCTCGCCAGGGCCCAAGCCTAGCACTGTCGCTTCACTCCTACCATCTCACAGAAACCCATGTACCTCTTGAAATAAACCTGCCAAACTGGTGCTCTTGGCTCTGTTTTCCAGAAGGAGAAACCCAAGCTAGTCAAGGTCATGCCCTCTGTCTGTTTCCAAAGTGTGTGCTGTTCCCATCACAGGAGTGCACAAAAGCACTGTGCATCCCAAGGTGGTGGGCTCAGGGAGAAGAGACCCCCCCCCCAAAGAGCAGTAGCTCAGGACCAAGTCAGCCGGATGTGACATCCATCCTCGGGTTGGGGGATGTGGAGGTTGCCTCTCGCCCTGGTGGACTCCATCACCCGTGTGACTAGTCCAGGGACAGGGGTCTCCCAAGACTAAATGCCCAGACTGGCTGGCCGAGGAAATTTAGGGGATCCAATCACCAGGCAAACGTCCCCGCTCCTTCTACGTAAGATCACAGAAAGGCAGAAATCTTCTGCTCTTGAGGACTTGCATCACAAGAAGAAACAGCTCCAAAATGCCATGAGCTCATCAAAAGGGCCAAATCAGGTGGATGGAGAAACCAGTTCTGGAAGGGAGTGTCTTCTTTTGAGGGAGATTTATTTTTAAGCTTAAAAAAGAGAGAGAGAACATAGCACATGAAATCTGCCTCATCTCACAGCCTCATCAAACCTATGTGGTCATCAGACCAAAAAAAAAAGAAAAAAAGTTTCCTGAAATATTGCAAGACTGACGACTTGAAGAGCCTCTTTCCCCCCAAGGAACATTACTCTTTTTTTTTTTTTTTTTCTTTTTTGCAGCTTTAGAAAAATAGATAATTACTTCAGTTAATTTCAGCAAAACAGTTCAAACTCATCAGGGCTGAACAAGTATAATTTACTGCTCCTTCTGACTTATTGTTGTGACTAGATGTGGATTGATGATTAAAGTGGTAAACAGTAACATTTCTGTAAAATGGCTGACTCGGCTGCCAGCGTGTCAGGGGAGACACCTGCCCCGATGGCTGTGCCGAGATTGTGCCTGCGCTCAAGGCTGTCAACAAAGAATGTAAGGCTTTGACAAGGTGTTATCTAATTGTGTTTTTAAAAGCCACGATACATACATCTTTTAATGTGTCACTTTAAGCAGCCAGAGAATTTCTTTTATTAAAAAGTACAAAGGAAAAATGAATGCCTTGCATTTTCTTTTTTATCCCCCCCTCTCCCTCTCTCTGTTATTTTTTTTTTTCCTTTCCCTTTCCAAGCTCTGCCCTTTTGCCGTCATTCGGTGGAATATATTTTGCTCTTTAGTCAAATTGGCTTTTATTTAAATGGCTGCCCAAAATAGCTCAGCCACATTAAGACTGTAAGAAGAAAAATAGTTTGTCCCATAGATGGTCTTTGCTCCAACCCTCGTGGGAGTTAGCCCGTGGTCAAGAACGAACCTGCCCTGAGGCTCTGTACCCTGAAACCGAGGGGTTGCTGGGGCTGCCTTGAATGTGTGACCCTTGGAAACCCCCGTCTTCTCAGGGGTGCTCCCCATCATCCCCTGGGCCCTGTGCTTCCCTCGTCCTATCTCCCTCCTCCTTCCCACTCAATGTTTGTCTCAAAAAACATTGGGAAAAAAAAAGGAAGAAAAAAAAAAAAACATTGAACCTCAAAGAATATAGGTCTCCTCTTGCCCAGTAACATGAGATGTGGCCAGGAAAGGACAGTAGCCAGTTGGGGAAGCCCCCCCACACTCCCAGCACAACCGCAGAAGTCAAGGCCTCCCTGCAGAGTTGGATTTTGAAAGAACCAGAGCATCCGGTCCCATCACTTCATGGCAATTAGATGGGGAAACAGTGGAAATGGTGAGAGACTTTATTTTGGGGGGCTCCAAAATCACTGCAGATGGTGACTGAAGCCATGAAATTAAAAGACACTGGCTCCTTGGAAGAAAAGCTATGATCAACCTAGACAGCATATTAAAAAGCAGAGACGTTACTTTGCCAACAAAGGTCCGTCTAGTCAAAGTTACGGTTTTTTTCAGTAGTCATGTATGGATGTGAGAATTGGACTATAAAGAAAGCTGAACGTTGAAGATTTGATGCTTTTGAACTGTGATGTTGAAGAAGACTCCTGAGAGTCCCTTGGACAGTGAGGAGATCCAACCAGTCCATTCTAAAGGAGACCAGNAAGTTACGGTTTTTTTCAGTAGTCATGTATGGATGTGAGAATTGGACTATAAAGAAAGCTGAACGTTGAAGATTTGATGCTTTTGAACTGTGATGTTGAAGAAGACTCCTGAGAGTCCCTTGGACAGTGAGGAGATCCAACCAGTCCATTCTAAAGGAGACCAGTCCTGAATATTCATTGGGAGGACCGATGGTGAAGCTGAAACTCCAAATACTTTGGCCACCCGATGCGAAGAACTGACTCATTGGAAAAGACCCTGATCCTGGGAAAGACTGCAGGCAGGAGGAGAAGGGGACGACGGAGGATGAGATGGTTGGATGCCATCACTGACTCAACGGACATGAGTTTGAGTAAGCTCCAGGAGTTGGCGATGGACAGGGAAGCCTGGCATGCTGCAGTCCATGGGGTTGCAAAGAGTCGGACACGACTGAGGGACTGAGCTGAAATGAGAGATTTCATCCTCAAAAACTGCCTTGGAAAAGGCAGTTGGAGGGATGAACAAACATAGTCCATCAAAAATGGTGTTCCCGCCACCACCACCAGGTCCTGGGGGATGGCGCACTACAAGGCCGTGCCCAGCACCTCTTCTGTGTGTGGGGAGAGCCAGCAGTCAGAGTGCAGTCAGGAAGTGGAGGTCATGCCTGCAATTCAGACTAAGCTCGAATCCTCAGACCAGGCTGGCCGAACCACAAGCTGGCTCTGTGCTTCCCTGGCACCGCTCGGGGAGCTGTTTCTCTGCTGTGTCCACCGTACTAACTGTACCCAAGACCCAAGCTGGGAGCATGTGACACAGAGACGCAGCCCTGGAGGAACCCGCCTGCCTCGGACAACTCTGAGCACACACATGAGGCTCCTCGGTGTGGGTGTCGGGGGAGAGAGGTTTCCAGGGGACAACTGCAGGTGGTCCTGCAAATCCCACCACTCAAATTCACACCCAGGTCCATCTAGATGGCTCCTCTGGGCCAGGCTGACTCAGGTATTGTCTTTAGTTTTCTCTAGATCAAATGCAAGTTTCTCTTGAGAGAAGAGAGAGACAGAAGAGGAAGGAGAAATAGGGAGGGGAGGAAGCAGGCAAGTCAGCTTGCTGCCACAGGGAGGGGAGCAGGGGCTCAACCAGGGACTGCCTGAGCATCCCTCCAGGGGGCCTCACTCGACGTCTGGGGATCTGGTCCAGGGAGCTGTTGAATAGGTCATAGTCAGTATCACTCAGTGAGTCAAGCAATTTGTTACCCGCTATGCAAAAGAGGCAACAACCAGTATAGAGTGAGCTGAGGAGGAAGGTAGTAGGCAGACCACAGGGTCCACCCTGAGAGCCGGGCCAACACTGAGAAGACAAGTAAGGGGCAGCGCCCCCAGCTTGGCTCACAGATGTCTGCCCAGGCCATGGCCCAGAAGGCAGCCTTGGAGACCAGGCTGGGATGGGCCAGGGGGCCTGACACCTGCCTTTCTGCAGATGCTCCCATAGGGCACCCATTGGGGCATTAAGAAGCATGACTGCCAGCATGGCCTGGGCAGACATCTGTGAGCCAAACTGGGGGCGCTGCCCCTTACTTGAAATGTGTAAACAGATTCTGGGAGAGTGGGTCAGAGGGACTCTGTGTGCTGGGCACGCACAGCTGTGAGGAGAGATGAGGTGGGGGCAAACAGGCCTCTGAGCTCACCTCCATATGGAGTCCTCTGTATTCTCTACTGGTCCAAAGAAACTGAGAGAAAGGGCTGTGGATCGCCCATTGCGCTTTGGTGATGGACCGTTTTAGTGCGCGGTAGCCCCATGGGAGATGCTGCATTTGACATAGACCCAGCTTGTAAGACTGAGAGGATGAGGCTGAGAAATGAGGCCGTGCGGCAGTTGATAGCTTGAAGTCTAGAGTTTCCTCTCGTCTTCTCAGAATCTTGAGGGCCCTACTTTGAAAGGCTCATTCTATTAGCTACCTCACGCCCTCCAAATACTCTGAAGACTTGCCAGGCCAGCAAATCCAGATCGCAGGCTCAAGGCGGTCTGGGAGGTCACTGCAAGGTGAGTAAATGGCTAACCCTTGACTAACAGCTAATCTCCCTTCACAGAATTTTGGAGTTTCAAGTGAGGATGGAAGAGCGGTGGGAAGGACAAAGGACAGCAAAACTCCATTGCTTCCAAGCCTGCCAGCTGGGGTCAGAGCCAAGGCTGGCCTCGCCAAAACAAGAAGGGTTTCACTTTGCCAGAGAGTCAGCTATGTTTGCTCTGCCTGCCTACCTCTTTAGGAAATGCTCCATTTCAGAAAGTGGAAATCGTTTGTGAGAGATGCTACCTTTGGGATGCTGGCCAGGGCTGGGCTATCTGAAGCTGTGGGGACAAGAGCTCATGGGGCCATCTATAGGGAAGTTTGAGGAACCTGTCGGGGTCCCCCCCCATGTGGGACATTGGGTGACTAAGCTACGGGGAGGCAGATGCCTTTTTCATCATGCTGTGGGTCACCACTCTCCCAGAATCTGTTTACACATTTCTGGCAGTCATGCTTCTTAATGCACCTATGCGTGCCCCGTGGGGGCATCTGCAGGAAGGCAGGTGTCAGTGGTTCTCAGGACCACTTTCCTGGCTGCTCACAGCAGCAGCCACCCTGGAGTTTTCAAGGAAGGGGCATCTACTCCAAGGGAGAGTCCAGTAAAGCTGGGATTGGCCTGGAACCGGACTGCCACCAAGAAACAGAAGGCCAGCAAGCACTGAGAATGGGGAACGGAGCTGGGAGGCCCTACGAATCCGTTTGGACAGGCCTCCACTTGTTCCCGCCCTCACCCTGACAGATGCAGGGATTCTGAGTGGTTTTATGCCACGTGAACTTCACACCTCTTCTCTCTGGTCCACCAGGCTGTAGGTATAAATGCTTGATAACGTTTGCACAAAAGGATCTTTTTACAACAGGTTTAATGAAGGGTTCTGCTCCAGATATATAGGAGAAGATGCTGAACCTGACGATGGCTTCTAAGTGGTATGAATGTGAAAAACCTCAGCAAATAATAAGCGCATTTCAAGCTTCATACCTGTTTATTTCACACTTTCTTTAATATACCAATTATTCATGTAACACCTACCTGAGAAATGTGTTGTATCTAGCAATCACTTATAAGAATTTGCTAAACAGTAGTACAACGGATGTGTCCCTCACCCAATCACTTACCATCCTTCTATAACCATGAACTTGCTGGCAAATGAGGGGTAAAGTTGATTTAATCTTTGGGTTTAGGAAAAAAAAAAAAACCCAGAAGATATTTGTGATTATGAGACATTTGCTTTTCATTTCCACAGCCAGTTAGGATTCACAAACATGAAAATCCATTATGGAATGGTGTGTAAAGTGTGACCGCGTCTTGTTCAGTCAATTAGTGAGCTGAGCCTGAGTGTGCTGCTTATCCGATAATCTGCAAGTTTAGTCTGAGAAAAGTAAAGAAGATATTCCAAGAGGTGGAGAATGGGTCGAGGGAGGCCTTGATTCAGCCGCACACTTCATATCCAGACACCTGCTTGCCTGACTCACTTTTATTCCACATCCTGAAAATGGGCCCAAGAAAAGGAGGTCATCAAACAAGTTACCAGAGCGGGGCTGGGAAAATCCCACTGCGTCCCCCAGGTGTCGGGCACCCCTTGGCTTCAACAGTCTCTCCAAGTTCTCCTCCTGGAAATCTTTTGTCCCCCTGACACCTTGATGAGAGACCAGTGGATAATTTATCCTAAAATGGATGCTATTTTTGCTTTGCAAGAATTTGATGCACAGTGACTTGTGCATGGAAATTACCCTGCACGTCTGTATTCTGATTATGATATTTAGTGCAAGGGTCATGAATAATAATACTGCTAAATATGCTTATTGCCATCTATAAATAAAGGTTATCACACCAGAGAAGGTTTTGTTTTGCAGTGGCAGAACAAGGCAGGTTAGTTGCAAGACAATAGAGCTTTAATTTTAATATGAAAATAAATACTTAAATTTATAAATATGCAAATGATTTCCAAAGTGCAGGAAAACGCACCGCACCTTACCTGCTCAGCAAGTACTAAGCTTTCCAAACCATGCTGGGAAAGTTTTCCAAGGCCACCTTGTGAATGTTGAAAACAAGTTTTGAAGGGCAGTAACCCTCTCTGAGGGATGTGTTTCTCTTATATTTTTAATAAAACTACCCTTTGTGATGGAAAGCCCAGAACAGCCTTTTCCCTTCCCAAGCTGTTCCAGTGGCCCTTCAAAGCCGGCCATGACTTGGAGGGGAGGGTCTGTATGACAACTGAAACGGGGTGGCTGAGAGGGGTGCGTGGAAGAGAGGGATGTGGCAGTTCCGTGGAGCATGAGCGGTAAGGACACCCCAGAAACCTGCACCCTGACATCTCAAACCAGAGCACTGCTTTGATAAGGGGAATGGCCTTTTCTTATCTACTGGTCTGAGCTCTCTGCCTCCAAATGGGCAGGGGCACTTGTCTTTGCCTTTCTCCTGTGAATTATCAGCTGTCTGTCAGCACTGATCCCACTGTCTGGGAAGCAGGACCAGCTGGGCTGGGCTCTTCCATCTGTGCACAGCTGGGGCCTCCCAGGGCTGGGGGCCCTTAGGGCACACCCGAAGCCCTGGGTCTTTCCCACACTCTTGTCAGCTCTTGCTACCTGGGACAGTTTTTGTCTTTTCTTCCCAATGGCCAGCCTTCCTTCAAACAGCTGGCCATCAAAGAGGCTTTGTTAGTAAGTACTGGCTTAGTAAAAACTACAAAAAACAAACACTAGAAATGGAAGGGTCCTCTGAGACACTCGAGTCCACACCACTCACTCTGCTGCTGGGGAAGCCGGCCCAAGAGAATAAACGGGCTCTGGAGGGAGCTGGTACAGTGACGCCTTGGCCCGTCTCCTGGGCCGTGTTTCCACTCTACCTGGGCCTGCAGCATCTGGTAGAAAGAGAGATGCCTATTCCAGCTCTGCATGTGGGCCGTAGACTGTGGTGCAAGCTGACAGCCTGGACGGGACAGGAAAAGTTTAAAATCCACTGTGGAACTCTTTTCATGGAGACGATAAGGAAAAGCAAAGGTGGGAGGTCTTGCCTTCCCCAAATCAAATCAGAGCCGAGGTTTTCAAGGCCAAAAGAGCCATCCTGAAAGGCAATGGGAGCAACAGAAAGATCTACACATTGCCCACGCTGCTGCTAAGTCGCTTCGGTCGTGTCCCACTCTGTGCAACCCCATAGACGGTGGCCCACCAGGCTCCCCATTCATCCCTGGGATTCTCCAGGCAAGAGCACTGGAGTGGGTTGCCATCGCCTTCTCCAGCATGTTGCCCATTCTCTGTTCCAAAACACCAAGGACTGAGAGTCCTGGGAAGAAGACCTCAGAGGAACAAGTTGACTATGAGGACACTGTCAGGCTCTCCCCGACCAGGAGTCACCAGGAAGAGAGGACAAGACTCCAGCACCCACTGAGGATGGCAGATCAAAACACCCATGAGCAAGGCGCAGGGCAAGGGCATGGCCCAAGTCAGCACTGACCCAGGCAGGCAGGGAGAGGAGCTGCTTAGCTCATCCAGTCAGCAAAAGAGGGTCACCTGCAGGGATCCACAGGGCTGGCTCTAAAAGAGTCAACTTTTCACTCTCTTAAATGAAGATCCTTTGTGGCAGCTGCTGACAGCACCCTACCCAGACCCCTCTCCACGCACACCTCTGCCACCAGAGGCTGCTGAGAGGGACACACGGAATTGGCTGTCAGAAGGCATTTTCAGGACATGGAAACATGCACAACCCACATGCAGCACTGGCTGGAAGTGTCAGGGGTTTCGTTCCCCTAGAAGAAACACCAACCAAGGGCTTCCTGGCTCTTCCACTGGGAAAACTCCGAGGCACATTCTCAGAGTGTGGAACCCCGGTCAGCCACCGCAGTCACCAGCTGGAGATGTACCCTTTTTATTGCCTTCCCCTCCTTGTCTCACTCGCCCACCCCACTCCCCCACCTGTCCCTCCTGAGAGCACAGCAAACGAAGGACTAGCGCTCGACAATCAGACATCCACGACCTGGGGACAGTCCCTCGAAGGCGATACACTGGTATCAGAGTTAGTTCCCCCAACAGCAACGACTGTCATGCAAAACAAGAGCTGTGGTCAGAACCCCTCAAGTTCACAAGGAAGTCTTTGAAACGTCTCACTGCTTGAGCGCCCGCTCAGTGGAGGCGTTGATCTGTCGTCTCCCGCGGGAGGAGTCAGCATCACTGCCCCTCATGTTCTACAAGTGCAACAAAGGTCCGCCGCACAGAACCCCGGGCTCGTAGAGTCCTGGGTAGGGTTGAGCCCTCCCTGCCTCCCTGCAGGCAGCACGGTCACTGCAAACAGCCCTCCACACAGCAGCAGTGAAGCACGCTCCCACGTGGGGAGCTGCTAGGCACGAGGAAGTCCCTTCCTATTCTGGACTATACGTGGTGTCCTTCAGTTTCCCACCAGGCTCCGTTCTGAGGTCTCCTGGGGGCTCCAGCACATCCCAGACAGCCCCACCCCCGTCACCAAGCCAGCACCTCTGTGGCTTCCTGAAAAGCCCTGCTCCTACAGCCACACCTCCCACAATAGCGCCCAAACTGCACTTACCCTCATGATGCCTCTGGACCATCACCATATTCTCCTATCACCTGTACTAGCATTTCCTTACTTTAAAAACCTAGCTTTTTTTACACTTTACATTTATTCTAAAAGGAAGCATTCTATCAGAACCATAAGTGGAAAGCCAGGACTACTTGACGTAATCAGGGAAGTCACACTAATGAAACAATGAAAACAGGAGCGCATTACTCAATTCCAGCTAGAATCAATTGCTCCAAAGGGCTCTGCAGCTAAGACCTTCTGTCTCTGGGTTAAAAACTGTAATCAGCAAATGCTGGGGAGACATTAAAGACAGAACAGCACCAAAGCCATATTTTCTTCTTGGTTTGAATCAGAAAGGTCAGAGAAAACTGAAACGGGGATTCATCTCCCATGACATTTCTGTAGGCTGTGGTTCATCTGAGGCGATTACCAAGTCCTCACTGAGTGGCATATGCCCACTTGGGACACTTGCACGTGGCTCCTCTCCTTTGCCTGACCTCCAGTTTGTCAATTTTCTCCCCAGACGGGGCATCTGGGACTACACCGGGGCCACCTCGGTCCTACTGCTGACCACTGTGGCCAGGACACTCACCTTCCTTAGATGCAGGCAAGACCGCATCAGTGTCACGGGCCCAGGGTTGGGCCTGGCCTGCCACTGCTGCAGAGCCACCAGGATCAGGCTCCGGATCACCGTGCCTCTTCTGCAAGGGCGCTGTCCGCCAGAACGGCCCCAGATGGCCTCCTGAGCTGGTAAAGATAGGCCCTCAGTTTGACCTCCAGCCTGGCAGGTGCATCTGCAATTCAAGGCACAGCTGCTGCCCGAGGGAGCTCCCTGGGAAGCCATGTGTTGCTACCGGATGAAGACTGAATGCGCTTTGCAGCTGGGGCCTACGAGATCTAGGGGGATTCTCATAGGAGGAAGCGGAGTGCCGCAAGTGGCAACGCCATGCGTGGACCGATCAAGTGCAGTAAGTCAGCAAACAGAAGTACCTTTTTTAATAGAACCTTCATTTGTTTTTAACTGATGATTGCGTTACAATATTGGTTTGATTCCTATCATGCATCAACATGAATCAGCCATGGGTGTACATATACCCCCTCCTTCTTGAATCTCCCTCCCACCTCCCACCCTTTCCCACTCTATTTGCAGGGCAGCAGTGGAGATGCAGACATGGAGGACAGACTTATGGACAATGGTAGCGGAGAGGAAGGAGAGGGTGAGATGAACGGAGAGAGTATCACGGACCCATGTACACTAACATATGTAAAATAGATAGCCAATGGAAATTTGCTGTATGACTTGGGGAACTCAAAACAGAAGTACTTTTTTAATGTGCTGAAGCAGCTTTACTCGACCCTGTAAGCTGCAGAGTTAGCACTGTTGCAGGCTTCAAGCTGAATGGGGACTAAGCAGGTCAGAAAGGGTTTGCAGCCCGAGCGGCTCTAGGCTCCTCCCCTCTCTCACCTAAAGGGAGCCCCACCCTGCAGATGCCACACCCACAGTCACCCCCTTGGCAGCTGGGGTTCCCTTCCAGGATGCCACCATCTGAAACACGACCTGGTAACTCATTCAGGGAGTGAACTCTACAGGCTATAAGGCTGAAGATCAGTAATAGCTCAATTGATAATAAAGGAAGTAAGTGACCACAGGTTGGGGAAGGCTGGCCGGACTGTCCTATCTAGAGCCTTGAGCCTGCCATGCCTGCTACACCCTGAGGTAAATGCCAGGTACAACTTGGGAGCAAGGCCCTCAAGGGCTTCTCAACGAGTGACGGAAAATGTGCTTGCCATAATTAAGAGACTTGGAGAATGGGAGAGTAATGCCAACTGATCTTGATTTAGTTGGAAAAACACACTCTATCATTTGTTGTTAACTATTAAAGTCATTTAAACCCTTCTGAGAATAGATCTAACATCGGGTTGCTTTGAAGGTTTGATATGTCTTGTAATCCATAGATTATTGAAGTTAATTTCTCTGCTGAGATCCTGCTATCAGTGAAATTGCATGCATACTCAAAAATTGAAGGGAAAAAAAAAAAAAAAAACAAGAAAGATTTTTAATTGGATTCCTGCTACGCCTCAGTCCAGGCAAGTAGCAGTGGTAGAAATGGCTGGATGAGGGTCTAGAAGGAAAAGGGCATCTTAACCCCTTTCAAATCTTTTCCTAAGATATGTGTGGACCGAGTCGTGTTATTTGCACACAATTTGTCCTTCACTCAGTACATCTTTCTTGGTTGTTTTTAGAGAGTCCCTTATAGGATAAGATAAAATGGCCAATAACAATGTGCTGATTTATATCATTGTGAATCATTTTTTCCATACTTTAAATTAATTTTAATTGAATCTCATCCTCTGGACTTTCATTTGCTTCTAAATGAGTTTCAGTTGTAGAGTGGGAATGCAACTGACTCCAAGAGTTGACAAGTTTTAGTGTTTTGATCATAGATTATTTTATAATGTTGACAAATGTTTCTTGGACTACAATACTACATTTTAAATACTCACGGTACTCTCAATCCACATAATATTTTCCAGGTAGGCCAAAAGCAGGCTAACTGTGTTAAAAATGTAATTAATTTCCCGAAGGTGCAGTTGCCTCAAGAAGTGATTGCAAATAATTTACCCTTTTACGATCATCCTCAAGAAGTTGGCTAGCTGGGAAAGCCATTTAAAAATGATACTCAATATTGGAATCGACACCGAGTGCCAGAAGGAGAAACAAAGGAAGGAAGGAAGAGAGGAAGGAAGGAACTGCGTGGCTTTCTGGGCTGGTTTGCAAAGGTGCTCTGGTGCCGGCCGGCTCCCGCTCCTCGAATTCGCCCTCTCAGCTCCCTGTCGTGGCTGATAAAACTCAGCCTCTAAACTGTCTTGGAACTTGCCTAAAGACACGTTGCTACTAAGTGGTAAAGCTGGGACACAAACTGATTATATGTAAGCATCAGGACAGATTTGGGGGCTGGGGTGACCTGAGAGTGGCCTTGTTGACTGTATAGCTCAGGAACAGTGCCAGGCACAGGGTAGGGTCTCAATGCCTATTTCTTGAATAAGTGAAGAAATCAGCTGTAGCGCTTAGTGCTGCAGTGTGACAAAGGCTGAAGCTGAGTTTCAAGTGTCAAGCTGTGTGGTACAGACAATGAGAGAATGTTCTGTGGGAAAAGACGTGTGTTACCTAGGGTCGACAGGACAGGCTGCTGTTGGACGTGAGACTTGATGCAGGCCTTAGATATTGGGTAAGTGGTGAAGACAGGAGAGCATTCCAAGTGGGCTGTGTCTTAGGGGAGACAGGAGAATGCAAAGGTAAAGATGTAAATGATGTGTGTGGTAGCAGAGATGAGACTGGGCTGCTTGCAACAGAAGCCTTGAAATTAGCTTGGGCTGACTGTTGATTCTAGAGATGCAAAAGGCTAGTGATGCCAAGCAACAGCACCCACCCTGAGCCAATGGCACTTGCTGTGAGTGGAAGGGCTGCTTTCCCAACTTCCAGTAATCTTCCCAAAGACTTGTTAATGCTTTTGAACCACAGGAGCCACAATCCCTCTTCTGAAGTCCCCATTAATAGCCAAGGTTGTCGAGCCTGAAGAGTTGTCTATTCATTCATTTGCTGCTTTGTCCATCCATCCATCCATTCCTTCATTCATTATTCTACAATAATTGTTGAGGGCCTACCCTGTGCCAGGCACTGTGCTAGGAGCTAGCAATGCATAGATTGCTGTCCTCATGTCTGAACTGTGCTTTGTAGAAATAAATACCCACATGTAGAGATATTTGCATGCTTGCACTTAATCAGGAGTGCTGCTACACTTCAGGGAAGGAAGTCACATGGCAGGGCCACAGGGGAAGCCACATTTTCGACGACACCCAGACTAAACACACTGCAGCTTCACCAACAGCTTTCTTACCACTGATCCTTTCTCCTCTCGGTGCTGGGAGAATGAAGAGTGTAAATAACACGGAAGCTAAGAGGCGTTATCTGCCTGAGTCCCACAAGGAGCAGAGGAGAGGGGCCCTCCACCTGCTGGAAGCACTGGCAGCAAGACGCTGCATGCAGGAGCCCAGGCTCAGCGCCACCCTGGCCAGAGCCCTGGTTTTGGAAGGAAACGTCTGCTTGCACTAAGCAAGCTCCAAGCACATGCGCCCTCGAGTATCTGGGTTGACTGCATGCAGAATACCTCACACTCACCCAACACCATGCCCCTTCCTTTAAGAAGCCCTTTGTGGATGCAAAGTAAGGTGTGGCACCTGCCTACCACCCTGGCCTGACGATGACCTCTCCTTATCTCAGAGGTGGGCTTCCCAGGCGACACTAGTGATAAAGAACCTGCCTGCCAATACAGGTGACATAAGAGACGTGTTCAGTCCCTGGGTTGGGACGATCTCCTGAAGGAGGGCATGGCAACCCACTCCAGTATTCTTGCTCAGAGAATCCCATGGACAGAGGAGCCCGGTGGGCTGCAGTCCACAGTGTCACAGAGAGACCTGACTGAAGCAACTTAGCACGCATGCATGCATCTCCAAGGCATTGCTCCAGGCCCTGTGACCAGGCAGAAGGACCACTGTTGAGGCCTCTGGTGACATCAGCTCACTAGCTGAGAGAAGGGCCTACGGTGCCAAGCCCCTTTCTCCCTGTAACGTCACCAGCGTGGCCCTGACTTACTGGAGACCCCGCTCTTGTCACTCCTCCACTGGTCTTAGAAAAGCCACTTTGTGGCAAAGGTTTCCTTCCAACAGGCCCATGACGACTGGTGTTATGAGGCCCCTGGTGATCCACCCTTCCTGGCACAAACGGGGTACCTGAGGCCTAAAAAGGGTTTGATACTTACTCAAAGTCAATCAAAGAATTAGTAAGAGAACTCAGATCATCAGACACTGTAATGTTGGAAGCCCCAGGGTGTAAACAAATTGTTTTCAACTGTTTTAGCAGCAAAACCTCCCCCCTAGCACACTCCCTTGTAGATGCTCCAAAGAGCTTAGGCTCCATTCCTTTTGCTTGGTGGGTGCTCTGCCCATTGTGCTTCGCTGCCTCAGTTTTCCTGAGTTGCCAGATTGCATTGTTTTCCCAGCCCTCGGGTTTTTCCAGCTCTGAGCCAAAGCTTCTGGAACTGATACTGAGTCTGTTGCCGTAGACAGGGCTGGAAACTGCCTGGAAGCTGGTGAAACCCTGCTGGGGTGCTCAGCCTCTTCCCCATCCTCTCCCCCTCTAAGAAGTCTGTTTGAACCCTGGGGACATCCACTTACTTTGGGTTCCTTGGTACCTATCTTTTAGATGTAAATTCATTATTTTGCCACCCTATTTACAGTCTCAAGAGCCTCAGAAAATACTACAGAGGAGGCACATAGCCCTGTCAGCTGGTCTCAGCCTCCCTCTGTCCCCTGCAAGGGCTGCCTCTAGTCTTCAAAGCAAGTCTGCAACCTTGACCAACAATTTAACTTTTGATTATAAGTTCAGAGGCAGAGAAAGTTAGTTGAACTTACCAGTTGGTTACCATTTCTTTTCCTAAAGAACTAGCCTCACCTATAGAGTAATGCTCAAAATTCTCCAAGCCAGGGTTCAACAGTGTGTGAACCATGAACTTCCAGATGTTCAAGCTAGATTTAGAAAAGGCAGAGGAACAAGAGATCAAATTGCCAACATCTGTTGGATCATTAAAAAAGCAAGAGAGTTCCAGAAAAACATCTACTTCTGCTTTATGGACTATGCCAATGCCTTTGATGGGGTGGATCACAACAAACTGTGGAAAATTCTGAAAGANATTGGAAAAGACACTGATGCTGGGAAAGATTCAAAGCAGGAGGAGAAGGCAACGACTGGGGATGAGATGTTTGGATGGCATCACCAACTTAATAGACATGAGTCTGAGTAAACTCCAGGAGTTGG
The DNA here is from genome assembly GCA_006410615.1 of Neotragus moschatus. Classification (NCBI taxonomy): domain Eukaryota; kingdom Metazoa; phylum Chordata; class Mammalia; order Artiodactyla; family Bovidae; genus Neotragus; species Neotragus moschatus. The sequence goes on along the minus strand of SJYA01002795.1, from coordinate 7,993,348 downwards.
TGATGGACAGGGAGGCCTGGCATGCTGCAGTCCATGGGGTCACACAGAGTTGGACATGACTGAGCAACTAAACTGAACTGAACTGAGCTTCACCTGTATAGTGGTTTTTATAAGATCTGCTTCAGATGGACTCTCAGATTTTGGAGGTTCTAAAGCAAACCGTCAATGCTCATAATTCCAAAAGCTAATTCTTTTGATGAAAACATTTCTAGATAAAGTGAGGACTGATGGACTCACAAAGGTCTTGGAAAGTGCTGAGCCCACATGCGACCACAGCCACCCACTTCCTGTGGGCACAACCTCTGCCCCGTCTGATCAACAGAGACCTACGGCCCAAGGCTCTGAGGATGGCCTCTGTGGGGTCACACAGCAGAGAGGGCTTTCAAAGAGCTCCTGGAAGGGCTGGGATTGCCTGAACACCAAGGAAGCCTGGGTGAGAAGGAGGCCCTGGGGAGGAAGGAAAGTGCAGGAAGCCTCAAGGGCTCACCTGAGGCCTGGGGATGAGCTGGGATTTCCTGAGTCCCAGTGTTTCAGGGCTCCCACAGGTCCTGGGACCCAGAGCACAGAGGACTCTGTGATGGCTTCCCAGCCAGAGCATCTTGTGGCTGATGGACAGCTTGTCAGGGTTCGGGGCCCACCCTAGCCATCCTTTGGAGAAGTAGACGGGGCTCTGATTTCCAGCTCTTCCCCACACTCCACACGTGCACACGTGTAGCCCTGCTCATGCACACACAGGTGGGCCACACTCAGGGCTGCTTCTCAGGCATCTGATCCCACTGCCTTCAGCATGCCCACACTTACAGGGTCAGACTCTGGACCTTGGTTCCCTGAGAGACATTGTCTTCTTGCCTTCAGTGGTAAGATGAACATTCTAGGGAGTCACTGCAGAGACTCCAACTTGCCTGAGAGCTGGCCCTTTTACTACAACTCAAACCCCAACAATATGAGTAGAATCAGAGCTCAGATGTGGGTGCAGAAGGGAGAGGATGGAGTGGCCTGTGGGAATGTCAGCCACCAGGGAAGATAGAACGTGTCCTCCATCCCAGAACCACTGAGTGAGCATGGGTCTTCCCAGGGGCAAGACATCAGGAAAGGATGGAGGGAATGGGAGGAGGCCAGTGAGGGGTGTGGGAGGCGGCGGGGAGGACAGAGCTGTCACACTCAGCAGGCACATCTACCCCATTCCAGCCATGCGCCTATGGAAGTCAAGAAGCCAGAAAATCTTCCCAAGATGTGTTCTGTGTTCTCAAAAAGAGAATCTACCAGCAGAAAGAATAAGGCAGACTTCCTTCATGGTAAGGAAGTATCCAGTGGTGATAAAGCAGGCTATTTCAGCTAGGACCTCAGAACACACTAGAAAATATAATAGAACATCTCACTGTTAGTGGTGTCCTCAGATTGGAGGATTTAAGCTATCTTCTAAGACATTTGATTCCATCCTGTTTACACCACTTGATGGGTCCACTGGGGATTTGGGGCCAGAAGGCAGCTGATGAATTGCACCAGTGGCTGCAAGCTTATACCTTCTTGCTTCATGCTCTTTTTAGGCCTCCTCCCAAGCTGACTGTGGGCTTGGCCAGGTGGCATGCTTTATTCATTGGGCAACAGTGGCTCTGTGCAGTGCAGGCATGTCAGGCAAAAGTGCCTGTTGCATTTCTGTTTGCTGTCTTGGACCCTGCCTCTGACATGAGAACCAGTCCAGGCCAGCATTCTGGGGGAGGAGAGACACATGAGACAGAACCAAGTAACCCCAGCCAAACCCACCCTAGCCTAGCCTGTCCCAGGTGGCCTGTTGCTGCTGCTGCTAAGTCACTTCAGTCGTGTCCAACTCTGTGTGACCCCATAGATGGCAGCCCACCAGGCTCTCCCGTCCCTGGGATTCTCCAGGCAAGAACACTGGAGTGGGTTGCCATTTCCTTCTCCAACACATGAAAGTGAAAAGTGAAAGTGAAGTTGCTCAGTCGTGTCCGACCCTCAGCGACCCCATGGACTTCAGCCTTCCAGGCTCCTCCGTTCATGGGATTTTCCAAGGCAAGAGTACTGGAGTGGGGTGCCATTGGCCTATTAGCCAGATATAAATAGAGGCATAAGCAAGTCTGGTTAAGATCAACTGAGACTAGCCTGGATCAGCAGAATCATTTAGTTGCTTATAGAAAATATGTGTGGTTGTCATTTTAAACTGCTAAGTATTTGGGTGGTTGTTACACAGCAGTAGCTAACTGCTACAACTGTAGTGCAAAAGAAACAATTTTAGTCATATGATCAGGGAAAAAACACTTTGCCTCTCCTTGTTTTAGCTCTCTGAGCTCTCTTACATTTCAAGGATTGATCTTAGCTAATCATTTTCTAGATATAATTAAAACAGCAACTAATACTGCCACCTTCATAGCCAGTAGCTTATTCCTGCTGCTGCTGCTAAGTCGCTTCAGTCGTGTCCAACTCTGTGTGACCCCATAGACGGCAGCCCACCAGGCTCCCCCATCCCTGGGATTCTCCAGGCAAGAACACTGGAGTGGGTTGCCATTTCCTTCTCCAATGCATGAAAGTGAAAAGTGAAAGTGAAGTCACTCAGTCGTGTCCGACTCTTGGCAACCCCATGGACTGCAGCCCACCAGGCTCCTCCGTCCATGGGGTTTTCCAGGCAAGAGTACTGGAGTGGGGCACCATCACATTCCTAGTGATCAATAACTCAGCCTCAGATGCACCCATTCCAAGCATGATGATACAGTCACAGTCATGTTGTATTATCCCCATGAGGAATTTGAAGTTTTGCAAAGCAGAGCAACCTATCTGAGGTCAACAGCTACAAGCGGCAAAAGTGGGAACTCAATTCTAGTTGATGCTAATGCTTGTCCTTGTAAATAGGGCACTATGGTACAAAAGAGTCTGTGTAGAACCGGACGACCCTCATTCGCCTAAGTGCCAAACCCTGATCAACGAGGAACTAAAACGCCCCCCTCCCCTTTGTAGGAAGAATCTGGTGACGTGAACCACATCAGCTTCCAGATATCGTTAGTGCACTGTTGCTGTTCAGTTGCTAAGTCGTGTCCGGCTCTGTGACACCGTGAACTGCAGCACACCAGGCTTCTCTGTCCACTATCTCCCAGAGCTTGACGTGGACAACTGTCCAACTGAAATGATTCTGGAAGAGGACAGCTCGAGAGATATGTATTCATGTTCTGTAAAACCAGGGCTTTTGAACAACTTGACTGTCCCAGAGCCCCATGGGAGAAGGGAGCTTGCCTTATGTCACACAATCCAACACCTTCAGAGCAGCGGAATCTGCCAGAAAAAAAGCAAGATGAGGCCAGGCTACGTCCTCAGCACTCTGATGTGGCCAAGAAACAGGCAAGAAACCAGGGATTAAAATCGAGGGAGAATTTGAGAAGACCTGAACACATTTTCTTTGCAAGCCAGGCTCAGAGCTCCCAGGTCCCTGATAAGTGAATGAACTGAGTCTTAAATCCACCAAGCATCTCCATCTCAGGAAGCATCATGCATTTTGCTGGCTGACCCCCCATCCCCACCCCCCGCTTCCCCGCAGGAAACTTCCTCCAGTGACTCAGCTTCCAAACTTTCAGGTCCCTGAGTCAGATGAACATTCTTCAAAAATCTGCAATGGTGGGCGAAAAACCCCTTCACATTCCACCTCGGAACTTTAAAACAACAATTTTATTTAGAGAGCTGATTTATTCCTAGGTAAATAGGATACAGTGTGGGTGAAGGCAGAGAGACTGGGAGGCAGTTATTGGATCTCTCTGCACAAAAGCCGCACTGTTGCCGGCAGCGGAGGCTCTGCCGTCCCCGTACCTTTCAAAACTAATATGTAACCATATCTGTTTTAAAAGAGTGATTCATTTTCCTCCCATTGCCTGCGAAACGCTCTTCATCCCCACCACAGGAAACTTGAGTCTGATTTTAATGAGCTTCAATTGGAATGTGGCCTTTGAAAAGTAGTGCATTTGAAAAGATGGAACATTAAATTTTGTAATGATGTAAAACATCTTCAATTTTTGACAGGACAATGGTGCTTATTGTACTTTATGGGTCCACTGGCGATTCAAAGGTCACTTTGTATATGACTCCACAGACAGGGGCAGCGCGGAATGAAAATTAGGTTACATGTGATCAGCTTTATTATTAATCAGACGAAAATGGATTTTTAACATTTTTCTAATGAGCAACAGAGAAGGAAGAAAATACCACGAATAAAACTACAGATGAACAAGAACGACCATGGCTAAAAATGCACCATGGCCAGATCTAAAAATGCGCTTTAAATCTAAAATACTTAAATACTATCTCAAGGAATAAAATGCAGCTGCATATTTTGGTGTCATAAATACATAGAAAACAGCTGAAATACCTACTCTAATTTACTATCTCTGTCCTTTGTTTATAACTAACTAATGAACTGACTTCTCTGCACAGTATATTACCATGGTCCCCAAGAACACCACACTGGGTGAGACAGTGTCACTATTTCCATGATAAATCCTGTTTTTCAGGGGTTTATAACTCAGCTGTAAATATGTAATTCAGACTAAAACTTGGCATACAAGGCCTCGGCCAGAAAGCAAATTTACGCTACAATCACCACTCCACCCCCATCCGATTTTTTTAAGCCTTTGTATGTGTGGTATTTTGGTGTTGAAGAGATGGTGTATTGAGATAGAAGGGGGGAAAAAGTCAAAGTTGAAGACTTGATTTTTTTCACTTCTTATTTAAATCAGAAGACTATTTTTCAACATATGCTCCACAAAGCATATGAAATAAATAGACTTCAGATCCCAAGGAAATAAAACCAGTGAGAGGTATATTTAAAACGCAGCTTTGAGGAGCATGTGATCAGAGAAACTGAGGCTGGCAGGAGCAGGCCTGGGTGCACATTCCTAAAGAACCATGCTTCTCCAGAAAGGGCCAGCTGCTCTCACGGACTGCTCGCCTGGAAGGAAGGCTGAGAAACAGGTCTGAGCCGCAGGCACACGCAGGAGCTTTGCAAGAAGCAAACCCCTTAGCACTCACAGGGCAGCCAGACCCGGAAATGTACCCTGTGGGGCATAGGAGGAAGCAGGGAGGGGAGAGTGGATGGTGAGGGGCAGCGGGTTCCCACTCCTGAGACCAGAGCCTGGCTATCTAACCCAGAGTAGCAGGCACGAAAATGCCGTGCAGACACTTTGTTCTGAGACAAGAGTAAGACCACTTGCGTCTACCAGACAGCTACCTATGCCCCCAGGAGGTAAGGAAGAGGGAGGTGTATGAAGAGGATGAGAAGGAAAGTGAAGTTCAGCAGTCCTGGCACTCCGGGAATGTAGGGGCTGGGCCAGAGGGCAGAGGGAGGGCCCAGGCCAGATCTAAGACTAAGGAACTTAAGCAGGCAGCAGGTCCTCAGGGTTCGCGTCCCCATTAAAACTCGCATCTTCAGGGCCACTATCACTCACCACCTCCTGGTGTGGCCTCCTCTGCTCAGCCACCACCTCGGGCCCCTCCTCAGCGCCAGCTGCTCACTCCTGGCATATGTAAAGCTGGGGTCAGACTACCCCATAGTTTGTGGAGCCCACCACAAAATGCAAATGCAAGGGCCCTGGTTCAAACATTGTTAAGAATTTTAGGATGCTGACAGCAGAGCATTCTCCTAAACTCAGAGCCCTTCTGTGCCCAGGGCCTGCAGAGCCCCCGTGGCTGGAGTCCTCAGGATGGCCCAGCAGGCTCTGGACTGTCCCCGTGCCCTTCCCTGACCCTCTCCTACCTCAGGGAGACAAGCTGCTCTTGACCTCAGGCCTGGGGCCTCATTGTCCACAGTGTGCTCCAGACCCTCCTACACACTCGCTGACCTCCTTCAGGTCTTTTCTCAAATGTCACCTCTCAGGCTTCGTCTCTATCCCCCCAACATAAAGTAGCAACTCCACCTAGGCACTCCCCAAATGCCTTCTTTGCCTTATTTTTCTCTAAAGTCTTATTGCCCCCGACCAAGGAGTTACTTCATTGACAGGTTGGGCCTCACCCTACCCTAAGGACCTCCCTGTGGGAGATCTTCTTCACTGCTGGGTCTGCAGTGCCTAGAAGAGGAGCCAGCACAGAGACTCAGGAAATATTTGCTGAATGAACAAACACGGGAAGGTGTCGCTGGCCCTGTGATCTCGTTTCTCTCCCTGTAGTCGACGCCGTGTATCCGGGCCCACAGAGTCATCTGAGGGTACAGACAGAGTAGGCTGTAGATGGGGTCGCAGCCTCCGCTGGCTGAGTTGTCCTTGGAGGGGTGAAGGTGAGTGCCACACCAGCAAGTCTCATCCTCTGAGAGGGGCTCTTGGAGGTAAGGGCTTGGTGGGCCAGAGCAGTGGAGAAACGGCTTTGTGGGGACTATGACCACTTTGCTCATTTCTGTGCCGAGATGCTCGGAGGAATAACTGGCATGTAAGAGATGGGCCATAAAGACTGGTGAACGAATGATCAGATGAGAGAATTAGTGACTGCCGCATAGTATCTCCTGACTTTGTACCCTGCCAATTCAGGAAGCCCTTGCTCAGACTTCAGGGGATGAGGGGTAGGGACTGCCCAAGTGGAGGAAGCCAGTGTCAACCTGTGCCGATATCGACATTTCCCTACAGTATCAAGCCCAGGTGATAAACCTCAGCCCTTGGCCTCCCAGCTCTCACTCTTCCACGAAGGGTTACATCGACTAAATTCAAACCATGCTATGACTGTTTCCTACTCATGAATAACTCCAACAGGATTCAGCAGAGACCAGGAGGGGGGAAGTTCATTGATTAAAAAGCTATTACACACACATATGTGTACACACACACACTTACATACACTCAATTCTTGTAAAGTGCCTACATTCAGTTCTGTTAACACACTAGGGTCGGGCCTGTCACTCTTCCCAACATGGCACCAGAGAGGCTTCAATCTGAGTCACCTGCATTAAGCACCCCTGTAAGAAGAGCTCTGGAACGACTAGAATCCAGAAAGGCCTGGCATCCACACTTATCCAAACTTAACTCTCCTGTTGCCATGCAAGCCCTCTGTCTGTGCCTGGCCCTTGGCAACAGCAGGGAAAGGAGCAGGTCCCCGCTATTAAGACGAGCTGTCTACACTAGTCATGCACTTTCTGGGGGCACCTACAAGCCAACCTCCCCAAGCAAACAGTGTACTCCTGCACCCTTCTTTTAAGAACAGCCCCTAGAGGCCTTGTACCTCTTCTCAAAGGGTCTCGTCCCCCAACTTTCGTCCATGCTTATCCCAGTCCTCTGTCCCCACTATGAATCATCCCCTGTGTGTGTAGAACACCACAAATATTGCTGGGGGAGGGGAAAGCTGTCTGTCCACTTAACCATTAAACTTCGAGAGCTCATAGGGTATTTAAGGTTGCTAGTTCCTAATTTCACCTTTTGAGGCTGGGAAGCAGATAGTGTCACAGCTAATATAAAAGGTGGGATACTTCTTGTCTCCCGCGGAGGCAAGAATGGCATGAGATCCAACCAGCTGGGAGAAGAAACACTGCAAAAAATTATCTAGAAACAGGTATTCATTTGAAAGCAGTTTGCCCAGATGAGAACCAGATCCTGAAATGAGAACGGGGCAGCCAGTCTTGGCAACAGGTGCCCCTGCACCTCAGGGGAGCAGCATCTACCATCACAGCCACTGCTGGAAGGCATCAAGGAGAGCTGAGCCTGGGGCCAGCCAAGGTCAGCACGGGGCGACGCTTCACAGCCAAGGTCAGCACGGGGCGACGCTTCACAGCCAAGGTCAGCACGGGGCGACGCTTCACAGCCAAGGTCAGTACGAGGTGACGCTTCACAGCCAAAGGCTGGAGAGAGAAATAATCCCTAATGGAAAGTCAGCTGTCTTTCTCCAAAGAAACTTGACTCAGATTTCCAAGGCTTTGGTTCATGATTTCCAGGTGACTTGTTGGGTGTGGCCATTAAGAATCCTGACTAGCTCCAGCTATCTATCCACAGCATCCCTAAGAGGAAAACTATAGACTTTCACCAAAAGAATGGGTTCTGGCAGAGGCAGTCTTGGTCTGTGGAGATGAGTGACCCTCATCTTGGAGGACTTGGAGGGATGGCTGTCTTTATTTCTCATGGTGTCATGTTCCCAAAGTCATGTGACAAACTCTCTTAGTTTCAAGTGTCATTTGCCAGACTGGGTTAGTGTGCAAAAAGTCAGTCATGGTGCATTCCCAAGACCAAGAAGTCCTCCAATATGGCAGGCCAGGCTTACAGGAAGCACCTGAGTCCTGGGAGCAGTCAGAGGTTTTCAGGACAGCAGAAGCAGCCCAGGGGGGGAGTCTGGAGGTATAGGCACCTAGCCTGCTATAAATGACAGGGCAAGTCATTGTTTCCTTTTGGACCTTCAGTTCACCCTCCTGCAATAAAGGGGGAAGAGAACCCCAGGCCCAACTCTGTTGACCACACACGGCCATAGAGAAGCTCAATGAAATTTCAATGTCCAAGAAAGCCTGCAGAAATGCTGGTCACATACACAGTGTGCACGGCCCTGAGAGCTGAGAGCCCCAGATGTCTGCTCCTTTTCTGCCCCAGGGTCTTTATCTTCACTCTCTCCTCTCTTGGAACATGCACCCCCCTAATCTCTGCATGGCTCCCTCCAGTGTTACTTCCTCAGAGAGGACTCCCTAACTTAAGAGTATGTGATCCCCACCTTCTCATATTACTCTCTAGGCTTTTGCCACTTCATCACCTTCCTATCATTTATCTTAAACTGAACTTTCATTTGTCTTTTTTTATTGTCAGTGTCCCCCGTAGAAGGCAAGTCCCATGAGGGCTGGAACTGTGACTGCTTTGTTGGTAACCATCTCCCAGCTCTCTGGAACAATTTGATATGTGCTAAATAAATGAACCCATGACCAAATTCACTTCCTGTTGCAGACTCTTTTTTTCTAAAAGATTAGGAGAAAAAACTGCTTCTTCCTTCTCTGGCACCAAGCCAGCTGAGTCTAGGTGGAGACCCCAGGAACTCTCACTGTTTCCTCCACATGGCCTGAGTCCTGCCCCTTCCACCTCCTTCCCCACTCCCTGTCTGTTCCTCTGCTGTGATTCTTTGCCCAACTTCACATCCTCCTCTTAGCACAGGAGCCTGGCACTGTCATGTGACCAGTAGTCCAGGAGTCCCCTCTCCAGGGTTGTGCCAGGAGCCTGCCTTCCTAATGCAGGCTGCGTTCCCAGGTTCCTGCAGAGAAGAGCAGTCTCAGAAGCAGGGGATATTTCTATTTTTTTTTTCCAGATCAGGGCTCTTCTCAGCATTTTTGCAAGTGGCAGCTTGTTCCAGCCAGAGATGACTATACCATTTCAAACACATAACATATTTGAGCCAGGGCTACAATAAACTAAGAAGCCTGCCTCTTACCCTTTCTTCTGAAGTGGCTGGCCTTCTGTAGGGGAGGGGAGTAGTAAAAATTGCCCTAGCACTGCAGGGATAAGTCACAGGAACACCTCCCCTGCTTAGGTACCAATCCCCAAGAGGGTGAGGCTGCCGCCCCAGATGGCAGAATGAGGGCCAGTGACAGGGACCTGCCTGGACACCTGGAAACAGCAGCAACTATTCTCTCTGGTTCAACAACCAAGGGCAAGCCCTCACCCTAATCTGCATCCGGAAAATGACCTCTAAAATGACTTCTAGCTCTGGATAGTCTACGAATCTTCCATTTCACTGCGGAGGAACCAATTTCAGCCTCAGTGAGCTCTAGAAACAAAGCAGACTACCTAAGTGGCATCGGGGATGCTGTCGGGGAGACTCAGGCATCTGGACTCTGGGATGGAGCTGGATGCTGGGGTCACGTGGGTCCAGGAGGCTGGAGAAGCAGCAGGAGGAGGAGGCGGGGAAGAAAGAGGTATGAGGTCAGCACCGATAAGGTGGCGTCAACTGGAGAGTGTGTATCCCTGTTGAATAGAGTGGGTACAACTCCTTGTACTCCGCACTGAAGAAGGCTTAGCCTGGGAGTCAGATGCAGCTTCCTTGGGACCCTTCTTTGGGAAGTTCCAACTTTCAGTTCAGTTCAGTTCAGTTCAATCACTCAGTCGTGTCCGACTCTCTGCGACCCCATGAATTGCAGCACGCCAGGCCTCCCTGTCCATCACCAACTCCCAGAGTTCACTCAGACTCACGTCCATTGAGTCAGTGATGCAATCCAGCCATCTCATCCTCTGTCATCCCCTTTTCTTCCTGCCCCCAATCCCTCCCAGCATCAGAGTCTTTTCCAATGAGTCAACCCTTTGCATGAGGTGGCCAAAGTACTGGAGCTTCAGCTTTGGCATCATTCCTTCCAAAGAAATCCCAGGGCC
>SJYA01002795.1:7933630-7982621 GCA_006410615.1 Neotragus moschatus | reverse complement strand
CCAAGGAGTCAGCGTCTTTTAATTTCATGGCTGCAGTCACCATCTGCAGTGATTTTGGAGCCCAGAAAAATAAAGCCTGACACTGTTTCCACTGTTTCCCCGTCTATTTCCCATGAAGTGATGGGACCGGATGCCATGATCTTCGTTTTCTGAACCTCAGCAAAGCCAGAAGGAGACATACTGGGGATGCCACCCTCAGTCTGTCGCTGACTGCCAAGCTCCAGAGGACACCCCCACCATGAAAGTGAGCCCCAGTCCGCTGGGGACACAGTCTTCTGGCCACAGACTCCTGAGCGGCCAGCCTCCTAGGCCACTCCCACCCTCCCCTCTCCAGGAGCAAGTCTTTTCTTAGAAGATTCCCTGTGGGGCTTCTTAAAGTGGGAAATGTGCTAAGATGTGAAAAAGCCAGAGCCAAAACAAGTGGGAAGGGGGATTGTAAAAAAGAGGCTGAGTGCGAACAAGCCGCTGGTGTCAGGCGGAGGCAGTTAGGAGCGCCGCGGGCCCGGCGTGAGGCCCACTTGTCTCCTTTTGAGGAGCAGGGGACAGCTGACCGCTTGTCCACGGGATGTGTTTTGATCACTCCCAGAAATGAGAGGGTGTTTTATGGGAGGGTAATTGGGCATAATTCCCTCCATGACTTAGAGTCTACAGGCAGCCTCTACAGCTGGCCCTGATTTGGNCCCACTTGTCTCCTTTTGAGGAGCAGGGGACAGCTGACCGCTTGTCCACGGGATGTGTTTTGATCACTCCCAGAAATGAGAGGGTGTTTTATGGGAGGGTAATTGGGCATAATTCCCTCCATGACTTAGAGTCTACAGGCAGCCTCTACAGCTGGCCCTGATTTGGGACCATCAGCAGCAAATGCTATTTTCATGGCCAATTTATTAAAGACTCCATGTTTGTGAGGAGACGTCACGAACACAAAAAGGGGTATATTTATTGATATGTTTGAAATATAGGTTTTTAACTCCATTCCTCAGCCCTTAAAAACAAAGTCAAGAGATAGACAGATACAATTAGGTTCTGACTAGTTTCCGCCAGCCTGCCCAATGGGAACGTTCGTACAGAGTTCTCAGTGGCGCTGAAATCTGCTTAGGAAAGCAACAAGTCCTTTGTTCCGTTGACAACAGTTATTACAATTAATTCATTTGGTGATTGGTACTTGAACTGAGTGACAAGGTGTTATTTTACCTCCGTGAAAGTTGAAGTGGTACTACCTACATGTGCAGTAAAGCTGCAGGCTTGCTCTCCCTCGTGGCGTGGGGGTGGGGGGTACAGAGGAGAAAAGACCAACTCTGGCGGTCTGCTCGGAGGCCCCCTCCCCACACACCACTTTCAGTTGGGAGGAATGTGCTGGAATTTTCTGCCTCCCCAACCCCAACTCCCACCCCACCGCAGGGTTTCTTGCAAAGTTTTCACAAAGCCACAGGGTCCAAAGGTGATGTGAGCTGAAGGGAGGGTGTCAGCAGAGTGAGAGCCAAATGCCACAACTGAGTTGGGTGGTAAGTCTTGTCATTCAACTTGTTGCCCAAATTTACCCAGCTTGTAATTCCACTTGAAGGCCAGGTACTGTACTCCCACCTGCCCACCAGGATTCCTCAGTCCTGCCCTACTGACATGCTGGGCCTGATAAATCCTTGCATTGCAGGACACTACTAACTGCCCTGGCCTTTACCCACTAGATACCAGCAGCGCCCTCAATATCTCCAGACACTGTCAAACGTCCCTGGTCAGGGGAACACTCTTAGTTGGAAAGCACTGCCCTACCTAGCACCCCAGACTGTTTTTGTATAGTAGATCGGAGGTGCAAGAACTCTGATTTATTCTGTCTCAAGCTCTCTGAGCCCACCTGACCCAGAGGCAGGTTCAGACAACTGCTCCCTGAAAGCGCACAGGACAATGTGCCTTCCGTAAGGTTTAGAGGGTGTGGGCGAAGAAGAGCAGTGGGACAAAGGACTCAGCGTCTAAGCAGGAATTTCGAAGGACATTTTTCCTCAGGAGCCCAGACTTGCCTTCAGCCAGGGTGACTACAAAAGGGCACTTTCTGGTTACAGGGCCTTGCAGCCTCATTAGGATCTTCAGAAATGTGTGTTGTCCAGTCTTTAAGTCATGTCCGACTGTTTGCAACGCCATGAACTGCAGCACACCAGGCTCCTCTGTCCTTCACTGTCTCCCAGAATTTGCTCAAATTCATGTCCTTTGAGTGTCTACTCATGCTGTCTAACCATCTTGTCCTCTGTCGCCCCCTTCTCCTCCTACCCTCAATCGTTCCCAGCATCAGGGTCTTTTTCAGAGTCAGCTCTTCTCATCAGGTGGCCAAAGTACTGGAGCTTCAGCATCATTCCCTGCAATGAATATTCAGGGTCGATTTCCTTTAGGATCGACCAGTTTGATCTCCTTGCATTCTAAGGAAATGTATCATATAATAAATGCCTCAACACAAAAATGTGTCGAGCAGAACTGGTCTCTACTCATTACTATGAATTTCAATAATTATACACCAGGATTCAAAAAATTCTGGTCCTCTGAATGTTCAGGCAGCTGGGCAGTAAGTAGAACCTCCTCTCTGCACATTGTTTGTATTGATTAGAAATTTGGCTTTTTGCTCAGCTTTCTTAAGTAGACACTACCGAATAACATGGAAGAAGGGTTGCAGGTCAGAGATGAGGCCATCCTGGCTCTGGCTGGGTTGTCTCAGGAAGGACTTATTTTCAGGAGGTGGAAGAATGGAGGGTCTGAGGAGCAGAGCTAGTGGGGATCAAGCTCCTTCCGCCTGTTCACCCGTCACCTCCTTCTTTAGAGCAGTCCAGCTGGGTTTCTGTAGCAGAGACACACAGTGACAAAGTGGTAAATTCTTCGTCATCTAGCCCAGGTCCCAGTGCATCAGGACCCGGACCCAGTGCATCCTCCTCGTTGCCCCAGAGCACGGCTGGATGTTGCTTGGGTCCCCAGCTAGCCCAGGATCCTTTCAATATGAACAGCTCAGTAGAACTTGACTTGTACTCTATGTCTGCATTGGAAAAGTCATGGACAGGGACCACAGAAACCCTCCCAATTTTTTTTTTTTTTTAATTAGCAGTATTTATCACCTGCTCAAAATCAATTACGTATTTCAAATGAAAACAAATGACTGTTTCTAGACTGATCAATACTTGCATCTTTGCCTTTTAAAAAGTAAAAAGTTTGAATGTAAGGAAATCTTTATCTTTGCTCCTGTCAATCCAATTATAGTATAGCTCAATGGTTAATAAATATAATTCTCTTTGTCTGGGTAGAACAACATCTTAAAAAATGCAAAGAATTCTACGGTATCCAAGACCCTGTGTGGTGGAAAGCAGCCTCTTCCCTGTAAACTCCGGGCCTCGGTACTTTTCTCCTCTCCTTCCTAGATGAGGAGCCGTTTATTCCTATTAAGTCTAAAGAAAAGGGTTTATATATTTAATGATTCTAAAACCAAAATGCTACCTACTATCTGCACAATTGCCATTTTATCTCTCTAAACTTCTCCGGTTGACGTTTTTAAAAGGGCAAAAGCAGAAAACCCTTATATAATACCTAATTTGTACATCTGCGGTTTCCCTCTGACTGGCACAGGCACCATATGTTTTTAATTATCGTAATAGCCCTAAAGAACCTGTTCGGTGGGAAACACATATGATCCTTTTATTACTGGTTTGTAATTTAAACAGTTTTAACAGAAAAGGTCTGGCTATAGGGGAGTGACAGGCTCAAAGGCCTAAGATCCCTGTCGTCGACCTCTGGAAGCTCAAGTTCAGATCCCACCCACCAGGCAGGACCTCCTTCCCCTGCTTGACAGAGGTAATTGGTCGCATGTGAAGCGGCTCTGTGGGACCTTTAAAAGACAGGATCTGTGATCTCCAGTGACGCTGGGGTCTGGTTAGAGCCTGACACAGTGGGCAGAGGGTTGATAAATATTATCCTAGTCTGACCTCTGCTGCCCTCACAGCTGGGGGCTGGGCCCATGGCAGCCCCCGTCTGGAGGGTCCACTGGTGCCCCGGGCCACCCACTCTCCACTCTCCCCCACCTGGACCCCAGAGAACAATTGCAAGGTGAGGGGTCAGATTTCCTTGAGGCCCTCTCACTGTGGGGAGGGCTGGGTAGACAGTCTTTTCCTGGAGGTGGAGAAATATAATAAATACAGCCTTAACAATAATTAATTCGCAGACCGAGAGATGGAAGAAACCTTGGGATGGGGATGATCTGGTGGGACTTTCTCATTCATGACGAGGTAAGGATGCTGAGGGGACAGGAAGAGACCTGCTCAGGGTCACAGGCAAGTCCTCAGCCGGGTGGGTCACATGGAGCACATCTGACCACACTCAGCGCCGCATCCTGCCTGTTTCCAGGTTCTGCCTAGGGGTGCCATCTCCGCTTGAATTGCCACATTTTCTCCCAGGACCCAGGNCAACAAGTCCTTTGTTCCGTTGACAACAGTTATTACAATTAATTCATTTGGTGATTGGTACTTGAACTGAGTGACAAGGTGTTATTTTACCTCCGTGAAAGTTGAAGTGGTACTACCTACATGTGCAGTAAAGCTGCAGGCTTGCTCTCCCTCGTGGCGTGGGGGTGGGGGGTACAGAGGAGAAAAGACCAACTCTGGCGGTCTGCTCGGAGGCCCCCTCCCCACACACCACTTTCAGTTGGGAGGAATGTGCTGGAATTTTCTGCCTCCCCAACCCCAACTCCCACCCCACCGCAGGGTTTCTTGCAAAGTTTTCACAAAGCCACAGGGTCCAAAGGTGATGTGAGCTGAAGGGAGGGTGTCAGCAGAGTGAGAGCCAAATGCCACAACTGAGTTGGGTGGTAAGTCTTGTCATTCAACTTGTTGCCCAAATTTACCCAGCTTGTAATTCCACTTGAAGGCCAGGTACTGTACTCCCACCTGCCCACCAGGATTCCTCAGTCCTGCCCTACTGACATGCTGGGCCTGATAAATCCTTGCATTGCAGGACACTACTAACTGCCCTGGTCTTTACCCACTAGATACCAGCAGCGCCCTCAATATCTCCAGACACTGTCAAACGTCCCTGGTCAGGGGAACACTCTTAGTTGGAAAGCACTGCCCTACCTAGCACCCCAGACTGTTTTTGTATAGTAGATCGGAGGTGCAAGAACTCTGATTTATTCTGTCTCAAGCTCTCTGAGCCCACCTGACCCAGAGGCAGGTTCAGACAACTGCTCCCTGAAAGCGCACAGGACAATGTGCCTTCCGTAAGGTTTAGAGGGTGTGGGCGAAGAAGAGCAGTGGGACAAAGGACTCAGCGTCTAAGCAGGAATTTCGAAGGACATTTTTCCTCAGGAGCCCAGACTTGCCTTCAGCCAGGGTGACTACAAAAGGGCACTTTCTGGTTACAGGGCCTTGCAGCCTCATTAGGATCTTCAGAAATGTGTGTTGTCCAGTCTTTAAGTCATGTCCGACTGTTTGCAACGCCATGAACTGCAGCACACCAGGCTCCTCTGTCCTTCACTGTCTCCCAGAATTTGCTCAAATTCATGTCCTTTGAGTGTCTACTCATGCTGTCTAACCATCTTGTCCTCTGTCGCCCCCTTCTCCTCCTACCCTCAATCGTTCCCAGCATCAGGGTCTTTTTCAGAGTCAGCTCTTCTCATCAGGTGGCCAAAGTACTGGAGCTTCAGCATCATTCCCTGCAATGAATATTCAGGGTCGATTTCCTTTAGGATCGACCAGTTTGATCTCCTTGCATTCTAAGGAAATGTATCATATAATAAATGCCTCAACACAAAAATGTGTCGAGCAGAACTGGTCTCTACTCATTACTATGAATTTCAATAATTATACACCAGGATTCAAAAAATTCTGGTCCTCTGAATGTTCAGGCAGCTGGGCAGTAAGTAGAACCTCCTCTCTGCACATTGTTTGTATTGATTAGAAATTTGGCTTTTTGCTCAGCTTTCTTAAGTAGACACTACCGAATAACATGGAAGAAGGGTTGCAGGTCAGAGATGAGGCCATCCTGGCTCTGGCTGGGTTGTCTCAGGAAGGACTTATTTTCAGGAGGTGGAAGAATGGAGGGTCTGAGGAGCAGAGCTAGTGGGGATCAAGCTCCTTCCGCCTGTTCACCCGTCACCTCCTTCTTTAGAGCAGTCCAGCTGGGTTTCTGTAGCAGAGACACACAGTGACAAAGTGGTAAATTCTTCGTCATCTAGCCCAGGTCCCAGTGCATCAGGACCCGGACCCAGTGCATCCTCCTCGTTGCCCCAGAGCACGGCTGGATGTTGCTTGGGTCCCCAGCTAGCCCAGGATCCTTTCAATATGAACAGCTCAGTAGAACTTGACTTGTACTCTATGTCTGCATTGGAAAAGTCATGGACAGGGACCACAGAAACCCTCCCAATTTTTTTTTTTTTTTAATTAGCAGTATTTATCACCTGCTCAAAATCAATTACGTATTTCAAATGAAAACAAATGACTGTTTCTAGACTGATCAATACTTGCATCTTTGCCTTTTAAAAAGTAAAAAGTTTGAATGTAAGGAAATCTTTATCTTTGCTCCTGTCAATCCAATTATAGTATAGCTCAATGGTTAATAAATATAATTCTCTTTGTCTGGGTAGAACAACATCTTAAAAAATGCAAAGAATTCTACGGTATCCAAGACCCTGTGTGGTGGAAAGCAGCCTCTTCCCTGTAAACTCCGGGCCTCGGTACTTTTCTCCTCTCCTTCCTAGATGAGGAGCCGTTTATTCCTATTAAGTCTAAAGAAAAGGGTTTATATATTTAATGATTCTAAAACCAAAATGCTACCTACTATCTGCACAATTGCCATTTTATCTCTCTAAACTTCTCCGGTTGACGTTTTTAAAAGGGCAAAAGCAGAAAACCCTTATATAATACCTAATTTGTACATCTGCGGTTTCCCTCTGACTGGCACAGGCACCATATGTTTTTAATTATCGTAATAGCCCTAAAGAACCTGTTCGGTGGGAAACACATATGATCCTTTTATTACTGGTTTGTAATTTAAACAGTTTTAACAGAAAAGGTCTGGCTATAGGGGAGTGACAGGCTCAAAGGCCTAAGATCCCTGTCGTCGACCTCTGGAAGCTCAAGTTCAGATCCCACCCACCAGGCAGGACCTCCTTCCCCTGCTTGACAGAGGTAATTGGTCGCATGTGAAGCGGCTCTGTGGGACCTTTAAAAGACAGGATCTGTGATCTCCAGTGACGCTGGGGTCTGGTTAGAGCCTGACACAGTGGGCAGAGGGTTGATAAATATTATCCTAGTCTGACCTCTGCTGCCCTCACAGCTGGGGGCTGGGCCCATGGCAGCCCCCGTCTGGAGGGTCCACTGGTGCCCCGGGCCACCCACTCTCCACTCTCCCCCACCTGGACCCCAGAGAACAATTGCAAGGTGAGGGGTCAGATTTCCTTGAGGCCCTCTCACTGTGGGGAGGGCTGGGTAGACAGTCTTTTCCTGGAGGTGGAGAAATATAATAAATACAGCCTTAACAATAATTAATTCGCAGACCGAGAGATGGAAGAAACCTTGGGATGGGGATGATCTGGTGGGACTTTCTCATTCATGACGAGGTGAGGATGCTGAGGGGACAGGAAGAGACCTGCTCAGGGTCACAGGCAAGTCCTCAGCCGGGTGGGTCACATGGAGCACATCTGACCACACTCAGCGCCGCATCCTGCCTGTTTCCAGGTTCTGCCTAGGGGTGCCATCTCCGCTTGAATTGCCACATTTTCTCCCAGGACCCAGGTCTACAGGATGGCAAGAAAACGCTATTTTTATTTATGTGTTTGTTGGTCTGCTCGTTTTTGACATATCCAAACAAGGTTTAAGGGCTTCCCAGGTGGCGCTAGGGGTAAAGAATCTGCCTGCCAGTGCTGGAGATGTAAGAGACCCAGGTTCGATCCCTGGGTTGGGAAGATCCCCTGGAGGAGGGCACGGCAACTCACTCCGGTATTCTTGCCTGGAGAATCCCACGGACAGAGGGCCTGGAGAGCTACATACAGTCCATAGCATTGCAAAGACTCGGACACTGAAGCGACTGAATCCACATGTGCTAACAAGGATTAAAGGCTTGGGAAAGCCCACAGGGTGAGGCAACAAAATATCACCTCGGGATAGCGCCACTGCCTGAATGAATCAGACCCTCGTGTGCTTGCTAAGTCACCCTGGGTAAGGTAAGTAAGTGTCTTCTCTGTGCCTCCATTTCCCCATATGTAAAATGGGAAGAATAAAAATTACATCTATCTCAGGGGATTTTTACAATATAAAGATTAGATGAAAGAATAGTATTTGTGACTTTCACGTTCATATATATATATATATATATATGGTGTTTAAAATTGGAGTTGGCCCTGGCACATAGCTAAGCATTTATGATTTAAAACCAGACTTCGTAGATGGAGGGGTAGCTCAGAGGACCTGATCCTGTAGGTGACGCTTAGGCATGGGGAGATCAAGAGGATAAAGCCATGTCCCTGAACACCAGAGCCAAGATGCTGGGTTAGAATGGGACAAAACCTCCAGTTATAATTGCTTTCTGGCAACCTCTCAAGGAATCCAGGGGGTGGGGGCAGTGTTAGGAGCAATGGCCATCAGACTTTCTTGGGCTGTCTAAATGGCGGGTCTGATTCCACTCAGCTGAGAAAGTGGCTTTCTCGTTTCCACTACTGGGGGTTTTAGCATTCAAATGTGACTCTATGATATTGTATTACTTTGATTTTTTTTCTTTGTCATAGCTTGATATTGGAAATGCAATACAGGTGACCTTTGAACAATGTGGATCTGAGCTGCTCGGGTCCACTTACATGAGGATATTTTTCAGTAAATATATGTATGTGCTGCAAATGTACTTTTTCTTATGGTTTTTTTTTTTAATATTTCCTTTGCTATAGCTTACTTTATTATAAAAATATGATACATAATACATATAATGTACAGAATATATGTTAACTATTTATGTATCAGTAAAGCTTCCAGTCACCAGTGGGCTATTAGTAAAGTTTGGAGGAGTGAAAAGTTATACCCCTTTTGATTGTGTAGGGGATCAGCACCCCAAGTACCCTAATCGGTCACCTTAGTCGCTCGGTCCTGTGTGACTCTTTGTGACTCAATGAACTGTAGCCCACCAGGCTCCTCTGTCCATGGAACTCTCCAGATAAGAATCCTGGAGTGGGTGGCCATTCCCTTCTCCAAGGGATTTTTCTGACCCAGGGATTGAACCTGGGTCTCCTGCATTGAAGGCAGATTCTTTACCCTCTGAGCCACCAGGAGAGCCCAGTGGTCATGAGTCAACTGTATATGGAATAATGTAGCTGAAACCCACTATCATCTAGCAGGTACTCTTCGCCAGGCTTACAGTGCAGCACCTGATGTGTATTTGCATACACTGCGGTCCCTAACGTGGCCGGGCAGGTACCTGGTACCTGTATGCACAGACTAAGCTGAGGCTCAGGGAGGCTCTCTAATGGGATGCTCATGGCTTGAGAAGTTGGAAGGCTTTTCCAACGAGTAGAAAAAGAACCTCGGGCAAGTCACCTGACATGTTGTGGACTCAGTGGCTTCATGCATAAGATGGGTTCTGCTAAACAGGTGAGTCTGGTTATGCAGAAGTGACTGGCAACCAGAAAGGCTGGAGAAGGACCAGCTGGCGTTGGGCCTGTGACACTGGAGGGGCCCACTTGCCTGCAGGTGAGGCTGGGAGTGAGACATGACAGGCACTTTCTCCCCTGCCACCCTAGCCTTCTTCCTTCAGGACAGGCTCTCTCCAGGTGAGTAGGTGTGACAGGCATTCATCCAGCCAAGCCCACCCTTAGAGGAGGAATGAAGGAGTCACAAGTCCAGATCTGGCCCTCCCAGTGACCCCAGAAGGCGAGAGAAAGCCTTCTCATGAGTTTAAATAGAGGGGGATACAAAGCCCCCAGCCCAGAGGGACTGCTCTTTCCTTTTGGCAAGAAGAAGGCCAGATGGCCACCTTCATTTGAGATGTCAATCGTGACCTCCTGACTCAACAAATAGCAAGTGCGTCTTAATCAGAGAGTGCCCTTCCTGTCCACCAGAAAAGGCTACTGCTCCACCCCGCCCCTCAAGGAAACAAGACCTTCTTAATCACAGGCTGCCTCGAGGGGCTGGGAGGGTGACCACAGGCCCCGGCTGACCCTGCCGCTGGCAGCCACTGTCCCCGCTCACTGCCTGCCTGCCTGGTGCCGGCCCAGCTCGGCAGCCCAGCCAAGTAGGGGCTGGGGTGAAGGCACCTCCAAATTTCCAGTTCGAGGAATAATAACTCACATGACTTCGATCCCATCTGCACCCAGGGAAGGCAGAGCAGGGAAAGGAGCATAAAACACAAAGTTCCCACAGTCAACATCTGTCTTAGTGCAAACAATGGACCATTATCTTGTAAATAATTCTGATTAAGCTGCAGTTTCCTCCTGGAGCTGGCGGTGGGGAGCGGGGGAGGGCGCTGCTGGGAAGCCAGCCTGGGCTGCCAGGTGCTACAGTCAGAGCCTCCCCTGGTCCCTGCCCCTCACCCTTGCCCTGGCCAGGCAGCAGGCCCTCTGACCACGTCCAAACCCTGAGTGGCTTCCGGAAGGTTCCTCCCTGCCGCATGCTCTCGTTCTGCTAGCTCTTCTCCTCTTCCTCACTCGACTTCCCGCTTTCCTCCCCTCTCCAGATGCCATCTCCATCATGGTCCTTTTAGTCTGTTCATTCTGGTTTTCTGTTCTCTCACCATCTCCTTCCTCCGCTTCATCTCCCCGGTCTCCAGTTGCCTTTCTTCATGCCTTCCCCCTACTATCCACTCCAACCTTCACGGCTCTCCTTTCTCTCTTCATCTGCACTTCTGACTCACTGCTCTTCACCCCTCTCTCCTTGTTGGATCCTTCCTGCTCTTGGTCTCACAGTGGCCGGCTGTCCTCCCACCCCAGGCCCACCCCTCCAGACTCCAGATTGGTGTAGAGTCAGGAGATTCTGAGGCCTACAGGCCCCACCTGCTCCCCACGCCTGCACATCAGGCGTGAACAAGGCCGATCAGAAGCACTGTGCCTGCAGGAACCCCACTTCCCGCCACTAGGAAACCCCTCATGCCCCACCCCAAATCCAAAGACCCTCTCCCTCCCGTGTGTCCCAGGATGCTGAGGTCAGCCTGCCTCTGCACCCACGCATCTCCTGTGTCATGAAAAAGAGTTGGGGCTTCTCAGAGCCGCCCCACAATAAAGAAGTCCAGGCACGCACCTGCGCAAAAGAGCCAGGATTACTCACTCTGTGAGGGCATTTATCCCAGAGTTCTCAAGAAAATCCCCCTGGTGATTTACATTGAATTGCCTGAATGTGATTTTGAGATGACACTTCAAGCCCAAAGTTTCCATATAAAAGCAAAAGCCACTGTATAAGAAGCACTGTTCCTGCTAGCTGACCACTGGACATTTATTTTAAAATCTCCTAATTGTAAATCCTTTGCAGCATGAGAAAAAAAAAAAAAAAAAGAGTTCAGTTGGAGCCAACAGGGGTGAGGTCTGCATGTCCCAAGAATGGGATCACTGAACCCCAGCACACCTTTCTCCGTGGATGGGATGGAGTCCCAGTGAGGCTGTCTAGACAGAGGCCTTCAGGTGGTGAGTACAGATTGGCAAGAATGAGGAGCTCCATGCTCTGCAATACCTTACCCAAATTCCCTCCCCTCTTGTCAAGGTCTTAGGGAGTATGAGTCTTCATGGCAACCCTGCCTGGGGCCTGCATGGCATCAGAAATCCTGAAATAACTGAAATGTGGATGATCTGCCAACCTCTAACTTACTCATTCAAATTCACTTTATTGTCTTGAGGATGCACAAGGGTACACAAGTGTATCCTTTGATGGATGACAAAACTAGAGCAATCAACCCCAACTCTGCTGTAGAGCACGGGGAACTCTCCTCAGTACACTGTAACAGCCTATGTGGGGGAAGAACCTGAAAAGGAATAGATGATTGGATCTGTACGAGTGAATCACTTCTCTGTACACCTGACACTAACAGAACATGGTGAATCAACTATACTCCAAGATAATTTTGTTTAATTAAACAAAAGCCAAGGGATGGAGGAGTTCAAAGTTGGAGATAGTACACACTGTCCCAGACTCGGGGGCTTGCTAGCCAACAGTGACTTCGAGTGGCCACAGGAATGCTGAGGATGGAAGAGTGGAAGGGCTGCAGATATGGAAAGGGATGTGAATTGTTCCTCATGCTCCGTGCATGAAAGATGGAGCACCGCGTGACCCCTTTTCTCTCCCTACCTCCCGCCTTTCCTCTAAGTGTTACTGGGTTGGAGTGTTGGGTGGGAGTTGGGGGGCTCCCAAGAGGGACTACATACTGTCACACCCAAGAGGGGCACCTTGGATTATCAAGTTGATGTCAATAAAGCACTTGAGGAAACCTTAATCATCATGAAAATACCCAAGCTCTGCTGTGAATACAATAGGTTGTAAACTGAAAGAAAGTTAAATAATCAGATTTTTCTTGTACTACTATGAACCCAAAGATCCACTTTTATTTACTCCCTCTTTAAAAAAAAAAAAATTCGACCAACTTCTAGAATTAGAAGGGAAATACCTCAATGCTCTTCTTACGAGTTAATAAAAATGTCTTGATGAAGAAGCAAGGATTCATATGCCCCATTCTCAGACTGAAACCCCACATGTTCATGTACTTGTGAAAAGACCAATTTGGTGCCCACATCTGGGACCCTGCAAGACTGAGTGCTCATGAGGACTCTAGAACAGATGGAATCTTAGAGAGTCACCAGAAAAGTTAAGGAAACAGGGATCCTAAATGCCAGAGAATTTGAGAACTGAGAGGATACTGAGGGGACTTGTCCAAGCTCCTTGGAGTGTGGCTGTATCTACAGATACTGTAGATCCTCTGACCCCCAGGTCAGCCCTCCATCCAGTTTCCAGAAAGCCTGGCCCTAAGCTGAGTGCGGGTCCCAATATTTAAAATCTGCAGTTGGCTTCCCACCTTAGAGTATGAATCTGCCCTCACCCTGGGCTCTGGAAGACTGATGACCCTCTGCAGTGCACCAGGGATGTAAAAATCCTCAGACCAAAGGGTTCTGGCTTGTCCGTGCCCGACCCTTTCCCCTCTGGCTCCCCAAGACACCAGTGGCCTCTTGTTTCTCTCTGATTGTGACTGTTGCGCTGTTGGGTGAGCTGCTGTTGCTGCTAAGTCGCTTCAGTTGTGTCCAGCTCTGTGCGACCCCATAGACGGCAGCCCACCAGGCTCCCCCGTCCCTGGGATTCTCCAGGCAAGAACACTGGAGTGGGTTGCCATTTCCTTTTCCAATGCATGAAAGTGACAAGTGAAAGAAAGTGAAGTTGTTCAGTCGTGTCTGACTCGTAGCGACTCCATGGACTGCAGCCCACCAGGCTCCTCCATCCACGGGATTCTCCAGGCAAGAGTACTGGAGTGGGGGGCCACTGCCTTCTCCAGGGTGAGCTCTCAACTATGGAGAGCTGCAGAGCTGGTGGATAAATGCCCCAGCTTCTTCAGCCCTCAGGGGTCATTCTGAGGTGAATGTCACATCGTGTCCTAGAGGATCCCCAGGGGATAAGGCCTAGTCCCTGATCAGTGGCAGCCCTGTCAGCACCCTCAAACATGCCTCCCAGGACTGCCCCCCACCTGAACAAACTGTACCCTGCTCCTTATGTCAGGCTGTGCTCTGGTGAGACCTTAAGTAGGTCAGCCAATGGCTCCTGAAAGACTGAGAAGATTAATGGACTCGCCTTGACAAGAAAGAGCCCAACATTCTATGAACCCCCAGTTAAACCCTGAGGCCTCTGCACCCCAGTAAGACACCTGCTTCCACCCGGTCCCTAGATGTGGGGACAAGTTGGGTGGCTTGTCCTTGTGACTGCCCCAGCCCTCCCCCCAGGACATACAAAACACTTGAGTTCCAAAGAGAAAAGCAACTTGTCCATCATATAAAAAAAGCAATAATTTGGTAAATTAATTGCAAATTTGCTTTCCCCGCTTGGTTGCCTTTCTCCTTTTCTGTGGATAATTGAGAGTATATTATATTAATTTGACAACAACAGAAGTTCAAAAAGAAAACTTAACCTTGTGAGCAGCGGGTCCCCATTAGATGGGTGTGTCTGAACAACTCCACAAAGAGTCTGAACGACAAACCCTTCATACAGCCAGCCAGTTTCTGGGTGCACAGATGGAGGCCTTTGCTCATGAAACTGCTGGGCAGAGGGCCCCAACTTTAACCTTGAGAATGCACCGTTTGCTCTAAGACAAAATCCGCTCCTGCGCAGACCACACTGTACATGTTGAGCTGCATAGTTAGGGCTGTAATTCATTCATCATGATGTTTCTTTGAGAAAAGTGACTATAGGTAACAAGAAATCATCTCCCAAAATTTTGACTCTTTTCCCCTGCACCAGAACATCTGAGTTTCTTCGAACTGAGTAATTGAAGAAGTGGACTTGAAGACTAGTTTTCACCATGAGCTGCACAAGCCTTCTCGCTCTCAGTCTATCCCATCTCATGGCACAGTTACCTCCTTGAAACTCCTTTCCCCTCTTTCCACCTCAGACCAGTGGGCCATCCTTGCTTAGAAGGGTCTAGGCTTTAGGGCCAAGGGTAGAGTCATAGGGGATGCTTGGGGTTGCTCCAAATCTGAGTCCAAACAGGTTGTGCTTTTTGTAATGCTCTGTAGGGATTGGGAGGGGGAGGCAGGCTTCCAGAAACAGGACTGTCGGCCCCCACGCTGAGCTGTGAAATGAAGTCAGCTCATCCCAGAGGCCTGGATGCACCCAGCTCCCTCACGGCCACAGACAGGATGTTCCCAATCACACTCAGCTGGTGAGAAAGGAGTTCTTCCCCAGAGCCAGGGGATGAGAGGGAGGCGGGGAAGAAAGGGGCAGAGGAGGGAAGGTTGTGAAATGAGAGGGGGTAGGAGGCTGGGGGTGGCTCATAAAAAATTGGAGGAGAAAATCCACAAAGGTCTCCTCTAAGCTTGAGAAGCTCCCCCAGGGGAGCAACCCAGGAAATACCCCCTGCTTTCGAAGTGGAAATGTGGAGACCCCGTTAGGGAAATCGAGCCCTCACAGAGGGAAGAGGGAAATAGACGCCTGGATGGGGGCTCCAGGGAACTTTTCTGCCGTCAGCACGAGGAGCCAGGATGATCTGTTTCTTGCAGCGGTTCTGCCTCTGTTGCCAAGACCTGGCCGCTCACACTGCACTGGACTCCCAGCCCTTTCCCTGCTGGAATGGTGGTCTCGGCAAGGGTTCCCACAGTGTGCAATGTGACTGTAAATGAAGAATAGTGCCAGGGACTATGTGTTCAACCCCGGCCCTTCAACAGAGCCCTCTGGTCCCCACTGCACCCTGGCCAGGGGTGAAAGAGGGTACCCCTTGCCTTTCCAGAGTGGATAGTGGGGAGCCCCTCCTTGGGAGCTGCAAATGTGGCTTCTAAAACCCAACGTGGTTTCAGGCCCCGGTGGAGAGAACAGGTTCACAGAGGCTTGGTGTGTGTGAGGAGGTGATGTAGGCCTCATGGAGCCATCAGGAGGCAGGGACCCAGGAAAGGGCAGGGATGAATTCTTGTCCCGGGTAAGTTCCCCAGACTCAGGTGGCATTGGAAACAAAGATGGGATTCCCCTTCACCCTCAGAGTCTTTCGGTTCAGGCTCTGCCTACACACTGCTGGTCAAAGTTAGTCCAGGTAGATGTGGTTGGGGTCACTCGCTATACCTTGGCTAGGTATGTGGGCGTCCACCAAGTTTTCCATCAGAACCCGAAATACATGTTTTCAGCTTCATGGAACAGTATCCTGTTCCCAGAATCACTTTCACCTCTTATCTCCAATAAGATACAGCCTAATCCTGTACTCTATGGTCTTCAGTGTTGCTTGGACAATTTCCATGAAACCTACTGAAGGGAATATCTTCAGTAGGTGACAAGGCTGACCTACTGATGGGCCAGGCATGTGCCAGTGGGCACTTCTGGGCTTCCGCTCCCTTGCACACAGGACACTTCATTTATTTGGAGAGGGAGGGACCATGCTTGGGGCTTGGGATTCGGTCAAACAATGATAATCCCTCCCCTACCCCCAGGACCAGTTAGCCAGGCAGCAGCCTGTGCATGGAATTAGAAGTTTACAAAACACGGCCAATTAGAGAAGCTTGGTAACACTGTTGACGTGGCAGGTGCCTGAAGTCCAGCTCATGGACCAAAAAAAAGCAATCACAAAAGAAAAGTTAAATCCTTGCTTCGTGCCTCCTGCTGGGATGGGGGTGGGGGCAGAGCTGGCAGAAGCCTGTTACAACAGACAAGGCCACAACCAAAATATCGCAGCGGATGAAGTTCCACACTCCAGCAATTCCAAGGGCCTTTCCATGTAAAACTATGCTTCACAGGATGAAAAGAAAATGGCAAAGTCTGCTGCACCAAGGCCAGGCGTGTGTCGTCCTCCACACAGGGGATGAGCGACACGGGGCCTGTGAGCTGTTGTGGGGTCTAATCACCCACCCGAGAGACACTTGTGCACACAGATGGCTCTCCCCAAACCCACCACGGTCACCCCACCCAGTGGGGAGGTGCCTTGACATTTGTATGTTTGGGAGCTGTAACTCTTGGGGCCACCTAGAGATGGGTGGAACACATGGCAGGCAAGCCAGCAAACGGCCCACGGGACAGCATCTCTAGTGTCCCTGAATGTCCTGTTGAGGCTTCCAACAGACAGAGGGATGTCAAGGGTGGAGGGTGTTGCGGAGTGAATTAACATAATGACTCAAAACTGCACTAATGTTTCATAGCTTTTTTTATTAGCAATACCAAGATAAGTTATTGAAGCATTTTTAGTATTGTTTTACATTCCATTCATAAATGACCTAACTTGTAACTCAGCATACAGCACACTTAGAGATATAGTTTGACACTTATTCAGAAAGCTACAATTATTATAACTTACATGCCTTCATTACCAGGAACACCTTCATATATCTTCTAATTACTTCAACAATACTCTATTCCAAAGCACACGATAACCCAGTACAAGTTTACACATTTTGCTTCAATCACCATTTTTAAGGAGTAGATGCTGAGGTGCTGTTTACTGGTACTTTACTGTCATCTGTTCCTGGTTAACGTGACGACCTGACACAATATTAAACTAGCAATATTACTGCTTAAATACTATGGAGAAAGAGAATTACTGCACCTTTCTGTATTCTTCTAAAGTGTTACAAAATACAGGACAATCGGACACAAGCAGTAATGCCAACGAGACCATCCAGGGCCCGCTTCTAGAAGCTGTGCTGAGCGGAAGCCCCCCAACAGGGTTTCCACAGGTGAAGGGGCTCCAATCCACCAGTGTTTGTTTTGCAGAATTCATGACTCTGAGGGAATTTTCTCTCTCGCTCAAGTTACTAAACCTTCACCATCCTTCGCTAATAGTGGAACATATGGGGCAGTATTTTTAGTCTCCCTGATTCTTTGCTATATATACTGAAGGTTGGTGTGCCATGTGTATACACATACCTATGCCAACAGTAATTATTTATTCAACACACATATGTGTATACATTCTTCTCTTGACTTTACACGATTAACAAGCTGCAGATAGCCACCGAGGAGCACGAACAGACAAGGGCAAATCCAGCTAGACCGACTAGAACTGGGGGTGTCACTTACCTGCAAGAAAATGTGCAGATTCATTAAACAGTCCAGAAACCATGTGGGCTAGAGGCATTCGAAAGCAAGAGCAGGGCCACACTCCCCAATTGTTTAATGGAATGATGACAATAAAGCAATATGTATAAAATTTGGTCCTTCCATCTCTGGCTAAAGCGAGAAGAGCCTATGTGATTAGAGCAGGTTGGCAATTAGACGCAGAGGTGCTGTGGATCAGAGCTAAGTAACAGGAGATAATTACTACTTATCTGAAACCTGGGCTTGGCACATAACATCTGAATAGAAAGAAGAAAGAACCTGATTCCTTCAGCAGCTAAGATGTTTGTAGCTAGATGGCTGTCCATGCCAACCACCACTTTGATTCAGCAGCCTCGGAAGGCAGACCCCAAAGCTTAAGCCCAGGGTCCCCCAAAGCACTCAAGATACACATAGGGTTATTCTGCTCCTAGTGTATATGGCGGTGGCTGGGCCTGCCTGGAGGCTTGCATTTCCCCGGGGATGTGGATGTCCTTTCTGACAACACCCTCTTCACTCGGCATTCTCCTCCTCTCTCCCAATTTGAAGTCATCATTAGGGAGGAAAAATTACTGTTTGTACAGGCATGTATGTTTGGAACCAAAGAGTTTGGTTGGTCTCTTCTCCCAGCCTAGGCTTGATCCTGGGCAACAGGTACCATGCGATCCAAAGAGAACAGGGGTACGGCAACCAAAATTGAAAGCTACCAGACTTCTGCTTCGGAGGCACTGTTGATTCAGACAGTAGCTTTTGGAGCCAAAAATAAGCAGCAAAAGGAAAGGAACATAAACAAGGCTAAATGTCACCAGTGTTTGCCGACTTACAGACACCATCCATTTGTTTGTTCTGAAAGGACGAGTGGACCATTTGGCAAATACAATGGTATTCATACAACAGTTCTGTCATCCTGCAGTGCACACGACATCACGTCAGTGGCATTCCCATTTAATTTAAACAGAAGGAAAGGGAGGAGGAGAATGCCGAAAGAGTTTGGAGAGGGCTGTCATCCAAAGAGGCTGCACCCCGTGAGGCTCTGGATGGGGCCAGGGGAGAACCTGTCCCGGCTGCTGGTTTCTGTGGGAGACCCCAAGGGGACAGCACCTGTGCTTTGTCCCCCCAGGGACAAAGGGAAAGGCTCTGCAGCCAGCTGTGAGGCAGTCAGCAGGGGCAGAGCAGGCAGGATGGGGTGGCGATTTGCATTCATCGAAAGGATCTGCCCTTGGACTTCAGGACAAGCCGACTGATGCTCCCTACTGAGGTCTAACATCAGGCCCTGGACAGGCACTATGACTGGGGGCAGGCTGGACAATGGGAGTCAACAGCCAACCTAGAAATGATAAAATTGGGCAAAGAAAGGGAGGGCAAAAGTTGTGCTTTATCCACAGTGTCTGTAAGCTGATAGTAAGAGTCAGCTCAGGAAGCAGGGAAGAGGAGGATAATTGCTCATCTGGCTTTAAATAAAGCATGCCAGCTCTAGAGACAAGACCCTATGACAGATTCCCTGGGCCTCCTAGGCTCACGGCCCTCCCATGTGTCAGCTGAACCTGGGCACCTGTACACTTGGTGGATTTGGATTTGGTGGTTCTCTTTCTGTGCCATTTAACCAATTTTCTGTCTCCATTAGAACCTGTTGGCTTCAGAGCCACACCTTAAAACTTAGAATTGTCCACGAGACCAAAAAACATACTGCCTATCATGGGCTATGCACCGGGAACCTCTGCTTGGGTGTCTTCATACATACATATGCAGTGTTCACAGTGTCACACGCCCCAGCCACAGCTCGCTTGGAAATCCCTGACTAACCACAGACATTAGCCATTGCTTGGCCAAAGCCTGAAGTGGTAAGACATTTCCTACTCTGAAGCACCTGCTTTCTATCAGGAGGCGAACTGGGTAGAAACTGGAAGGGTGTGACCACAGTGATGGGATGTCACCACTAAATTGCCAGAACTGCCTTCCAAGCTAACATTCCCACATACCAAGAAATAGCCATCAGTGACTTGGCATGGTAGACATAAGGAAATAAAGTGTGTCTCTATAACCTTGATGGAAAGTAAGATTTGTACCTACTCAGTGCTCAAAGGGACGACTGCAACCCAAAGATGTTTGGGCAGTGATATCACCTCCTTGTGATAGCCTAAAGTGGACATCGTCTCTTCTAGAAAATATCAGCTCCGTTTATCCAAGCTCTTCTACCTCCATCATCTCTTTTTATCCTTACGCTTCTGTCCATCAAAGAGCTCCTGTGTCTTTCTTGTCTGCCTGCTTTGGCTGTGATGGTGGCGACTGTGGACCCACCGTGAGTCATGGAGGAGGGTGTTCTCCTGCAAGTCTTTTACACATAGACAGAGATGTGATCTTTCAGAAAAAGCTACTCCAGGCCATGTAGGTCTACAAGTCCCCTCTCACTCTCAGAAAATCTCCTGCATCTCTGGCATTAAACAGCAATAGATGGAATGTTACAGCTGCTGACCTGAGTCCTGCCTGCACCATCTCACAGGCCAGTGGGGTTGCAGAGGACGGTTTTCACATATCTTTTCTAGGGATGACCACAGCAATGCAACCTTCTTTATACTCGAGCAGGGTCAGACACACTAGGACCCCTGGGCCAATTCTACCTCATTGCTATGTCAGTAAATGAAGCTTACTGGAATGCAGGCATGCCCACTGGTTTCCTTATTGCTTGCTGGCTGCTCTGTGCTGCCCAGCAGAGACCACAGAGCCTGCAAGCCTAATGGGTTCACTCTCTAACCTAGGAAAGTAGTTGCCTACCCCTGCTCTAGACAGTATAGCTGGTAAAACGGTGAATATTTTCAGACTGCCTACGCTGAGAAATCAACAAGGTTTTTGGAGGACAGAAGTCACCTTTCAAAAAGAGATGAGCTTCTATCATGTCATCAGACATTTTAGAATACATGAGGCACAGAGCTTTTTGAAACTTGTCTTCTTTTTCTTTCCAGGAAAGGTGGTGGTGGTGGGGGGTCCTCCTTCTCTCATTGCCATGAGAGAACTCTTGGTCTCAGACATAGTTTGGGTCAGGGAAGCCAGCTGCCCCCTAATTGGGAATACTGAATCAATTGCTGTTAATGACCCTGCCTCTCACTTGCTTCCTCCCAGGCTCAGTGGGTCACTTGGTCTGGGAGCCATGTACAAGGACCTTAGGCCAACCACAAACAAGCTGCTAGAGTCTCCTCACTCAGCTGGGCTTCCCTGAGGGTTGGTAACTCCAAGAGTAAGGGGGATTGTACCCTGCCCACTCCCTTTCCCTTAATTTGACTTTAGTTCTTCACCATCAACCCTACTCATGGGCTCACCAAAGAACATAGAGCAAACTCTGCTCACCACACCACGGTTCCCAGTCATCCATCTAGGGTTCAAAAACAAAAGTAGTGGTTGCTCTTCAAATCCACAAACTCTGGAGTGAAGCAGAGACCCGCCTCTGTGCAGTCTGGGGCCCACCGGAGCACTCTCAGATTCCAAGCTACTGGCTGATAGAACAGTTCATCAGATTTCTCAGCCTAGACAAAGGAGCTGTCTGCCTTGTCTTTTCAGTGGATATGAATGCTGCCCTGGTCTGCCCTGGCCCCTCTTATTAGATAATCACATGGATCCTGTCCCATTACAAGACCAAGGTCAAATCCATTCCAACAAAACCAAGGGCACATCCAAGTTCTCCCATGGCATGGGAGTGCCCTTGTACTTTATGCTCTTCAACAGAAAAAAAGGTAGGCCATGCCTGGAGCCTGGAAATGGGGAGTTTGATTGGAGCTGGATTTCTTATAATACCATCAGGCCCAGAGTGGGACCTGACTCACTCTAGAAGCCAACAATGCATGCCCTTCAGTTTAATCCAAGATGGCTCAGTCACCTTCTTAGGATCATCTGTAACACGTCTCTGATCTTTAGAAGTTCACGCTCAAGCTCTCAATGTTGGCAAATGCTGCATGCCTCCCCTACCCAGCTGGCTGGGATGGTCTTTCTCCTGGTTGTCTCTCATTTTTGCATTGCCTAGGAGTAGACAGCGCACGTAGGCCAAGACCCCAGGCCTATGACACTAAGGAATGTAGGACCAGAGCTTTAAAAGTTAGAAAGCAGGCATGCAGAATTAAGAATCCAGAAGTAGAGCCTACAACGTGAGGATCACCCACAAACCGAGGGTTAAAGGCCCCTCCTCCACTCACCAGCCTGTGTCAGCAGAGCCACTGAGCGCTAGTGGGGAGAGGGCTCTACATGACTTGAACAAGATCTTTCCTGATGCTTCTCCCAACAATTTTACACCCATGAGAATAGATACAGATGGACATTAGCTCCTCCGACAAGCCTGTTTGTAGGGGCATCAAAGCAGGGATTTGGGTTTAATAACCAGGCAAAATCAAAGGCCGAACTCTCTTGAGAAAAGAACTATCAGAATAATTCTTTGGTTGTGCAAAGCCCAGCTTCTTGAGGAAACCAGCTATCAAGCTGGTGGGCCTGTTTGAAAACCCATATCTATTCTGAGTGGAGCAGAGAGGAAAGAATAAACATTAGGAATCTTTGATTCCTTGTGCCAATATCATATCCACCTTGGCAAAGTCAAGCCAATGGGAGTTTGAGGTTTTCAACTATCATTTGTGCTTTTTGCAATGCTAAAAAGACAGTAGACTAGGCAGGAAGGAAAATGGCCCCAAATGCCCCCTCTGTAGCTCAGTGAGTTTAAGTTTTCCTCCCAGATATCAGTTTTTAGGAAGGATGAATATGTCTGGCCCTCCCATGCCACAACAGGCAGTAAGAAATCAAGAAGAGGATTTTGATTATGGTAGGCCGGTGTGGGAGAGGGGAATGAGAACTGGACAGAGTCAAGATATCCAGCCCCCACCCAAGCAAACACAGAGGCCAGGGAGGGGCCTTTCTTGCCTGCTCTCAAACTCAGCGAGAGGATGCAGAAGAAATGAGGATAAATGAAATGCAGAACTTGTGCTCTCTAAAAACTGGCAGTTTTTGGCTGGAGTTACTTTTGGCATCTTACCATGAGTTCAAGGTGGAGTAGTGGGACCTGGATACCCCACTGGGAAGTACCCAGGTACCTTGGAGCCTGGCTGGGCTGAGGGTCTTCACTCCCCTTTCAGGACAGGGGCTGCAACTTACCAGGCTGTCACCCAGTGGCTGAAAGGCTGACTAAGCAAAGCTTTTGCTTGTACTCCAGAAATGTCAGGGGAGTGTGGGGAGCTGCTATTTGGGGAGGGGGAGAAGGGCCTGAGAGCTCCAGCTCAGAGGAAAGGGCTCCCTGGTACGACTTCCCCTCCACCCTCGCCTGGTGCTAAAGGACACAAGCGGGCATGCTTCCTCAAAGGCAGGCAGCCTTCCTTCGGCATTGATAGGACGATGGGAAAATTAATAGGGGTAATATGAGCTCATTTCAATAATAATGAGCTTATAAACATGCCAGGTTTTGATCTTTTCTGATGCATGGATTCCTGGCAGGAACTATGGTCCTATGTAGGTATTTGAAAGAACTGAAAATAGACTTAAAAAAAAAAAATCCCCAAACAACAATGAAAAAGAAAGCACTCCAATCACAAACTTTAAACAACAATAAAAAAAAAAAAAAGACAAACATCACTCCCCTGGAAGAAAAAAAAAAATGGACTGACATGAAACCCTTTTCTCCTTCCTTTAAATATTGTTTTTAACAGCTTCAAAAGTAATGAATTGTATGTGACTAAAAATAGATCTGGGGGTGCTGGTTAATGGGGCCTTATGAATCATTCAGCATAAGGAACTGTCAATATTTTTTTGAGCTGTCAGAAATCCATTTAGTGATTTTTGACAATTCAAAAAATATTTCTGACTGCTTGATCCAGTTCTTAGTGAATTAGGGAAGGAGAGAGAAAAAGAAATATATCAATTTAAATTATGAACTGAATCCAGCTTGCTGAATCCCGCTCTGCTAAAAGGAATGTCAGGATTCAGAAGTTAAATCGGATCTTCACTCCCTCCCTCCCTTCCCTTTTTCCTTCCTTGCTTCCTCCTTCTGTCCTTCTTTCCTTGCTCCCCTCCCTCCCTCCCTTCCTAACTTTCCTCCCCTTTTTGAACAAGTCACAGAAATGCATTCATGGGCTGCAGATGGGAAGATACCACGGTCATTTGTCTCCAGTGGGGAAGTTTGGGGCTGGAAATAACACACTGAGCTTCAGTTTGGAGAAAGACTTTCAAATAAGAATATCTGGGTGCCGAGAGAATGACTTTGATCCTTCCTGCCCACACCGACATTCATTGGATGCAGTTCTAGGCTTCAAATCTAGCATTACTTTTTAAGATCTGGAATTACTTTGGAGTAAACATATTCTTCAAGGAAGTAAAGAATTGCCAATTTGCTAACAAGATCAGGCAGGCATAAATCCAAGACAGACAGGATCACAACACTGCTAACCAGGGACTTCATAATGTACACTTCTTGTTAGAACAACAGACAGACGGGTGAAGAGACAGACAGACAGAAGGCAATAATAGAAGGCCAAAGTCACAGTAACTGCCATTTGATATGTCTGAAGATGAATCACAAACACCCCACAACCATCTCCCTATTTGGAGAGCGGGTCACTTTATTTCTACATTGTGGTTAGTGTGATATGATTTTAGTATCCTCTAAGTCATTATAAAGAAAAGTTTCAGAAAGCAGATTTGGCTTAGCAAAGCAGTAAGGAATTGTCTTTAGGCATCTTAAGTGTAAGTTGAAAAGACTAAAAAGTTTGCAAGTTACCAGGTCTCTTTTTCTTTTTGTTTTCTAAGTTTTTTCCTGTCCCCCTCAAGTTATGGATTAAAAAACAGGAGTGGTTCATACTGTGAGACCCCGCCCCCTCCTCCATGCCTTCAGTACAGGCATTTCAGATCACAATAATGCAAACTGAAACACAAAAGTACGAGGTCCAACACTTTCTAAATGAATTTGACTCTCATGATTGTCTATGTTGCGTATACAGCAGAGTTGGGGGTATTTTACGTGTAGTTCAAAATCTGCTCATGGATAAATTTACCCCATTTTAAAAAAATACACAAACCAGCACTGATGTTTTTGGGAAATGAACTAAAGGAAGAGGATTCTAAAACTTACCACACAAGTCTGGCCTCTTGATACATCCAGAATTTGCTGTGCTACTTGCAAGTCCGTTAAAGGCTGCAAGGCCATCAGAGCTATAGGCCCTGAGGGCCGACAGCACGTTCATCGGCTTCTCCAGGCCCTGGGGCCCCCGCTCCGGCTTGGGCAGGCCCGCCGTGGGGTCCTGGGCTGGAAGAAGGCCCGGGCTGTGCCACTGCTTCTCCGACACCTGGGGCAGAGGGGAGGCCAGTCCCTGGACAGGCTGTGGGGCGCCGGTGGGCAGCAGGCCGTCCCCGCGGTCGCTGCCCGCGTCCTTGCTCAGGGCAGGCGGCTTGCTCATCACCTCCGACTCTGTGTCAATATCCTCTTCCTCGTGGTTTTCTTCCTTGGAGGAGTCCATGTCCTCCGAGGAGGCGATGTCCGAGAGGTCATCAGTAGCGTTCTTATTTGTGGTTTCGGGGATCAGGATCGGGGCATCATCTTCGGAGTGGGCCTTCCCGTCAGGCTCCCTGTTGGGGCAGGAGCTGGCGGCCCCCGAGCCCAGCAGGCCTGGGTAAACACCGAACTGCTTGTAGAAGTCTGATGGGAAGCTACAGAACGAGGGGTCCACGTGGCTGGGCCATGGGCCGCCCTTCTGCTCCCCCAGAGACTCTTTGACCTGNCGGTCGCTGCCCGCGTCCTTGCTCAGGGCAGGCGGCTTGCTCATCACCTCCGACTCTGTGTCAATATCCTCTTCCTCGTGGTTTTCTTCCTTGGAGGAGTCCATGTCCTCCGAGGAGGCGATGTCCGAGAGGTCATCAGTAGCGTTCTTATTTGTGGTTTCGGGGATCAGGATCGGGGCATCATCTTCGGAGTGGGCCTTCCCATCAGGCTCCCTGTTGGGGCAGGAGCTGGCGGCCCCCGAGCCCAGCAGGCCTGGGTAAACACCGAACTGCTTGTAGAAGTCTGATGGGAAGCTACAGAACGAGGGGTCCACGTGGCTGGGCCATGGGCCGCCCTTCTGCTCCCCCAGAGACTCTTTGACCTGCCCTTGAGCCATCTTCTCGGAAGCCGAGTCTAGAGGTCCCATCATGGTGGAAAGCGCCATCTCTTTGTTTGATTGTACC
This sequence comes from Neotragus moschatus, assembly GCA_006410615.1. Taxonomy (NCBI): domain Eukaryota; kingdom Metazoa; phylum Chordata; class Mammalia; order Artiodactyla; family Bovidae; genus Neotragus; species Neotragus moschatus. The sequence continues at coordinate 7,956,753 of SJYA01002795.1, read as the reverse complement.
GAGGGCAGCAAGGCCGCTTTACTGGCCTCCCGGGCTTGGTCTTTGCAATTGACTGTCACCCCGAGAGTGTTATCTTTACGTTTCGCTTTGCCCAGGTGGTTGGCCTGGAGATGAAGGGCCATCAGCTCCATAGAGGACGTTGTGAAAGCACAAAACAAACAGCCATGCCACGCAATGCTGTCTTGCACAGTCACCGAGGAGCCCGCGAGGGAGGCAGCGTCCGGCCGCACAGACAAGTCCAGGGGCTCATATTGAGACTTCTCAGACTTCCTGGGGGCCACCCTGCCGCCCACCTTCTCCTCGCCACCGTCCACCCCGTGGACCTTCATGGAAGGAGGGTCAGAGAGGGCTTTGTCCTTCAAGTCCTTCTCCTTCTTCAAGGAGCTTAGGACAAAGCTGTCCATGAACGCCTGCAATGACCCTTGGAAATTCACACCGTTGTTCACGATACTTTGATAAGCTCTCCCGATTTCGGAGAAGTGGGTGCTTTTGGAAGGAAGGTCAGTGCCTTTCAGGGTGTCTGAGGGAGCCTCAGAAGACATGCCACTGGCCTGTCCTGTGTGATCTCCAGATGAGAGCGCTCCTGACGTCCACTGCTGAGACGCAGGGCCACCTCTGAAGTCGATTCCGGGGAGCCCCTTAAAGGCGCCCCTCAGGATGTCTGGCCTGATAAACAAAGCAGCTTTGTTGGACAGCTCATCCCTGTGGTCTTGGTTCGGGGGCTGCCCAGACAGTGGCCCAGCTCCATTCTGCCGCTCCCGGTGGTGCCGTTCTAGGTGGTATTTTAAGGAAGCTGATTGGGTACCAGCATAATCACAGTGGGGGCATTTGTAGGGTTTCTCACCTGCAAGATTTTGGTATAAAAAGGAAAAAAAGTGTTAATCTCATTTTGGTGTGCTGAACAAGGCTAGAAGGATCAACATTTGTTCTTGGAAACAAAGCAGCTCAAACTAATAATTAGTTAGAGAACAACTGTTTTTTAATAGAAGAATAATTCGTACTCTTAAGCTTTTTTAATGATTTTGTACCATTTGGGACTATTCAGGAATGACATACTATCTACACACAATTAGCTATCTTTTTCTTTATCTAACATGTGAAAACGGCTGTAGATTTAAAAGCTATGATTATGAAAATTAAGCATAATAATTTCAACCACAGTGATCATTAAAAGTAGAAGTTTAAAAAGACAAAGTATGTAACAAATGGGTGGTTGCAATATTTTGTGTATACAATAGCTCTAAAATTTGTTTAAATTATACACATGGAAACCATTTTTAAACCTAAAAATTTTATGGCACTGTTACGCAAGACTGAAATGAATGATTTAAGTCTTGCTCTGCAGTAAATCATGGATATAATTAGCAAATGGCATACTGCACAAGTAATTTATCATTATTTGGAGGGCACCATTCCAGACGGGCTCAGATATCTGCAGACCTACTTCATTGCTTCTAAATAAAGAACTATAAATACCGATTCTATAAAATATTAATACCATTACAGTGCATTATGACTGCAGCATGTAAAGACATATAGTTAAGATAAAAAGCAGTCAATAAAACTTAAAAGAAAATGAGTAATAAAAAGGCACAAAATATATTTAGTTTCTGTATTTGAAATTAACATTATCTACTGGTCTTTGTAGTGCCTTAAATTTGTACTAATGGCAAACCTAACGCTCCGGTAGTAAAATGTGTAATTTACCTATAATAAGCGCTTTCTAGAGAATAAAAATAGCTTTAAAGGCTGTTTTAAAACATATAAGATCATTTTCATGAATTAAATATTTATTTAAATCCAACACACAACTTCTATTGTTCTTTCCACTATGGAAAAAAATACCATGACATACGACTGAGACCTGTTTGCATTGTAGGAGAGGAAAAGAGAGGAGGGTAAATAAATGTGAATTTAAACATATTCTAAGAATTCGTGCACAGTCCGGGGTCTTCTCTGGACCTTGGAATCAAAAAGCTCTCTGTTCGAGTTCCTTGTTTACAACAGCACTCTGTCAATGATCACAATTATTTCTCCAAGGAAACTCAGGCATTCCCCACCACTTCCCCTATTCTGTTATAAAACAGTGACCTAAAGCAACAGCAAGTCAAGGGTGAATGGTGTATTCTGGAGACATTTTACCAGGTCTAGTCTCCGATGATGCCAGATTCGCAGTCTCCAGGCACAGGGTATTTTGGGGTAATATACTTATTAGGGGCAGGGGGAGGATGCATGGCTTTTGTAAATAAGAGGACCACCAGCCCGGGTTCTGACAGAGGACTCCGTGTCACCTCCAGACTGTGTGCTCTAGCCTTGGAGAAGCTGTACCTGCCTCATCAAATGGGGGCTGTGTCCTTCTCTTTCCCACCTACGTGCAGGTGAAGGGTCCCCGGGACACATCAGAGAGGACTCAGCTGGGACTCTCTTTCTCAAGACCAGTGACATGGATCTACAGGAAGACTCGGTCCCCTTTGATGCCGAGGTACAAATGGCTTAAGGCACCATTTCCCACTTCTTGAAGTCGAGGCCCATGATGGGCTCCAATGCCCTTCAGCCACTCCTATGTGACATTTCACCGGAGACTAGGGAACTCTCTGCGGGATGGGCGTTGCGGATGGGGTACTTCTGGGCTGGCACAGAAGTCCAGTGCCAGTTGCCGCAGAGGCAGCCCCTGAAGCTCAGGGGCAGGGCTGGGGGGAGCGGGCTGTGGGGCTTGTGGCAGGAAAGCCTGACAAGGAACTCGTATCCTGGTCCACGGGTTGGTGTAAGGCCTGGGGGATGGCCCTGCAGTGAGAGCTGGCAAAGGTGCCTGCAGGTACTGGATGAGACTCAGGATGCATTTCAAAAATGCACCTGGAAACGATTAAGCCCATCTGGCAAAGGGTGTGCAGAGCATGCATGGGCATCCATCAGCAGGAGCTGCAGAGGGAGAAAGCAGGGCTTCCCTCCACGCCTGGTGTGGTGGGGCTGCCTTTCCTGGCCGACTGCAAGGATGCTTGGGGGATGTGTGCCTATTTCCAAGGGCACACACTTGAAACGTTCACTGGAGCAGCGGTTCTCAGACTGTACTGAGAATTAGAACCCCCAAGGGAGTTTAAAACACCGGTCCTGGGACCCAAGGCACAGCAGTTCTGTTTCCCTGGGTCTGGGGGACGGGGCAGAAGTGGGTGGGTCCATAGGTGTCCCTGATGACTCTGCTGCCAACAGAGTAAACGTTACATTTTGAAAAATCAAAGTGTAACTGCTCGAGGAGCTTTAAAAATTGCTGATAACTGGTCTCATCTTTACTTCCAGAAGTTCCGGGGCAGACTGGCCTTTGGGGCTGACCTGAGGTGGGCAAAGGCCCCCACATGTGACCCTCTATGGAGCCTGGATGGAACCACTATAAGGAGCCTCCCTGGGAACCGCCCTTCTAGGTGGATGCTGTGGGACCAAATGGCAGAGGAGCGAGTCTGGACCTCTGGACCCCAGGAGGCGTTTGGAGAGTCTGGGACAGATACTCTGTACGATTTTTGCTCCAATGGGCACAAGATTCTCATCTTGGGAACTTGGCTTCCTTGACCTGTACTGTAGCAAGTTGGAGCACGCGTTCTCTGGGGCATCATGTCAATTCTAAAGGTCATGTCCAGAGCCAAACCACATCTCCTGAATGATGCCAGAGACAAAAGTGTCCACACATGTATGCAACCACACACCCAGAAACACACAGATTCATTCACACAGTCTCTGATGGAATGAGCAAGTCCCTCCCCACCAAGTACTGTACTTGGTGCTGGAGACTAAGTGAAGAAGCAAAAAGATAAGAGCCCTGCTCTCACAGGGGAGGAGAGGAGACCCAGCAGGGCGATTAGAGGGGGAGGCACACCACCCACAGTGCCCACACACACACCACATTCACACACAGACACTGCACACACGCCACACATCACACACACACAGCACACACACAATCCACACAGCACATTACACACCACACACACACACACACACCACACATCACACACACAAAACACATTATACACCACACACACACACACACCACACGCAACCCACAAATCACACACACACACACACACACATCACATTATACACCACACACACACACCACACACAACCCACACAACACATTACATACCACACACACCACACATCACACACAGACAACACACCACACAACCCACACACCACACACANCAGTCAGCTGCTCCTGCAAAATGCATGCACACACACCCCACACACGACACGCACACCCCACACACAACACACACACGACACACACAACCCACACACGACAACCACAACACACACATCACACACACAACACACACATCACACACACACAACACACAACCCACACAACACATCACACACCACATACACACACACACAACACACACAACACATTACACATGCCACATATCACACACACACACATACCACACAACCCACACACCACACATACAACACATTACATGCCACACACACACACACAAACACACGTCACACACAACCCACACCACACACACACATACACACACCACACACAACCCACACATCACACACCACACACACACACAACACATCACACACCACACACACACACCACATGCCACACATCACACACACAACACACACCACACACACACACACACAACACACAACACACAAATCACACACCACACACACACGATACACACACACCACACAACCCATACATCACACACCACACACATGCCACACACCACACACAACCCACACAACACATTACACACCACACACACACACACAACACACATCACACACATACACACACATCACACATGCATACCACACACAACCCACACATCACATTACAATCACACACACACACCACACATACCACACAGCACACATACATACCACACAGCACACACACACACAGATACCACACATACCACACATCACATCTCACATCACACACACACACACACACACACACACACACACCACACACAACCCACACAACACATTACACACCACACATACCACACATTACATCACACATATATACCACACAGCACACACACATACAGATACCACACAATCTACCCACACACACACCACACACAACCCACCCATCACATTACAAACACCACACACACAGACACCACACACATAGCACACATCACATTACATACACCACACACACACAACTCAGCACACATACACACACACATACACAGATACCATATTCACCCCACACATCACATCACACATACCACATACACAGTCCACACANTCACACACACACACCACACATACCACACAGCACACATACATACCACACAGCACACACACACACAGATACCACACATACCACACATCACATCTCACATCACACACACACACACACACACACACACACACACCACACACAACCCACACAACACATTACACACCACACATACCACACATTACATCACACATATATACCACACAGGACACACACACACAGATACCACACAATCTACCCACACACACACCACACACAACCCACCCATCACATTACAAACACCACACACACAGACACCACACACATAGCACACATCACATTACATACACCACACACACACAACTCAGCACACATACACACACACATACACAGATACCATATTCACCCCACACATCACATCACACATACCACATACACAGTCCACACAGCACACACACACCACACAGCACACACACACGCAGACACCACACCACACAAACCCCCACACACAACACACAACCCCCCCAACACATAGACACTACATATATACCACACACACACATTCACACACACAGACACCACACACATACCTCACACACTCCACATATACACACACAGAGACATCATATACACACCACAAATCTCACACACATCACACAATGTAGGAGAGGATCTCTTCACTTGACCCACTGCTCTTTTTCCAAGCAGGCTTCGACCGCCACTGTTTCAGGGGAGAAAGACCACAGTTGAGACACAAGGATAGTTCGTTCTTAGCATTTGAGTCTCCAAGGGTCCAGGCCCTGGCAAATTCAGGGCCACTTAATAGAGTCCTCAAGGGTTATTTCGACTGCATAGGTTCTAGAAAGCCCCCACGCACCTCCCCTGAGCACATTCTGGAAGAGCCCTCAGCAGTGGTTTCTCCGTGTGGCCTCACCTCCAAGTTCCTGAGGGGCTTTGTTTAGGTGACTGCCCCCTACCACCCAGTCCCCCAGATAAATGCTCCAGAGTGAATTCCATGGGATAAACCCACAAACTTTAGATATCTTGTTTCAAAACTGAACAAAAACCCAGTTTTTCTCTCTTTATAATCCCTAATGTATAATAACCACTATTGCCCTCTGCCTTGAAGCCTTCCCTTGGCTCTCCTGGGCTTCATCATCACAAAGTGGACAGGGAAATGCTTCTGAGACTGCTGCCAGCCCCGGCTGGGTGCCTTTCTGGCCAGCAGACCCGGGTTTGGGGGGGCGGTGGTGAGCATATCCCCTGGGGAATCCTGGCCATGCCAGGGATTTGTTTCTACTGAAAACATCCCAGCTGTTGGCCAGCCTCCCTGAGGGCACATTTCGGTGTGCTCGGGAGGCAAATGTCTCACAACAGTGGCCTGGACTGTGGGAGAAACCGTCAGCACGTTCAGCGCTCTGGGGTGTCATCAAGGTCTGCTCTGCAGCTTGCTTGACAGAAAAATGCTGAGTCCCATGCCGGAAGCCACTCCTTGGTCAGCATCACCCCGTCTGGCCTGCACTAGGCTGGCTTTAACAAAGCCCCAGGCTTCTGCCAAGGGGCGGGCCAGTGGGCCACCCAGCCCTCTTCTATGGCCGGGCTCTGCCCGAGACTTGGAAAGGCATTCTGTGCAGCCCTGTGGCCCAGGCAACCTCAGACCTTGCCAGCAGCTCTGTCCACTTGAATAATTGTCCACTTAGGCCCATAATGAGTCCAAATCTACTCGGGGGATCAGACAGTTCGCCTTAGGCCTCCAGGCCAACATGAGCCCTCTGGTCACCTCCACGACGTTTGGATTCAATATCTTTGCATCTGCTTGTTGAAGGAGTCACACACACAGATGCTTTCGGAACCCAACAGATGATATGTGAAACAGCAGGGTGGGGGGCCACCCCCCTCTCCTGGAAGGGAGCTGTCACCCAACGCCATCAGCAGCGAATACTAGGACCTTTGACTGTCTAAGGACTGTCTCACCTCCAGATTTCTACATGCAGTACCCCAGTTATTAAATAATGGCATGCACTTAAAAACTTTTTCAAGCCAAGGATCCTATTCTGCAGACTGCGTCTGGTCTATGGGCCTTGTGTCTGGGAAAAGCACGATGAGTGTTGAGCCCTTCACCCACTGAAGGAGGCAGGACAGACAGTGGGGGTACCTTTCTGCGGGGAAACTTCTCACAATATTTTAAAGGCATAGGATGTGGTCCCAAACAATGCATTGCTAGAAAAGAAAGTTTTGCTAGAAAAGGCATAATAAATTTAAAAAATCGCCAGTTCATCATATCATGGACTAGTGAAATTATTGGAACCATCTTACATTAAACCAGCTACCCACTGACACATGGCATAAGATGTATATTCAATTTTGGAATATCATTGATAACATCTCCAAGTCGTTGTATCATAAATTTTAAGAAATATACGACCAGTGGTTTAATTAGCTCACTGTACCTATTTTTACATGTTCACATCCTTCATCATTCTTTGCACTTGATATTCGAGGAAACTTCACTGTTCTGGGGAGTTATTCTGGAACTATTCAGACCAAGTTCCCCTTAGCACTTCTCCAAAAATGACAGGGGGATTCATTGTATTCTCTTTGGAAATCCCTTTATCAAGCTTTTAGGAAGAGCTTCATGTTTCTAACTTTTGTGTGTGGGTGTTAAACCCCCAAAGTGTTTTTGCTTTTAAGTTGGGTAACCGAGTATTTTTCCGTAGTTGTATCCTCTATTTGATATTTATTTAGTCTTTCTACATATCTTTACTTAGTTAATACCAGGAGAGATAAATATGGTGGTGCCTTTGCAGCGAAGCTTCAGTACATTAATATAAATTGTACACTAATTCCCCCAAAGCATATATATGTTGTAAACCTGAAGACTTTTCACACAGCTGCTTATTGCTAAACAGTGCCTTGTCCAGAAGGGGACAATCTGTGTCTCTAATTGCTGTCACTGAAGCCGAGATTCATTATGTGACTTTCCCATTAAAATGTGAGCATTAATTTGTATAATGAAATATCACCCACTGCAGTGTTCATTAGCCATGCCCTACTGTATACGGCACATTGTTAGCTACCTAGAAACTGTAGTTAATTTCACTAATGGATATTTCCCTACTTAGTGTTTGGTAGGAAATTTATACTGTAACATTACCTCTTAAACTTTTAAGGAAATTTAAATTCAATCAATTATTTTCAACAAAAGTTTGGGATGTCATTAAGGCAAGAAAAGCAAGGATGGGGGACTGTGGAGAAAGAAAATGGGCTTTTAGTTCATCTTAGAGAAACGATGGAATTTTAATTCAAAACAAAAAGAAAAAAAAAGGAATCATCTCCTTTTGGGCAAGTGGGTCTTTTGTTTTTTCATCATTACGCAGGTGGCTGTCCCCCACGAAGAACAACAACTCACACTCTCCTTTTAGAAAAGGAAATGGGAAGCACACCCATTTTAACCAATCCTTTCTTGAATTTATTCAAAGTGCTTTTATAAATGTTAAAACAGCCTGGTTACCTCGCCTAGAACGGGAAATACAGACAGACGCATCAAAGGTAAGCTGTGTGTGTGCATATCAGGTGTAAGGCGCCTGGCTTACGTAGCTGAACTTTCACCTCACCCACATCGGCATACCAGTCGGTGCTTAGCTGAAAGGCCATTTCCAGAAAGGCAGTGGGAGTTTATCTTCTCCACGAGGTCAGCATCTACTCCACCCCACCTTTCATGCTGGGACCAGGGCGCCTCCACCAGCCCCTGTGGCCATGCCCCTGCCTCACCACCTCCCTAAGCTCCTTGTGCAAAGCGAAAATGGAGGCAAGCCAGGTCAAGGGGGCCTCAGGCCAGGCTGAGTTAGGGGAGGGGAGGAGCCAGGATGCACAGTACTTCCCTTTTAAATCGCCGAAAGGCTGCGTCAACACACCTTGTGGGTACAAGTCACTTCCTTTCCTCCCGCTGGTTATGGTGTGGACACACACTGTCAAAGAAATGTTGCATTAATTCCCTAAAACAAGCCAAGGGTTCACCCAGAACAGTAAAAATAGCAGTACAGCACAGTGGTTAAAAGAAGGGGATTCTAAACGAGGCAGGTCTGAATTATGACCTGTAGTCAATGCTGGGCGACTCCGAGTGGGTAGCCTCTTGTCTCTGAGGCTCAGCGCCCTCCCTTGCAAAGGGGAAGAGGTGGGGAGGAGACGTGGGAGGGGTGGAACCTGGTCTCCAAGGTGCTGTGAGGATTAAGGGGTGAATAACAGTAACCCAGTGCAGTGCGCCACACTTAGCACCGTGTTTGCACATGGGAGTGCACAGAAAGGGATGACCACAGTGACGACCACTGTCACTGGTGTCCTGCCCTTGTTGGCTGAATTTTTCCATGGCAGTCGGTTGCTGTCATGCTGTGTGGACAGCCTCCGTCATGAAGCAAGAAAACCCCCAGGGTGTGGCTCTCCCTCAGGGAGGGCTCTCGCCCCCCCTCTCACCCTTTTCTCATCCCCACTGTTTCCTTCAGACCCATCAAGCAAAGAAGACTCATGCCGGGTGCCAAGAATGCAGGTGTGATCTGAGGAGGGCACCCTGTGCGTCCCACCCAGCCAGCACCCAGCCACCGCGCCATGGAGGAAGCACCCAGAAGGGCGGGCAGTGCTGGGCATGCCCCTTAGCCCACCCTGAGACCCCCAGAGAACCACTGCTGGCTTCCCTGTGCAAATCTAGTCCCATAAAGAGGTTCCCAACTCTGGGCCAGAGCCGCACATGCAGCAAATCAAAACCAGATTAATAAACCACGTGCATACTTTGAGAGGGGACAAAAACTAATGAGATTTATTTTTAATTAGTCTCTGAACTTCAGTGCCTCCAAGTTTTCATGAGTGAGGTTGCTTAGCACGTTTCTCTGCACAGTCATTCCTGAGACAGCAGGCAATACCTGGGACATCCGACACACAGGTGGGCCGACACATGGGGTGTTATATCCTTCTGGGGCTTGTGGGGAATGCAGACCCCTCCAGCCTTTCAGGAACTGATTAGTACCTGCCAATCTCCTGCACAAAACAGACACACTGGACCCCTCAGTGTATCCCCAAGGTGGTCCCTGGAAGTGAGGAAAGTGAAGAAATGGATGGAGTGCTTTTGGAGGCAGCTGTTAATGAAATGACAGGCTGGCCTCAGTCAAGGGCAACCTGGGGGCCTCCCTGCCTCCTGCTACATGGATGACTAAGTATTTGCTGATACATCTCTGCAATGGTTACTTTTATGCGTCAACTCGATAGGGCCACAGGTTGCCCAGATGTTTGGTCAAACAGTATTCTGGATGTGTCCGTGAGGGTATTTCTGAGCAAGATTAACATTTGAAGAGTAGACTGAGAAAGAAGATTGCCTTCCCCAGTGTGAGGGGGGCCTCACCCAATCTGCTGAAGTCTTGAATAGAACAAATATGAACAGGGAGCTCTCTCTTTGAGCTGGGAGGCTAGTCTTCTCCTGTCTTGGGACTCCATTTCAGACTAGGACTTAAACATCAGCCCTCTTGCTCCCAAGGCCTTTGGATTCAGATGGGAATTTACACCATCCCCTGTCCTGGGCCACCAGCTGCTGCCTGCAGATCATGGGATGTTATATCCTTCTGGGGCTTGTGGGGAACGCAGACCCCTCCAGCCTTTCAGGAACTGATCAGTACCTGCCAATCTCCTGCACAAAACAGACACACTGGACCCTTAATCCGCCTCCATAATCAAGTGAGCCAATTCCTTATACTAAAGCTCTCTCTCTTTCTCTCTCTCTATATATTATGTATATAGATGTGATTATATACATATATGTATATATATAGATATGTGTGTATGTGTATATTATGTATATAATCAATTGAGCCAATTCCTTATAACAAAGGAATATATATTAGGTATGCAGATATAGATATATACATATATATAAGGGTTTCTCTTGTGGCTCAGCTGGTAAAGAATCCACCCGCAATGTGGGAGACCTAGGCTTGATCCCTGGGTTGGAAAGATCCCCTGGAAAAGGGAAAGACTACCCACTCCAGTACTATGGCCTGGAGAATTCCATGGACTCTATAGTCCATGGGGTCGCAAAGAGTCAGACACGACTGAACGACTTTGACTTTCGGGTATATATAGATATGTGTGTATATGTATACCGATGTGTATACATGTATACAGGGCTTCTCCAGTGGATCAGCAGTAAAGACTCTGCCTCGAGTGCGGGGGTCACAGGAGATGCAGGTTCCATCCCTGGGTCAGGAAGGTCTCCTGGAGGAGGGCACAGAAACCCAGTCCAGTATTCCTGCCTGGAGAATCCCATGGACAGAGGAGCCTGGAGGGCTACAGTCCTTAAGAGTCGCAAGAGTGGACATGACTGAAGCAACATAGCATGCAAACATATGTATATTAATGTGTGTGTGTATATATGTAGTTATTGTTGTTCAGTTGCTAAGGCATATCCGACTCTGCGATCACACAGACTGCAACATGCCAGGCTTCCCTGTCCCGCATTATGTCCCAGAATTTGCTCAAACTCGTGTTCACTGAGTCTCTGATGCCATCCAACTGTCTCATCCTCTGTCTCCCCCTTCTCCTCCTGCCCTCAATCTCTCTCTCTATATATACTGTATATATATATATATATATATATATATACACTATATATATATTTACTGTCTGGTGGCTCAGACAGTAAAAAATTTGCCTGCCATGCAGGAGAAAGACCTGGGTTCAATCAATCCCTGGATCAGAAAGATGCCCTGGAGGAGGAAACGGCAATCCACTCCAGTATTCTTGCCTGGAGACTCTCATGGACAGAGAAGCCTAGCGGGCTACAGTCCATATGGTTGCAAAGAGTTGGGCACAACTGAAGTGACTTAGCATGCATGGACACACGAATATATATGTATACGTGTGTATATATTGCATAGATGTCTATAGACGTGTATATGTATATATATAAATGGGTATATATGTAGATTGGTGTGTCTACATCTTCCCTGCAGTAGCCAGAGTGGGGCAGCCCTAGGATCTGAGGGTCTTCTGGGTGCTCCTCTCTGTTCCCCATAGATCTGGCTGGAGCTCAGCAGCAGCCGAAATGTTCTAGCTCCCTGCAGGCTCTGCCCAGCCCCCAGGTGTTCAGAGCAACCTGACTGGTGCATCTGCCCAGAACTCTCTTAATAGACAGGTGTCGGAGAAGAAGAGCAGTAATTGAGTTAATGTAGCGGAGTTAAAAAAAGGAAAGTGTTTTTTTTTTTTTTTTAAATCAGTTGATATACGATCAAAACTTCCCACAGAGATGGGGTAGGACAGAAAGATACAGAGAATGTACCACCTCATATCCTGACCAATTAAAATATATTTATTACACATCAGAGTTTTAATGTGCTTATATAGGTTCATTATAGAAAAACTTCAAAAGATGGCGTTTCGGAAAACAACTGTTCTATTTTGGAGACTGCTGTCCTCTAACCATGTCATCTGGAAACACAAAACCACAAAGAGACAGGGGAAGGCAGCCCAGGACATCTCCCCAACTGGGGCCCCTATTAACTCATTCATTAACAAACCACTTGATTTTGATTTTTAATTACTCACGTAATCTACGCTTTTACATTGTCATAATGGATGTTTACTTTGGTGATTTATAACATGTAACACTTTCTGTTCTGTTCAAAAGCACAACCGTAAGCATTTTCCAACTTCTTTGTTCTTTGATAAAAAGGAAATTGATCTTTATCTGGTTACCATTCTGCCTTTCAAACCCTGCAAATTCTGCTTCCAAGGAGGGCTGGTGTGATGTTTCCATGACTTTGTTCATTTTCAACCTTATTCTGGGAAGTTTCCAGAATGCCTCGGTCCATGGCCCTATGTCATTTCTCTCAATGTCACCAAAGACTGTTGGTCACAAACTTCAGAAGTTTATGAAGCAAAAGAAGCAGAAGTTTGGACAAATACAGTCTTCCTCAAACTTTAAAACTTTCAAAAGCAGTATCCATTTGTTTCTATTCAGGTTCAGCAAGCCTTCTTTCTGCTGGCTTCAGTCCTAACTTACCAGGAATATTCTTTGGCATTTCCATATAAACCACAATCCAGCTGAGGCTGGGTGGGGGCCTGTGGGTCTGCAGAGCTACTGGTTTCGAGACACTGCCTCTTTCCTTCCTGACCCACACTAACCCTGGCAGGGCCAGTCTCACCTGCCTGGGAAGCCTGGCCCCAGAGCCTGTATCTACATCATGAGAAAGGGCAGAACCACAGCACCTGCCTGGACAGGTCTCTACACCCCTATACACAGCAGGACGGTGGATGCCCTGGCAGACTGTTTCTCACAGCCTGGCAGTCTGTGGGTCCCCCAGCCATAACACTGGGGACCCTGAATACAACCTGAGGAGGAAAGTGGACATCGGTGTGGTTGCGAAAGCTGTCTTGTCCTGAACCCTCTCACTGGGATGAGCTCACTGAAAGGGGACACTCTGAAGGGTGCCAATCTGAAGGTGAGGGCACAAGCCAGTGGGTGACCTGTCTTACAGAGAAGTGCAAAGGCCCTGAGGCAGGAACTCAGGGACCCATCCCTGAGCTCCAGCCACACCCATGCATCTGGCAACTGTAGGGTGGCTGCCACATGGTAGCTTCTGACCAGCTCGTGTGTGCAGGGGATCTTTCTAGAAGGACCACAGGTACCCAGGGAAGAGTCCAGGTTCCCCACTGCACTCATCCACTCCATGCTGCCCAGCACAGAGCAGGTACTGGAGGAGAAGGGTCACTCACTTATTTGGTCTGTCATTCAACCTCTCAAATAAATGCACTGTGCCTCAGGCTAAGCTATAGTTTACTGCAAGGTCCTCTTGCAGGCCTGGGGTTCTATAACAGTTAAAAAATGGACAATATTACCACCCTCACATTCTACTTGGCGGAAGATAAACACCACATAAGGAAATGAACTGAACTGAACAAGATAGTTTCGCAAGGTGCTAAGTCTATGAAAAAAATAATGCAGGGGCACAAGGGATATTTCAGGCAGGGCAGTTAGGCATGTCCCTCTCAAGAGATCACGTGAAGCTAAGCCCCCAGTTACACCTGGAGGAAGAACAGTCCAGGGGGAGGGGGCAGTAGGTGCAAAGGTCCTGTCACAGAAGCAAGACCTGTTGCACAGCAGGAACAGGAAGACGGCAGTGGGGTCACAGGGAGGTGATGAAGGTCAAGATGGTCGGATCCCATGGACCCCAGAGGGTGAGACAGCCTGCTGTATCGTCAGTGCACGTTAGGAGTCCTCTCTTGCCTTGGGCTGACCCCACGAGAGAAGTGCTCCAGGACAGGGAGGGACAGCGGTGATGCCAACTGTACCCAGGCTGCATATAAAGATGGCAGCCCATACCCACTGCCCATGACCACCTGTCCTCAGGACGCTGGGTGGCAGGGAGACATGTGGGCATGGGTGAGGGTCCAGGTGAGGGCTCCCTATCTTCCACAGCATGCTGAACGTGAGGCCTGTATGCACTAAATATCGTGCACAACCCTGAGCTTTATTGATTCCTTGGGAAACAGACCACAATTATTTTTGAAAATAGATGGCATATTTGTCTATCCTCTGAAGCAGCTCATACTCCAATAGATAATGTGTCAGGAGAAAAATCAAAGAAAATGGAGGTGTCCATATCTCAGATAGATTTTTTTTTTTTTTTTTTTATTGGCAATGTGCAAACAACTAGCAGAAAAGCTAACAAGAACCATGGCCGAGGCTCGAGGTAGAGAGACCAAGAGAAGCCCTCACTGTGAGGGGCTCAGGCACTGCCAACACATGGGAAATGACAGCAGCAGTCCAGAGGCTCGGTTAAGAGCATCTCAAGCTTTCTTTTTGAGGAGACCCAGTGGAGAGCTACCCATTCTCCCCATCATCTGTCCAGGTCCCAGGTATGGGCACATAACCCCAANTTTTTTTTTTTTTTTTTTGTATTGGCAATGTGCAAACAACTAGCAGAAAAGCTAACAAGAACCATGGCCGAGGCTCGAGGTAGAGAGACCAAGAGAAGCCCTCACTGTGAGGGGCTCAGGCACTGCCAACACATGGGAAATGACAGCAGCAGTCCAGAGGCTCGGTTAAGAGCATCTCAAGCTTTCTTTTTGAGGAGACCCAGTGGAGAGCTACCCATTCTCCCCATCATCTGTCCAGGTCCCAGGTATGGGCACATAACCCCAATGGGGCCAGAAGCCAGCTTGCCTTCAAAGACCTCCTACATGACCTGTATCTTTATAGTTTGAGCTGGGTTCTCGTCATCTGTGCCTGAAAGACCCCTGGTCCGTATGAGGATGTAGGAGGTGGGACTTCAGTACAGCAGGAGGATGCCATAAGCAAAATGTTTCCGTGCCTCAGACAAAGCACCATCAGCCCGAGCCTGGACCACGGAGACCCACCTCCACATGCCATGTGTCATTCAGGAGGGTGAGTGTGGGGCAGAGAACTAGGTCGTTAGGGTCAGCTCAGACCCAGACAGTGGTGCACAGACTGGCCCACAGAGGCTAGACCTGGGACAGGAGCGCGGCAGCCTGGGCTGCCTCCTCCGAGCTGTGCACCCAGATTTCTCACCTGTGTGTATCCTCAGGTGGACCTTTAGGTGATGGGATGTCCGGAAGGTTTTCCCACAGTATGGGCAGTCCTTCATGGCTGATCCTAGGCTCCTGTCACGAAGCAGTGCGGGCTGCTGGACGCCGGCCGATCTCCCAGCCTCCTCGCCAATGTCTGCAGCGGAGGAGAAACGTTCTCACATCACTTCAGCACATGTCAGAAGTTGTTCGCACCAAAACTGCTAACACCACACAAAGTTAAACATGTCAATACTACACCTGTCTATTTCATTCTCTAAATCTGACAGAATGCTGACAATTCATGTATTTTCTTGTTATTCTCTTAAATTATTTCATCTTTCCTATCATCATTTTAAGCAGCATATGGTACCTTTATATTGAACTGAATTAAACAAGAAAAGAAACAGCTGTGTCAGCAGCTGGTTTGATTTCTTCTTTCCTTAGCTCCTATTAAGTATTTTTTTTGCAAAAGTTTAAAAATGTTGGTGTTTGTTGAATCTGATTAATTTGTAATATGGACTAGCTGGAGAGTTTGCTATAGGATCGAAATCACATTTGCATTATATCAAGCAACAAATGGAAAAAAATGTGTCTCGGCTGAGTCCCTAAGACACGCAGACATACAGCTATTTTGGGACAGGAAAGAAAATTATCCCAAACTGATCATTTCTTCCTTGTAGAGTCTTGCCTCCATCGCTGGCTGGTGTAATCTCATGAAAGAGAGAAGAAAAAGTATGGAAATGTGGTTCCACAATTAGCCCGTGATAAACATATAGTGACATATTCAAAGTCATGTGCAGAAACTCAGCTGCAAAACTCCCATAAACTTAGAGCACCACAGTTAAATCTTTGGGCAGTGACTTGAGAACTTCCTCTGTAAAGTATCAATACAAATTTTCCTTCCTGCTGTTATTTGTTATGTAACCCAAACCATTAGAAAATGGAATAAAATTTACATACGGCTGCCTTCTGCACAGAAATGATGGGACATAATAGTAAATAAAACTGTGAAAATATCTAGTGGTTGGAGGATATGTTATTGCAACACCCGAGGCCTGACATCACATTGCCAAAGAGGTGACATCAGGGGAGCGGGGCAGGAGCTGGGAATCTTGCCTCGAGAAGGAGAGGCACGCAAGCCTTCTCCTCTGGCCTCCCCACAGGGCTGGAGGCCGCTGCCTGGCACAGAACCCAAGCCCTCAAGGCTGGCAGGGTCCTGGCCGCAGCTTCTGGCCCACCCTCCAGGCCTCGCGGTAGATTCACTATGAGAACAAGGGGACTTTCCGGGATAATAAGCAGACCTGTGAGTTCCGCAGAGAGCAAAATAAACAAGATTTGTACCTTCCAAGCAATGGAAAATGCAAATTGCTTTCATTCTTCAACATCCGTTCCTGGTGTTCTCTGCTCACAGCCAAAAGGGACAGACTTATAGGCCATGAACAAGGTGAAGGCAATCGCACTTAATTCTAATCTGGACATTTGCTCGGAACAACCGTGGAACGCTTTGGCTTCAAGCATCCTCTGTGCACTCGGACTGTGTGCCACCCTGGAAAGTTTCCTGGAAGGCTCGCTTTGACTCCTGTTCTCCCCAACTCTTCTAACCACCCTTGGATAAGAGTTGTTCAAAAGGTCTAATTGCCCAGCTCTTTTTTTCCTCAAAATGTTACATGGGTAGGAGGACTCGGTTCATCCACCTCTAGAGCCCACCTGACTTACCACTAGCTTTGTGGTTTGTCCACAAGACTGTGGAAAGACTTCCAGAGATGGCTATTGATAAGGGCAAGCAGGCACAAAGGAGGCTCTCAAGATCATGGCAGACAAATGCCCCACATGCATTCATAGCAGGCAGCCCCACGTCCACAGGCCACGTCCACAGCCGCCACGGCTGTGTAGGAAGAATCAGTTTGCCAACAGTCCAGGAGGAAAACGGCCAGTCACCAGATGCCCATTCCAAGTCAGCCACATCCTAGGTATAAACAACTGGTGGGCCAACTCTTACCCATCTCGCTGTACCCCCACAGCCACCCCAACGCCAAACCTGTTGCAGGTGCTCTCCCAGCATAACTCATTTATCTTTTGTGTGATCATGAGGTCAGCTTAAAATAACAATGAGCCTGATTAAAGTTCTGCCCAACTGCTCCCTGCAATGGGGTTAAGATATCCTATTTAAGTTAGGATGTCACGAGCTGTCATTTGAATGACGAACAAAACTAAGTGTTGACTTCAGGGCAGGAGGAGGCAGGTGTGGGCTGTTGAAGCTGCATCCCTGCCCATCCCCATGTCCCACTATCAGCAGTCGAGCACCTCCCTGATACCCTCCTCCATCGGAGCCTCTTGGGAGCCGTCCTGTAACAGAGGAGAATGGAGAGTGTGGGGAATGCATTTCCACTGCAGCTTTTGGTGAGCCCTGGCCCAGGGCATGCTACAGATAAATAGACAGATAAAGCCGCCACCATGCGCTCCCACAGGCTTTACGGAAGGTGAGGATGAGCTGCGGCCCACTATATGTCACTCTAAGTGATGGCCTGTATCTGTTTTCCTTTTATCTTTCTATCTTGGATATGTGTGGCCCAATAAAAAGAATAAATTTGTAAGATAAACAGCTTTCTTTGCAGATTTAAGAGTCTAATTTTCACTTTACACAGATTTCCCCCCCGCCCCTTGGAGGGCCAGAAGGCCTATGGCGTTTACTCTTAGACTAATCCAAGTAGAAAAACAAACTTGAGTGAGGATGAAGGGGAATTGTGGGTGGTCCCAGGAAGTGTCCAGAGAGGCTGGAAGCCAAGTACCGTCAGTGATGGTGGAGGAAGGCCCACCCGGCGGCACACTCCCAGGGCCTGCGTGTGAGTCCCTGCCTATACATGGATGGGTACCGTTAAACAAGGTGTGCTAGACCAGGCCCCGCCCTGCTGAGAACCCAAGAGGCTGGCTCAGAGGGGAAGCTGAGGCTGTTCCTCGTTCCTTCTCTCCCCAGGGTGCAGAAGCACTAGCAGCTGTCTTTTTGCAAGACTCTCCAGACAGAGTACCAAGGCTCTGCCTGTGGCCCCTCACAGCCAGCCAAGGACACATCCATGGTCCTGGTTATGGACAGACCAGT
Source organism: Neotragus moschatus (assembly GCA_006410615.1). Lineage (NCBI taxonomy): Eukaryota > Metazoa > Chordata > Mammalia > Artiodactyla > Bovidae > Neotragus > Neotragus moschatus. Next base: position 7,937,836 of record SJYA01002795.1, on the reverse strand, counting down.
CCTTCCCCATCCCCTCTAGGAAAGAGATGATAGAAGGGAAGAAGCATTATGAAAAAGACATGTGTGACCTTTTTTCAGGCCACATGTGGATTGCTTTTGGTTTTGTTTTTTTATATTCCGTTTTCTAAAATCTGCAGGATCTCCTCCCTCTGATCAGACGCTTGCTCTAAGAGTGTTGAGTAGAACGAAGCTGGGCATGTGAAAAGAGGTGGGCCTCCGACTCACTGTCTGCCCCTCCTGCTCCTCTGTGAAAGCACTGCAGCCAGCCCCTCGAGGCTGGGGTGTCCCCAAGAGTGGGGACATCCGACTGCAGGCAACACAGCTTCAGCCTGAGTGTGCTCTGGGCCTCACAATATGGGGAAATAGCTGAGAAGTAGCTCCTGGGACCTCTGTTTCTTTTCCTGACCCCACTAAATAATTTGCGATCTATTCTTCAGGAGTGGATATCTTACATAATGGCAGCAAATAATATTCCAGAGGAACACAGACTATACATGTAACGCTTCCCAAGTTTCAGCCTAAAACAGGTGAACTGTAGTAGATATCAAAAACTCTGCTTCCTCCTGTTCCTACAAGCTGGAAGTGTTCAGATAAAAAAGAAGACACGGCTCCGATCATTTCAAGTTTTGTTTCAAGAATTTAGGCAGTTTCTCAAAAAACTAAAAATAGAATTACTATATGATCCATCAATTCCACCCCTGGGTGTATATCTGAAGGAAACAAAAGCACTAATTGGAAAAGATACATGCACCCCGATGTTCATTGTCTACAATTGCCAAGACATGAAAACACANAGACTAGTCACAATGGGAGCAATCAGGAACCAAGTCGTGCGAACCTTCTACTGGTGAAGTCTTTTGGGTTTATACCCAATTCTCCAGGTAGTCCCATTAATCCACAGAAGGTGACAGAGAACAAGGTCCAGAGAGACCGAAAGAGGCAGGGTGGGACCAGAAAGAAAAAGCAGAGAGAGGTTTCTTTCTAAACTGTGCATGTACCCTTACTGCTCACCTCATCATGCCGGGCAGCCTTACCCTTCACATGCCCAAAAGTACATTCTGGAAAGATTTTCAACTAAAAAAAAAAATTTGATGATGATGATGAAGATAAGCCCATGAAAGGGATAGAGAGTTGTCCCAGGACCCTCAGTGGGATAAGGGAGCTGTCCATACACCTGAGTGCTTACTATTTTCCGACATAAAAGGCCATGGTATTTTAATCTCTATGAAACTCTTAGTATAACAGTAAACACATTTTCCCAGATGAGTCGTGCAGTTCATTCTGAAAGTCTGCCTTGTGCAAAGAGCATCTCGAAAGCACAGCTCTCACTCCATTAATGAAGGAAAAAGCAATTTGCGGAGTCTAGGGGGTGAGCAGGACACCGAAAAATCACATCTTTCTTAATTTCTTTGCCCACATATATCAGTGTTTTTAAATGGTTTCAGGGGAGAAGAAAGAACACTTTGGAGAAAAAGTCCAGGAGAATGTATAGTTCCTCTTAAAAGTTTAACACTTTCCCTTATTTTGAAAACTTTAAAATAGATTCAAAACAATTACTGTAGTAGAGGTAATGGCTGTGGCTGAGGAAGGGTTCCTTCTATTTTTAAAAACGATTTTAAATTAATGGTATGCATAAAAATTATAACATTGCCATAAACAATTGTACTTAACTCTTGGAAGACCAAGTCACGCCTTAGGTCAGTATTAATTTGGTGTCTCTGTTATTTCATCTAAGTTCTCTGGTTTACGATGGCCATATATAGTCATGTTAAATACTTAAGCATTAATATGGATTGGCAAAAGCATTTGTTTAAATAGAGAGCTATTTTAGAAAAGGCTGACCACTCGTGAGAAGGCCACAGCCAGCTCCCCTATGGGTCCTTAGGACCAGGGACTGGGCTGGGCTCCCTGGCAAGGCCCAGCTCGTGACAGACCTCTGGTCACAGAGGTGAACGTCCTCCGTCATCGCCTTCCTCACCTCTGACCCAGGCTCAAAACTGTGCAGAGCTCCGTTTGCTTCCAGCAAGATAGAATTTCTGGAATGGGGGAAATAGGTCACTAAAAGGCTAAAATTTGGAGGAAAAAAATATAAGATACTAGGATCTCAAATGGCTTCTCTAAAGCAACATTTTGATGAGTTAAGTGAAAATGAATCAGAAACATATGGATTAAATTTCCCTTAAAATACACAAGGGCTTCGAAATCAAGCACTGTGGGCCAAATGTGTTTCTGGTTTTACCAAGCCCAGAGTCCTTTCCTAATCGTCAGGGGAGTGTGCGGAACCCCCCTGCTGGTGACTGGGCCACCCACGGGGTCTCTTCCCTTTGGCACTGTTTGACGCTGCCATTGACAACATACTATGTCACCCTTGGGTTGCCAGTTCTCCCAAGGCGCTCAGGCCTGGCTGTGGGCATGCGCTTTTAGTCCCCAGCCTGGGAACCGTGACCAGGGACGCAGTAGGCAGGATGTGGGACTCAGAGAAGCATCCCTTGATAAGACAGATTGCGTGATGGATTTCTCTGGGCTCCACACCCCTCTCTCTTCCCTCTGGCCTGCAGGGCCAGAGACTGATCAGGCAGAGCAGAGCAGGGTCACCTATGGACTGGCTTGGGTGAGGAGAAGCAGGCAGGATGCGACCGGAGAGGCACAGCCCAGGGAGATGCCATCCCCTGGAGAAAGCCTGGCTATGGACAGGCGAGGGACAACATTGGCTCTGTCACTCTTTAGAATAACCCCCGACTCCTCACCATCTCCCACCCCCAACCAAATGGGCCCCGCTGCTGCTCTGACCTCATCCCAGCTCTGCTCCAGCCCTCCACCTGTTTTCCTCAAGTTCTCCTGGCTGGTACCCCACTTTTGCTCCTGTTGCCCCAGTTCAGTTCAGTTCAGTCGCTCAGTCATGTCTGACTCTGCAGCCCCAAGGACTGCAGCACGCCAGGCCTCCCTGTCCATCACCAACTGCCGGAGCTTGCTCACACTGCTATCTATCAAGTCAGTGATGCCATCCAACCATCTCTTCTGTTGTCCCCTTCTCCTCCTGCCTTCAATCTTTCCCAGCATCAGGGTCATTTCCAATGAGTCAGTTCTTTGCATCAGGGGGCCAAAGTATTGGAGCTTCAGCTTCGGCATCAGTCCTTCCGATGAATATTCAGGACTGATTTCCTTTAGGACTGACTAGTTGTTGCAGCCCCATCCACCTGGAATTCTCTCCCCCCAGAATTCACACAGAGACTCCCACTCGGACTTTAGCCCACCGCCTCTCCTGGGGGTGCTGTTTCTGACCACACTGTCTGGAGGAATTCTCCCTGACTCCACATTCCCGGGGTGCTCTTTCTCTGGTTTGTCCTTTGAGGAACTGTCACCTATTGCAGATGTCACCTGCATATTTGTCTGCTTACCACCTGTCTGCCCTTGGACAGAAACTCCACACAGACAAGGACTGCACACTACTGTCTGGTGTTACAACCCCAGCACTCAGCAGGCGCTCCGCTCATTAGCAGGTGCTCAATACATACTTTAAAACCTTGCACCTACTCTTTTAAACACACTCTTAAAATAAAGAAAAGAATCAGAGGAGGCAAGCAAACTGGAATTCAGAGGGCAAGACGAGCTCTTGACTACAAGAGGAAAGTTGCTTTGAGTAGTCCGGGGTGGGGAAGTGGCCCCCTGTATGAGCAAAATATCAGAAATGCCCCCAAAGTGCTCAGCACAGACCATCTGGGGCTGGAGTGTGAAGACAGCAGGGGGGCAGGAGGTCAGGGGCACCTGGGGAAGCTTCCTGAAGGAGGAGGCCTCAGGGTGTCTCCTGGGTCTCTAGCCAGGTGGTAGGAACCACACACATACACTTTAATCAGCAAGATCACAACAGCTTGAGGGAAGATGGCAGTGTGTCGTTGAGGCACCTTCCACGATTTCATCTGCCTACTTCCTGGCTGAAAAGGAAGATGTCATTGCATTGGAAGAAACAGCACAAAGAAACAATAATCAATAGAAAAGCATAATAAAACAGGTACTTTAAAAGTAATCCATGCCCCAATCACTACTGTAATTATTGCAAAATATTTGTTATGCTTTTCCTTCTTCATAAATTAATGTTCTTTTCTTTAAAAAAAAAAAACAAAACACAAAAAAAGATAGACTATAGAAGCCTCTACTTTCAGTAAAGCATAAATTCCCAAAAGATTTCTACATAATTTATTTTCTTAA
>SJYA01002795.1:7919941-7933513 GCA_006410615.1 Neotragus moschatus | reverse complement strand
TTGCAGGCAGGTTCTTTGCTGTTGAGTCACTGGGGAAGTCCTAGCCCATCTTAAGCCAAATCAGAAACGGATGGGTTTCAGAGAGATGGGAGGAAATGACCATGAAAGGGATAGTACATGCTTCAATACATTCCACGAGCCCCAACTTTTCCCAACTGCCTTTGCCCTAAGTTGGCACCACTGACTAGTCCAGGCAATGGCTGGAGGCACTGAAAAGAGAGGCTCTGTACCATGGCTGCCTCCCTCTCCTCCCCGGCCACCCTGTCCTTGCAACACACGTGTTGAGGGGGCAGAACCACAAAAGAGAGGATGCCTGGATCGCTGAGTCACCAGATGGACCCAGGACAGACTGCTCATGAATGAGAACAAATCTTGGCTCTGTTAAGTCCTGGAGACTTGGAGACTAGTCACAATGGGAGCAATCAGGAACCAAGTCGTGCGAACCTTCTACTGGTGAAGTCTTTTGGGTTTATACCCAATTCTCCAGGTAGTCCCATTAATCCACAGAAGGTGACAGAGAACAAGGTCCAGAGAGACCGAAAGAGGCAGGGTGGGACCAGAAAGAAAAAGCAGAGAGAGGTTTCTTTCTAAACTGTGCATGTACCCTTACTGCTCACCTCATCATGCCGGGCAGCCTTACCCTTCACATGCCCAAAAGTACATTCTGGAAAGATTTTCAACTAAAAAAAAAAATTTGATGATGATGATGAAGATAAGCCCATGAAAGGGATAGAGAGTTGTCCCAGGACCCTCAGTGGGATAAGGGAGCTGTCCATACACCTGAGTGCTTACTATTTTCCGACATAAAAGGCCATGGTATTTTAATCTCTATGAAACTCTTAGTATAACAGTAAACACATTTTCCCAGATGAGTCGTGCAGTTCATTCTGAAAGTCTGCCTTGTGCAAAGAGCATCTCGAAAGCACAGCTCTCACTCCATTAATGAAGGAAAAAGCAATTTGCGGAGTCTAGGGGGTGAGCAGGACACCGAAAAATCACATCTTTCTTAATTTCTTTGCCCACATATATCAGTGTTTTTAAATGGTTTCAGGGGAGAAGAAAGAACACTTTGGAGAAAAAGTCCAGGAGAATGTATAGTTCCTCTTAAAAGTTTAACACTTTCCCTTATTTTGAAAACTTTAAAATAGATTCAAAACAATTACTGGGTAGAGGTAATGGCTGTGGCTGAGGAAGGGTTCCTTCTATTTTTAAAAACGATTTTAAATTAATGGTATGCATAAAAATTATAACATTGCCATAAACAATTGTACTTAACTCTTGGAAGACCAAGTCACGCCTTAGGTCAGTATTAATTTGGTGTCTCTTTTATTTCATCTAAGTTCTCTGGTTTACGATGGCCATATATAGTCATGTTAAATACTTAAGCATTAATATGGATTGGCAAAAGCATTTGTTTAAATAGAGAGCTATTTTAGAAAAGGCTGACCACTCGTGAGAAGGCCACAGCCAGCTCCCCTATGGGTCCTTAGGACCAGGGACTGGGCTGGGCTCCCTGGCAAGGCCCAGCTCGTGACAGACCTCTGGTCACAGAGGTGAACGTCCTCCGTCATCGCCTTCCTCACCTCTGACCCAGGCTCAAAACTGTGCAGAGCTCCGTTTGCTTCCAGCAAGATAGAATTTCTGGAATGGGGGAAATAGGTCACTAAAAGGCTAAAATTTGGAGGAAAAAAATATAAGATACTAGGATCTCAAATGGCTTCTCTAAAGCAACATTTTGATGAGTTAAGTGAAAATGAATCAGAAACATATGGATTAAATTTCCCTTAAAATACACAAGGGCTTCGAAATCAAGCACTGTGGGCCAAATGTGTTTCTGGTTTTACCAAGCCCAGAGTCCTTTCCTAATCGTCAGGGGAGTGTGCGGAACCCCCCTGCTGGTGACTGGGCCACCCACGGGGTCTCTTCCCTTTGGCACTGTTTGACGCTGCCATTGACAACATACTATGTCACCCTTGGGTTGCCAGTTCTCCCAAGGCGCTCAGGCCTGGCTGTGGGCATGCGCTTTTAGTCCCCAGCCTGGGAACCGTGACCAGGGACGCAGTAGGCAGGATGTGGGACTCAGAGAAGCATCCCTTGATAAGACAGATTGCGTGATGGATTTCTCTGGGCTCCACACCCCTCTCTCTTCCCTCTGGCCTGCAGGGCCAGAGACTGATCAGGCAGAGCAGAGCAGGGTCACCTATGGACTGGCTTGGGTGAGGAGAAGCAGGCAGGATGCGACCGGAGAGGCACAGCCCAGGGAGATGCCATCCCCTGGAGAAAGCCTGGCTATGGACAGGCGAGGGACAACATTGGCTCTGTCACTCTTTAGAATAACCCCCGACTCCTCACCATCTCCCACCCCCAACCAAATGGGCCCCGCTGCTGCTCTGACCTCATCCCAGCTCTGCTCCAGCCCTCCACCTGTTTTCCTCAAGTTCTCCTGGCTGGTACCCCACTTTTGCTCCTGTTGCCCCAGTTCAGTTCAGTTCAGTCGCTCAGTCATGTCTGACTCTGCAGCCCCAAGGACTGCAGCACGCCAGGCCTCCCTGTCCATCACCAACTGCCGGAGCTTGCTCACACTGCTATCTATCAAGTCAGTGATGCCATCCAACCATCTCTTCTGTTGTCCCCTTCTCCTCCTGCCTTCAATCTTTCCCAGCATCAGGGTCATTTCCAATGAGTCAGTTCTTTGCATCAGGGGGCCAAAGTATTGGAGCTTCAGCTTCGGCATCAGTCCTTCCGATGAATATTCAGGACTGATTTCCTTTAGGACTGACTAGTTGTTGCAGCCCCATCCACCTGGAATTCTCTCCCCCCAGAATTCACACAGAGACTCCCACTCGGACTTTAGCCCACCGCCTCTCCTGGGGGTGCTGTTTCTGACCACACTGTCTGGAGGAATTCTCCCTGACTCCACATTCCCGGGGTGCTCTTTCTCTGGTTTGTCCTTTGAGGAACTGTCACCTATTGCAGATGTCACCTGCATATTTGTCTGCTTACCACCTGTCTGCCCTTGGACAGAAACTCCACACAGACAAGGACTGCACACTACTGTCTGGTGTTACAACCCCAGCACTCAGCAGGCGCTCCGCTCATTAGCAGGTGCTCAATACATACTTTAAAACCTTGCACCTACTCTTTTAAACACACTCTTAAAATAAAGAAAAGAATCAGAGGAGGCAAGCAAACTGGAATTCAGAGGGCAAGACGAGCTCTTGACTACAAGAGGAAAGTTGCTTTGAGTAGTCCGGGGTGGGGAAGTGGCCCCCTGTATGAGCAAAATATCAGAAATGCCCCCAAAGTGCTCAGCACAGACCATCTGGGGCTGGAGTGTGAAGACAGCAGGGGGGCAGGAGGTCAGGGGCACCTGGGGAAGCTTCCTGAAGGAGGAGGCCTCAGGGTGTCTCCTGGGTCTCTAGCCAGGTGGTAGGAACCACACACATACACTTTAATCAGCAAGATCACAACAGCTTGAGGGAAGATGGCAGTGTGTCGTTGAGGCACCTTCCACGATTTCATCTGCCTACTTCCTGGCTGAAAAGGAAGATGTCATTGCATTGGAAGAAACAGCACAAAGAAACAATAATCAATAGAAAAGCATAATAAAACAGGTACTTTAAAAGTAATCCATGCCCCAATCACTACTGTAATTATTGCAAAATATTTGTTATGCTTTTCCTTCTTCATAAATTAATGTTCTTTTCTTTAAAAAAAAAAAACAAAACACAAAAAAAGATAGACTATAGAAGCCTCTACTTTCAGTAAAGCATAAATTCCCAAAAGATTTCTACATAATTTATTTTCTTAAAAAAAAAAAAACTATAGCTTTTAAGATCCCCTTAAGGTAATTGACAGCCCCCTCCTTTATGGTTGGGGTGGGGCTGGGGGAAGATTGGAGGAGATCTCTTTGACTACCAGGTAGGCTTCAGGAATTCTTACTTAAATGACACTGAGAACAAGCTGGACCAATCTTTTTCAGAATGTGCTTGGTCAGTCGCCATAACTTGTGGGCTGAGTTTTCTCTAGGGACGGACACACACTGAAAGGAGAAGGAATGATCTGGAGATAACGCCTCCCCTGGAGACAGGTTTTGCCATATTCCTTTTTAAACAAAGAAGACATCTTAAGCACCTTGCAATATCTTTCATTTAATCGTTGGCAGAAGGCAAGTCCCTGATGAACACTGGCCTGTGTCTTTCTCTTTAACCAGCTGAGTGATCCAAGCTTTTAATATAGCCATTCCAATTATTGTAAAAGTCATCTAGTACCTTATAACCACAAATATTGACAGTTTATTGCACAACACATTCCTGACATTTGAAGGTCACACCATACATAATACATACTTTTATAAAAGTGTCTGGAACAAAAAGATACATGATAAGCAATTACCTCTCCCGGCTTGTATGTATGTACAGTTCGGGGCCAACGAGGTTGCATGCGAGGCACAGGCACTATTTTAAATAATCTATTAAGGCAGCATGGAGGCATTCATGATGGATAATTATGAAATGGCTCGTGGACACGCTGCAGTCAGATTGGTTGGCTGGGCCGTGGGGTCTGGGCAGCTCTCCTCTTCTGAGTTAGGGTCATAATGCCACATCGCCACAGAGAGCCCTGCCTCACATCACAATCAGATTTTCCCCCAAAGCCACTAAGCATAACAGAGTCACAATATGGTCTTGTTTTTCAGATTGGTCTGTATGTGGCTGAAAGGAATTTTAAAAATCCACCAGGCCTGGTTCGGTTGCATCCTACCCCCAGGCTGTTGGGGTACTGACCGCAGCTCTCTCGACACATACACGGCCAGACACCACCCTCCCAGGGCTGTGGTGTCCAGATGCCTGCACAGGGGTACATGGCTGGCAGGCCCAGATGCAAACCAGTATGGGGAGGGTGAGCCAAGAAACTCTACTGAAGCCGAGGCCACGCAACATCTCCTGAGAACATTCTGCGAAAGAAAGCACTACCTACCACCGCCCCCGCCACCCCCCATGCTGTCCCGACTTGTCCGTCCGGCTTACATCTGACAGAAAGGTTCCAATCACAGATTTAGTGCAAAAGGTTTTCAATCAGATGCTTCAGGTCAAAACCAAGTTCCACCAACTCTTAGAGAATATAATCCTGGGCAAATGACATAACCTCTCTGAGGTTCATTCAGTTTCCTTATCTGCAAAGCGGGGATAGTCGTTAACAATTCATTTAGCAAGGGGCTGGTGCAGGCAGGATACGGTCCAGTTAAGAACAGCTTTTAACATGAATATTGCCAAAGGGACCCCTTGCATGCAAGGGTGGCTCGTGGGTAGGGCAGAGACCTGTGGCTTTAGCGCTCTCCCCAAGCGACAGAACCTACAACCTGCACAAGGTCCAGGATGAGAGGGCATGCTCCCTTTCTGCAAAGTCCAGCTTACAGTAGTTTCTCCAAAGCTCTGAGCATCCAGGCAATTCTCCCAAGTTAACAGTGAAAAACAATTCAGCCTGTAATTGAGCTTTGCATAGATGACAATCTTTAATCACAGATGAAGCAGAAGGTCATTAGAATCTACATCAAACTCCCTCCCAAATGATAGTAATGGCTACTGTTTGGGGAAAAAAAAACTATATATACATACACACACACACACACATATATATACACACACACACACACACATATGCATGTATACATGCAAATATACATTATTTTAAAACTGTATTAAAACGAATGATCAACAAACTCTCAAGATAATCAAAAGTCCTTCCAAGAGTAATTTTATTTTGATTTTCAGGGTGAACGCCTTAAAATTTAAGACATGGGACCAAAATGATTTCTATAAAGATGACATGTTTATTAGCATTAAATCCCAGGCAAGAGGGCTTCTTTATAAAGAACACATTTTTGCATCTGAAAAGCATACATATTAGAATGTGTGTGTTTCTTTAAGAAGCTATTCTGTTTTAGAGGGTAGCGGGTTAGATAGGGCACCACGTGATCAGGAGGTTGCTATGGTAAATATGCATTTTTTATTGAAGAGTAAACAGTGGCAGAAAACAAGTGTCAATTGCCAGCTCTGAAGTTACTGCCATTTCTGAGCTTCACTGACTTACTAGCCCTTTTAATTTGAGAACCTTAATCAGAAGAACAATATCAATGGATCAAGATTTAATTTTTTTTTAATAAATGTCGAAACTTTAAACACTTTGTAGTAATAAATACTTTAGCTGACACATAAAAATTAGCAAAAACATTCTATCCAGCTCTGCCCATCACGGTACAAACATTTTTCTGGAGCTGTTTTGCCTGGCTGATAGGTCTCCAAAGGACAAAACCTTTGGACTGGGCTCAGGCCACAAAGCAGAGGAGCCAAGGAGACAGCCAAGGTTACCACACTGACCATTGTCTTGGTACATGCCAGCAAAACAAAGCTAGAGCTGATGCCCTGGAGAATGGCCTTCCCCATGAGTGGTCCAGTGTCTGTGTCCTGGCAAGGTTGATGCCCCCCCCCAACCCCCCAGGCTCCTGGTTGGGGAGTGGACTTTAGACAATACCACTGTGACATGCTCAGTGAAGTTTTTGCTGTTGTCCTCCTCATGACTCCCAGAGATTGCTTGAAGGTAACTTTGCTTTCTGATAACCATAAGAGGGGCCTTTCTCAACTACAAATGAAGCTGTGCTATAAACCTCAGATAGCTCCTGGCTACATTTATATCCTGAGTGGGCCCGCAACTAGCTTCTCTGGCCAGGTGAAGATGAGGATTTTGTCCTCCTTCTAGCTTATAACTGGCAGAGGACAAGAGGACCAGAGAAGTCTTCTTCCACATCTGGCACGTAGTAGACATGCAACCATCACTCATCCAGCTCATGCAGGAATGAATGATGCGCGAATGAATGAATGATGCGCGAATGAATGAACTGACCCCTGGGGACTAGCTTCCTGGGGAGCAGCTTCAAGCAGGAAGGTCAAGTCAGCTCATTCTTCCTTTGAGCCCGGATGAAAGTATCAAGTGTTGGCAAAGCTCTCAAAGAGAAACTTCCAGGTTCTAGCAATCCCATAGACCAGTCCAAACAAACCTTCACGAGGGACAAACAAATGAGTGTGTCCACCAAGGAGCCCCAGGGAAGCAGGGGACAAGGACAAGCAGTCTTCCTTGTGGAGGGAGGGGTGGTGGGACAGAGGAACTTGTCCCCATGGTCCCCAGGCATGCACAGAGACTGTCAGCCAGAAGGGGTCACCTCAAAACACCTGGAAGTGTTCGACTCCAAGATCTGAGTTTGAGTTTAAACTCTGAATTCCAAGCAAACCACTAAAGCATCATGAACTTTAGCATCCTAATCTGTATAAATGGATACTAATTGGACAATGGTACTTACAAAGGAATCTGAGTGTTTCATGAGATAGGGGGTTTGCAAGGCCTTAATATACCTTAAACCTTGCAGAGCTATCACAGCCAAGTGGGAAAGTCACCGGCTTTGAGACAGCAAGCTCTGGGTTTTCCAGCCTGCCACTTCTGGGCTACACCTCTGTAGATGCTTCCCCTAGTCTTTCCCAGGTCTGTAAAGTGGGAATAATAGACTACTTTACAATCCCTTGTGAAAACTAAATGACATAATGTGAGGAAAAGGCATATGACAGACTCCCAACTGACAGTTCCCCTGAACTACCCAGGTCCAGACCTACCCTTGACCTACCCACATAGATAGCTAGGATAAACCAGAGGTGATGATTCACATAAAAGCATCACCATAGAAGTGCTGCTCATGGTCAGCACCCTCCCCCAGCACATTGCCAAGCTGGAAAGATCATCTCCGGGGTGCAAAGTGACACCAGCCTCCATGCTGGGAAACCCATGAACAAGCTTCCACGCACCCTATGTTCTAATCCTGAAGTTACAGTTTAACACCTTCTCCCAAAACACCTCCTAGACAAGACAGACTTGCTCAGATCATCCCTTTGAGATGAGTGGGTGAGGAGGGAGGGTGAGGAGGAAGACCAGGGGGAAGGTATCAGACTGGGATGACAAGGAGAGAGAGGAGCAGTTACCATTTGTAGGCCTCACCATCCTACATACCTTTCAGGAGATGGCTGGTGTTAAAGGGTGACAGGCTGGCTGCTTCTGAACATCTCCACAGAGCACCCCATCTGCCCAGACATGCCAGGCCCCTCAGTCCTGTACCCCAGAGGCCTTCTGACCAGCTCATGCCCACACTCCAACACTGGGAAAGAATTTTAGAGCCACCTTTCAGGCACTGGGATGTGAGTTGGGACTGTGTTGAGATGTGAGCTGGGAGCTTTCCTTGACAAGGCTTCAGGGGGCCAAGGAGATGCCACTCACAGTCCTGCCTGGGTCTGTCCAGGGCATTCCCAGAACCTCTAAGAGCCCAAGGCAGCTCTACCAACCCTCCAGAAAGAGAAAGGTGAGAACTTTCTCTCTGATGGACCTCAGAATCTCAATACACACTCATCCCTCTTCCTGAAACANACTCACAGTCCTGCCTGGGTCTGTCCAGGGCATTCCCAGAACCTCTAAGAGCCCAAGGCAGCTCTACCAACCCTCCAGAAAGAGAAAGGTGAGAACTTTCTCTCTGATGGACCTCAGAATCTCAATACACACTCATCCCTCTTCCTGAAACAAACACTCCAAGCCCTAGCATACCACCTCCCTCTTTCCTGGTTGATGCTACCATTCTTGAGAGTTCAGCTCCAATGCCACTTTCTTGGAAGACATTCTTGTACTTACACACTGAGTCAGGTCAACCCCAATTACCCTAGAATGAAACCTTCATGACACACCTCTCAGAGTTTGTATTTACCATGTATATATGACACCTGCTTAATTTCTCTCACTGCTGGAGAAGATGCTTGAGAGTCCCTTGGACTGCAAGGAGATCCAACCAGTCCATTCTGAAGGAGATCAGCCCTGGGATTTCTTTGGAAGGAATGATGCTAAAGCTGAAACTCCAGTACTTTGGCCACCTCATGTGAAGAGTTGACTCATTGGAAAAGACTCTGATGCTGGGAGGGATTGGGGGCAGGAGGAGAAGGGGATGACAGAGGATGAGATGGCTGGACGGCATCACTGANGAAACTCCAGTACTTTGGCCACCTCATGTGAAGAGTTGACTCATTGGAAAAGACTCTGATGCTGGGAGGGATTGGGGGCAGGAGGAGAAGGGGACGACAGAGGATGAGATGGCTGGATGGCATCACTGACTCAATGGACGCGAGTCTGAGTGAACTCCGGGAGCTGGTGATGGACAGGGAGGCCTGGCGTGCTGCGATTCATGGGGTCGCAAAGAGTCGGACACGACTGAGCAACTGAACGGAACTGAACTAGCTTGTTTACACTTTACAAGCTGGGGTGCAGTCTGTTTTTTTTTTTTCAATATTATCTCCCTAAAACCTCCTGGGGCTTCCCAGGTGGTTCAGTGGTAAAGACTCCGCCTACCAATGCAGGAGACGCAGGACCTGCATTGGGAAGGATGGAACATGGGCTCCATCCCTGCACTGTAAGACCCACTAGAGGAGGAAATGGCAACCCACTCTAGTATTCTTGCCTGGAATAGTCCACGGACAGAGGAGCCTGGCGGGCTACAGCCCATGGGGTTCCAAAGAGTCGGACACGACTGAGTGACTGACATGCATGCAAAACCTCCTGAAACAGGTGCTCAGTAAATACTGATGAGAATGAATGAATGAATGGTGTTGGAAGGCTGGGTGGTCATTCCACGTGGTGTAACCAAAAGAGGGCCTCGTTTTAAGACTCCCTATATGCTCCTGCACTGACCTGCCCTAGTGACACAGAGTCCAGGGCTTGTGCTGTGTAGGGAGGCACAGCTAGCTCTCGCAGCAGGGAAGGGGAGTCAAGCTGTGGTTCTCATAGCTCTCAGGAGCCCCGGCCCAGATGCGGGGGTGAGAGTGAGTGGCAGGTGGCAGAATTCAAACAGAACCCTCAGTGTGCACTGGAGAGGTTCAATGGGTGCCAGTCCAGGATCTGGGCTGGTGGGGAGAGTAGAGTCCAGGCCCTGGCCAGCTCATCTGGACATTTGTTCTGCTTGGTTCTTCTGCTGAGTATCTGGACCCGAGGAAAAGCCTGCCCAGACATATGTTCTTGGAGGCACCCCCACCACATGCACACACCCCCCACATGAGGAATACTCCACTTTCCCCTCTGTGTGAGGCTTCCTGCACCCTCCTTTCCCTTGGCTTGCCACCCCCGGCCCTCCGGCTGCTCTCACAGCTTCCACCCCCACACCTCGGCCTCCTCCCCAGCTCACCCCTGCTCAGCACCACCCAGTGTTGCCTGCTAGTGCTCAGTTCTCCAGCGATTCTTCGGTCTGTCTGCTTTGCCATGGCATTCCCAGCCTGCTAGCAAGGTGCCTGGCACACAGTAGGTACTTTGTGTTTTTAAATAAATACGACAATTTAACACTTTGTGACACCACTTTGGATGCAGATTAGACCCTGGTGACAATTTCTAATGAGGAAAATCGCTTTCTCCCTTCCCTTTGGAAGCTCTTCCACACTAAAATGCAAAGCAGCGCGGTAGTCACAACACATATAGTCCTGTAATGCTAATTTCTATCCCATAACCAAGAGAGACAACTAAATGCTGCAAAGTTATTCAAAACTCCTGCCCCTTATCCTCTGACTTCTCCTTAGGGGGAAATTGCACAGGAATACATTTCCTCATCTGTATGTTAAAGCACGGTTATCATCTACCTATCATGATTGCAATTTTGGGAATCAAAATGGAGATCCAAAACAGCAGTGTGATCTACATTTTAGCCACATACATTATAATAAATTAAGTCAAAGAAAGAGTTCAGCATTAACTCTGGCTCTATTCCTTAAATACCCTAGGAGAACCTTGAAGCTGCCCTCTGTAAGGGCCCTGGGCTTCCCTGCCTGCTGTCCAAGGGCTGCAACGTGGCCACTGACCCACCGCCTGGAACAGGTCGGTCACAGAGCCAGCTCAGAGGTTGACTCAGTCCAGCTTTGCCACACCTCGGGGCTTGGACCAAGGAGGCAGAGGGAACACAAGTGTCCCCCACCTTAATGAGCTAGCCCATGTTCTTTCCCCTGCCTGGGCCTCTGTTTCCACTTCTGTAACTAGCGGGGGTAGCAACCCAATGGAGAGCTCATTCGTTACTCAGGGTCTTCATCTGCCAAATTTATTTTTAACATTTACAAACTTGGGGCATTTCACACATGGTCTGGGTTTCAGCCTCTGCTAAAAAAANAACTAGCGGGGGTAGCAACCCAATGGAGAGCTCATTCGTTACTCAGGGTCTTCATCTGCCAAATTTATTTTTAACATTTACAAACTTGGGGCATTTCACACATGGTCTGGGTTTCAGCCTCTGTAAAAAAAACTGTTCTCTCACAAGGCTGGGTCCAAGGTCCCCAAGGGGCAGCAGCTCTTGGGGTGGGTACTGGGGGCTTTCTCCTTGCTCCCAGCCCTCTCCCTCACTCTGGCTTCCTGGCAGCCCCCACCCAGCAGGCACGGCTCTGTATTTGCCATCTCGGCCAAGATGGTCCAGGACACCCTTTCCACCTCTAAAGACGGCCTCAGTAACCTCAGTTGAGCAAATAAGGCAGAAGCCTCCAGACTAATTCTCATAATTATGATGGGTCTATTATTTCAAAGCCAGCGATGATTGTGGGGTCAGGTGCTCAGAGGAAGAGGGAGAGAAACATACTTTAAAGTGATAGCAAATATCCTTTGATTCTTTGCTCTGATACCAAATTGCATCCAGAAATGCTGAAATACGTGCTCACAACCTTAGTCAAATTTCAAAGAGGCCTCGGGAGGAAGAGCAGTGATCAGGGAGAGAGAGGAGGGGCCAGAGAGCCAGGCAACGGAAACAGTCCATGCAGGACCCTGGGCGAGGGGACGCGGACACACCCCCGCTGCTGCGCTGACCTGGAGACTTCCGCCACACCCCGACCCCCACGTCTGTGGCACCTAGCCTTCTCCTTCCTGCTCCTCACGTGTTCCCACTCAGCAGCACCACCTGGGCCTCCCGAGCACAGCCTCGAATCCTCTGAACCTCTTCTGGACGATTCTGCACAATGACATGCTGCTCTGGGCTGCTCTGTCATTTTCCTCATGCATTTTGATTCCAGCCTGCTTACCAAGAGGACCCCATGGGTCTGCCTGTCTCGTAATCACCTACAAAGCTGAGCAAAGGGCTGGCCCACTGAGTCACTCAATAAACACAGGTCGGTTGACCTTTCCATTGTGAAAGACACCGTTATTACCTCCTCCAGGGCTTTCTTCCGTTATTGCCTCCTCCAGGGCTTTCTTCTCAGGGCTTCTTCTAGGAGAAAGGCAGATCCAACCAAATGACTGAAAACACCCTGGACTCCCTGGCCTCATCTTCCATTTGGTTTTGGCCCCCAGTATTTGCTTAGATCTGAGTCAATTCATCCTGCCCACAAGTGGGAGACGGGCAGCAGTCCACACAGCAGACCAGACAGCCCACGGGGGCTGCGGGTGAGCACGACGGGTGGAGAGGAGGCAGCTGGGACACCCGCGTCACGCAGCGAGGGGCCCGGTTCCCTCCTTAGTCCTCGTCTGTTTACAAGAAACCAGATGCGTGACACATTGATGGAGCCCACTTTTCCTTGCCACCCTTGGCCCTTGGAGGGGGGTGCTGCAAACCTCTGGCCTGTGTAGGAGTCTCGACTGGGTCCCTTTCTGAATGTTCTTTTCCTTTGGGGGACTTCCTCTAGGCTGCAGAAGGGCAGGAAGCACTTCGGTATCTACTCCCACATCATCCCCCATGGAATTGTGGCAACAGAGCTGAGCCCAGTGAAAGCCCTCTGTTTAAGCAGAGCCCTAGAGGTGGCCCTCTTGCTCCTGTGGTCAAACCCAGGGCACCTGCTGACATCCCACTTTTGCCCACAGCTTGAGACACCTTCAGTGGGGAAGATCAGAGGTTGGGAGTTTTACCCTGAAGGAACTCAACATGCACGTTGGGTGGACAAACTAAATGTATAGAAAATAAGATTCATCATGATAACGAAATATGAGCCAGCTAATCATAATATGAATGCCAAAGACTGTGATAACTATCATGATAGCAGCTGTAACATTTATCAGGTGGGACATGTGATTATTTTCATTGTACAAAGGAGAAAACTGAGGCACACGGAGGGTGAATACCTCGTATGAGCTCGCCCAGCTGCTCAGGGCAAAGCCAGCTGCCGAGCAGGTCTCCTGACCCCTGAGCCTCTGTAAGCCACCCAGGGACTGAAGTTCATGGTGGAGGCTCATGACGCTGTGAGGACACATGGAGATGAAGGCTGCTGTGGTGGGAGCCAAGGAGGTAGCTTCATGAATGGAGAGTGGGAGCCCAGATTGGAGGGGCTGCTGGGGGGGCGGGCAGAGAGGTGGTGTTCTCTGAAATCCACCAGGAGTGGCTGGTCTTGATGCAGGAGGAAAACTGCCTCCTCAGAAAAGCCAGTGGAGAGCAGGAGCACTTCATCTGGCAGAGGGGCCTGTCAAAGGGGAGCTGTGCCCCCTGAGGTGGAGACCACCCCCCCCCCCCCCCCCCCCCCCCCCCCCCCCCCCCCCCCCCCCCCC
>SJYA01002795.1:7868708-7910305 GCA_006410615.1 Neotragus moschatus | reverse complement strand
TATGGCACAAAGTGAAGAGGAACTAAAAAGCCTCTTGATGAAAGTGAAAGAGGAGAGTGAAAAATGTTGGCTTAAAGCTCAACATTCAGAAAACGAAGATCATGGCATCTGGTCCCATCACTTCATGGCAAATAAGTGGAGAAACAGTGGAAACAGTGGCGGACTTTATTTTGGGGGGCTCCAAAATCACTGCAGATGGTGATTGCAGCCATGAAATTAAAAAAAAACACTTACTCCTTGGAAGGAAAGTTATGATCAACCTAGACAGCATATTAAAAAGCAGACACATTACTTTGCCGTCAAAGGTCTGTCTAGTCAAGGCCACGGTTTTTCCAGCAGTCATGTATGGATGTGAGAGTTGGACTATAAAGAAAACTGAGCACCAAATAATTGATGCTTTTGAACTGTGGTGTTGGAGAAGACTCTTGAGAGTCCTCTGGACTGCAAGGAGATTGAATCAGTACATCCTAAAGGAAATCAGTCCTGAGTGTTCATTGGAAGGACTGATGTTGAAGCTGAAACTCCAATACTTTGGCCACCTGATGCGAAGAGCTGACTCATTGGAAAAGACTCTGATGCTGGGAAAGATTGAAGGCGGGAGGAGAAGGGGACAACAGGATGAGATGGTTGGATGGCATCACCAACTCAATGGACATGAGTTTGAGTGAACTCCGGGAGTTGGTGATGGACAGGGAGGCCTGGTGTGCTGCAGTCCATGGGGTTGCAAAGAGTCAGACACAACCAAGCGACTGAACTGAACTGAACCGAGAGTCTGAACAACAACAACAACAGGGGCTTCCCTGGTGGCTCATTTGGTAAAGAATCCACCTGCAATGCAGGAGACACAGGTTCAGTCCCTGGTGTGGAAAATCCCCTGGAGAAGGAAGTGGTAACCCAGTCCAGTGTTTTTGTGTGGAAAATCCCATGGACAGAGGAGCCTGCTGGACTACAGTTCATGGTGCTGCAGAGAGTTGGACACGACTAAGCAACTAAATCACCACCGCCACCATACAATGTCTAACACTTTGGACCTGGGCTTTCCACCTAGCAGAATCTCCAGAGATCTGTCCACACTGCGTGTATCAGTAATTGGTTCCCTTCTTTCACCAAACAGCATTCCATGACACGGATCTGCCCCAGTTGCTTAGCCTTCTACCTGCTGGAAGACATCTAGGTTATTTCTAGCTCTATGCCATAAAGGACAAAGCTGCTGTGAAATTTAATGTACAGGTTTTTGTGTGAACATAAATTTTCGTTCCTCTGGGATAGAAGCCAAGTGACTGACTTCTGAGTTGTATGGTAATTGCACATTTAATCTTCCAAGAAATTGCCTGACTCTTCTCCAGAGCAGCTATAGTATTTTAGGTTTCCATCAGCAGTGGATGTGAAGTCAAGTTTCTCTGAGTCCTCACCAATAGTTGATGTCATTTCACTGTGTTTCTGCCATTCTAATCCTCATGCCATGATATCGCATTGTGGTTTTAATTTGTATTTATCGATGGCTAACAGTATTGAGTGTCTTTCATGTGTATCCTCTTTGAAATAGTTGTTCCTGTCTTTTCCATACTTTCAAATTGCTTGTTTTTATTTTTTTTCCCCTGTTCATGTTGCGTTGTGAGAGTTCTTTGTAGTACTAGACACAAATTCTCTTGGAGATACCATTTACACTTTCTCGAAGTCTGTAGCTTATCTGTTTATCCTCTTGGTATAGAGTTCACAGGACAGCTTTTCTTTTTTAAATTTTGATGAGATTTTTTTATCAGTTTTCCTTTTTACAGGTCATGCTTTTGCTGTCAAGTATTAAAAACTCTTGGCTGCATCATAAATCCTGGGGATTTCCTCTTTTGTTGTTGCTGTTGTTTTTCCTAAAAATGTTATAGTTTTAAGGTAAAACTCATGTTTATGATCCCTTTTTAGATGTGATGGTTGGGTGAAGTTTTGGCGTTTTGATTTTTGGAGTTATTTTTGGTGGGGCTCCAGTAGCACTTGTTGAGAAGGCTGTATTTCCTGCACTGAATAACCTCAGCCTCTTTGTCAGAAGCTGGTTGGTCATGTTTGTGCAGGGATTTGAGGCTTCCTATTCTATAGAAGATGTAGTCATCTATGGGTCAGCACTGGCCTGTTCTGATGACTGCAATATCAGAGGCTTTTCTACTGGGTAGAATGAGTCAGGGTCCTGAGTCTTCCTCCTGACCTGGCACCCCCCCCCCCAGGCTTGGCCCGCCCATTCCAGGTTTAGCAGAAATCTTGATGAGTCAATTTAGTGAGAATTCCCCACCCTTGGTGTTAGGGACTGTTTATGTCACCCAAGTTCCTGTGTTGAAGCTCTAACCCCTAATGTGATGTGTTAGGAGACAGGGCCTTTGGGAGGCTGTTGTGATGGTTCACTTGATAAATCATGTCCAACTCTTTGCAACCCCACTGATTGCAGCACACCAGGCTCCTGTGTCCTCCGCTATCTCCTGGAGCTTCCTCAAATTCACGTCCATTGAGTTGGTGATGCTATCTAACACATCTCATCTTCTGCCGCCTTCCTCTCCTCCTGCCCTCAATCTTTCCCAGCACCACGGTCTTTTCCAATGAGTCAGCAGTTCACATCAGGTGGCCAAAGTATTAGAGCTTCAGCATCAGTCCCTCCAGTAAATATTCAGGGTTGGTTTCCTTTAAGATGGACTCGTTGGATCTCCTTGCAGTCCAAGGGATTCTCAAGAATCTTCTCTAGCACCACAGGTCAAAACCATCAAGTTTTCGGCACGCTGCCTTCCTTATTGTCCAACTCTTAAACACATACATGACTACTGTCAAAACCATAGCTTTGACTATGTGGACTTTTGCAAAGTGATGTCTTTGCTTTTTAATATGCTGTCTAGGTTTGTCATAGATTTTCCTCCAAGGAGCAAGAGTCTTTTCATGACTGCAGTCACCATCTGCAGTGACTTTGAAGCCCAAGAAAATAAACTCTGACACTGCTTCCACTTTTCCCCTTCTATTTGCCATGAAGTCATGGGACTGGATGCCATGATCTTAGTTTTTTGAATGGTGATTTTTAAGCCAGCTTTTTCATTCTCCTCTTTGGAATTTCCTAAATAGAAAATCATGTGATTTGCAAATAGACAGGTTTATTTCTCCCTTGAAAACATCTATTTCTGCTTTATTGACTGTGCCAAAGCCTTTGACTGTGTGGATCACAATAAGCTGTGGANCAAAAAAGATGAGATGTAACCTGCAGTGCCCAGAAAGATAGGAAGGCGAGTTCCTGATACACGGGGACCCAGAGGCAAACACTAGGAAGCTCTGTACAGTGTGTGCACTGGCTATGAGCCTGAAGTCAGATAACCCTAGATTGAATCGAGTAGCTGCCCTTTGCTTTTAACGTTCAGCTTCTTTTAACTTCTCAAAGCCTCGGCTTCGTTTCCTATGAACTGGGAGTGACAACAGTGATGCTTACCACTTAGGGATGCTTTGTGGAGCCCCTGAGACAAAATGCCTATAGAGCTTAGCATGGTATCTGGCATGTATTAAGCCTTCAGAAAATATGGAGAGTGGCTGTGCTGGTGTTAGTGTCCTGTGGATAATCCCTTGAGTAAGGCATGAAGGAGGGTGGGAAATTTTTCACAAAGTAAACAATTTGCCCCCAATACTCACTTTTGCCATCTGAGACGTAATCCAGGGTGAAAGACTGAACCTCTGGTGACAGCCTGAATAGAGCCCAGTAGCACCAAGAGGAGGGGCAACGAGGCTCAAAACCGAGGGCTGAGTGAGAATGGGGCCCCGGTAAGGTGGTGGCACTGCTGGGTTATGACAGGTGCCATCCTCTGAGAGCTAACCCACTCTGAGTCTCTACCAGATCCCGGAGCAGGGGAAGTCTTGGGTTGTTGGAGGCATGACCAGAACTACAAGAAGCAGTCTTTCCTGAAGCTGTGGTATCAACTGGAATTTAAGTGCACCCAAGAAAACATCTCCTCCAAGGGAAACAATTTTAAATAATCTAAGAAACTGTAGGAGAAAAAAATTAACTGTCTTGGCTGGGGCTGCTATATCAAAATACTGGACAGCTTATCAACAATAGGAATTTATTTCTCACAGTTCCGAAGGCTGGAAGTCCAAGACCAGGCCTCAGCACACAGTCAGGCTCTTGCTTCCTGCAGACGGCTGCCTTCTTGCCATATCCTCAAGTGACAGAAAGGGAGCGATCCAGCTTTGGGAGGTCTTAAAAAGGGCATGGGTCCCATTCATGAGGGTGCCACCCTCATGACCTCATTACCTCCCAAAGGCCCCACCTCCAGATACCATCATATTGGAGACTAGATTTCAACATATGGAACTTAAGGTTAGCCAAACATTTGGTCCATAAGCTTAGTTGCTTGGGAAAAATCAGCTGGCCCCAAAATGTGGACTTGGGAGCAGTTCTGGGAGGAAATCTGGCTTTGGATTCTGAAGTCCCATGGTGAGGGGCCTGCACACTTTGACCCAAGAGTACCCCTGAGGTCAGCCACAGGAGGGACGCTTCACCTCATCTTCACTCCACCTGCCACCCTTTCTTCATGCCTGCCCACTGCAGCCCCTGAGCAGAAACCTCCACCAAGCTCTTGCTGGGTGTGCAGTATCCAAGGCCAAGAAGAATCTGAGTCTTTAAGACCCTTCTCCTCTCAGGCCTGAAGTCAAGGAGACCTAATGGAGGACAGGCATCTGGAGAAGTCAGATGACTGCTTTGCAAAACTAAGATAATCACATGAAATTTTAAAGTGTGTAAGGCACATCCTGTGCAAGTCTGAGGTGCAGTCTAAGGTCTGGAGGTGGGAATATAAAAAATACAAAGCAATCTTATTAAGACACTGTGACATTCTAGCAGTCCGCACATATATACATGTACGTATACAGAGCTATGTGTCTTTTATCTAACAGTCCCTCAAAAAAGCACAGATCCTGTATATAGAAACGTGTTTTTCTATTGATTGTGATTATATTATTGGAGATGCGCTCTTCTGGGAAAAGAGGTGGTCTTTAAATACATCAAGCAACATTCAATAACGTAGCAATTTATTAAGATTACACATTTTAAGGAAAAATTAGAATTCTGTTTCAA
This sequence comes from Neotragus moschatus, assembly GCA_006410615.1. Lineage (NCBI taxonomy): Eukaryota > Metazoa > Chordata > Mammalia > Artiodactyla > Bovidae > Neotragus > Neotragus moschatus. Next base: position 7,905,219 of record SJYA01002795.1, on the reverse strand, counting down.
CAGCATTTGAGATAAAAAAGAAGAAGAAAAAGAAGTACCAAATATGAGTGAAAATAGCCAGGCTTATTTTTATTCTTGGCACTGTAACCTAAAGGCGCCAGTGAAAGCAGGAGTGACAACTCAGCTGAACAGGATGGAGCTGGATTCCAAACGGCCGGCTCTCGGCTCACACCCCTGGGAAGCAGAGTGCCCCGGGGGCAGCAGCGGCGGACCTGGGGGTCTGGCTGTGGGACCCAACCTCCCTGAGCCTCATGCTCCCCTCTGCGACAGGGCACCTGGCACCCACCCCATCGAAAGGACGCAGCCCTGGGACACAGCAGCTGCTAACTTCCTATTTCTTCTGCTCTCATGTCTCTCCTCTGTAGTTCATGATTTCCTATATGCTAAAGAGGAACACAGAGGACTGCAATTTCTCCAGTCACTCAAAATGCACAAGGAAAAGAGAAATGGGGGCACCCACCTAATGGGGATGGGTATACAGCTGCAAACTCAGTAAATGAGGCTTCTCGGGGTGTCCATTGACTCTGACCCTGCTTAGATCTCCTGTGTCCAGTTCCTGCACAACAAACATGGAACCACACACACACGTAACCACAACCCCACCCTCAAACCCACTTAAGTGGCCTCCTTGTGGACAGCAACGTCTTAAAATATAATGCCTAACTATGCAACGCCTAGCGCATCCTGTGGCCTCTCCGAGAGCAGCCTCTGGCTTTCCTGTTTCAGGCCACCCGGGTTGAGCCCCACACAAGCCCAGGGCTGAAGGGCAGGGGCAGCCTTGAGCCCAAGGCTTCATCTACAGCTCCATGAAAATGAGGGATACGAAGTCACACTGGAGTGCCTTCACTGTTAAAAAAGGAAAAAAAAAAAAAAAAGTGGGCTTAAGTCAAAAGTCTCCTTTGGTGATAAAGATTACCATGCAACAATAGAGCGAGATGTGTCAGAAGCTGCCCCTCTCTCATCCACGCGGGATGCGTCCCCCTGCCTGCTGGGTTATTGTGCGTAAGGAATGACCCAGCCAATGGGAAGCCTATGGGTGGCTTATGCATGTTGTGATAAAATGTAAATGCGCTAGAAAGGTCACTGGCAGAGTGATCATTACCACTGTGCAACTCGGACCAATTTGCCATTCAGGAGCATCATTGATGACTCAAGCCATTCACCGTGCCTCTTAGAGACACACACCCGGGGGCACACCCACGACCGATGGGCATTGTGGCTGCCAGTGTCTCTCAGTGTGTGTGTGTCAACACCTGCAGACACTCCCTCCCTGGCATTTAAGGAGAGCTAAAGGGGAGGGGAGGACTGCCGCTATGTCTACATATTTGGCCAATAATCCCCCACCTCGGAAAGGGCATTTAAGCCCCTGAGCTGAGTTCCCCTAGAGGGCTCCTGGTCCACTGCTCTGGGGCCAAGGCTGTGCCTCTGGGGGCAGAACACCCTCACCCATGCCCTAGTATGGAAGGAGGCTCCACCAGCATCATGGGACTCAGAATAAAGGCAGGACAGCCCCCTAGTCCCATGGTGACCCAGCTCACCTGCTCTGGAGCCAGCCTGAGACAGTCTCTGCCACGTGCATCCACAGAGACCTTGAGCACCTAATGCATTCAGAAGGCCTGGAACTGAGCCCCCGTCTCCACTCTTTTGGCTCCAAATGTCATTTCCACTCCCCTAACTGCCCTGGCTGCCTTCCCCAAACCTTCTGTTCCCAGAGCAACACAGTGAGGGTTTGGTTCATCCAGTCAATAAAATTTTTCACTCATACCCTATCTGTGCAGCTCCCGTGCTGATATTAACCAAACCCCAGCTCACTGTGCAGTCCACTGTGTGTCACAGGACAAGCAAGTATATGGATCATTAAACGTCCTCCCACCCATCTCCAGGAGGAAACATTAAGAGCCTAAAGAGATGTCTGGGAAGAACCGTGGGCATTCCCAGGAGTGACAGGTAGCCTGGTGGGGAGTGGGGCAATAAAGGAGAACTTCATGGAAGAGATGGCACTTCAGCTGAGTCTTAAAAGATGGGTAGAAGTTTAACAAGTCAAGAAAGCAGAGGGCATCCCAGACAGAAGGGAAAGAGGATATAAAAGGACTAATACATTCCCAGGTTGGCCCAGGGCCCTTCACGTGGTAGAGAGTAAAAGGAAGAAGAAACTGCAGAAAAGGCGATCTAAGGCCCAAGTTCTCCTTACTCCTGGAGACTAGATCCCCAGGAGCCTTAAGAAAGGGCACGTTCCTACCCTCAAGAAGTTCACCCACCAAATATTTATTGAGTCCCTGCACTGGTGGCATCTTGCATCATTAAGGCAGCTGTCATCCGTCAACAGCTTGCCAATAATAACAAAATTACTGCTGCAACTGGATCCTGATGTTTTTGAATCTTGAGGCTTTTGACCGCCCTTCCAAAGGTAAAGCACACTACCCACTGCTAAAGCCATCCTCAACACAGACAGGCCTCCCTGCTCCACCTCAACAGGATCTCTGGTGGCAACTTCTGCTTCGTATCTTGCTTCCATGAGTGCACATGCTTCGTTCCTCACGATGATCCAGTCCACTGCCTCAACTGCGAACCCCAGTCTGACTGGACCCAGGAGCCAAGAGGATTTTCTTCAATCAGAGCCCTCCATGAACTGTGCTCTGGGCTGAGACCGAGGCAGGTGGCTGGGCCCAAGTTTTTCTTGGCTATGCATCCTCAAGCAGGTCCCTTCTGCCCCACCTACAGAAGACGGTATCTGCACGGCATCTCCCCATCATGAGTCTATGACTTCATAAACAACTGCATCTCTCTCTGCTGTGTACGCTAGCGCAGCTACTGGTGTGTCCAGAGACCAGCATGTTGCCTTCCAGGCCCGCTTCTCCCATCCTCCTTTCCTGGTTCAGCACAGGAACCGTTATTTGTTCATTTACCCAACAAATGCTTGCTGAACACTAAGAGCTCTCGGGGACACAGCAAGCAGACAAAACTTCCTCCTCTTCCTAGAGCCCATCACCTTCTTTGAACGACCAGGAAGTCTTCACTCGGCATCTTACACACCATTACCTACACAACATGGCCAAGCTCTCACTTGATTCTCACCTCCTTCTATGAGGAAGCAGGACAAATAGTAAGCTCAATTAAGTTATGTCATATAGGAAGTACGAAGAATTTGCATGACTTACCCAATGTTCCAAACACTACCAAAAAGAAAGCTGAGTCAGGACCAACATCTTCTGGATTTTGGCGTAACTCACTGTCACCTGCTGAACAGTTTTTGACCATAATGTGTAATCACAGGAAAGATTCATAAAACCTCATAAAACCCATTCCCACGTGTTTAGTGGGGTATGGTTGAAGGGGTCTCTAAGCTCTGACAGAAGGTCCTTAAAAGGGCCCCTGGAGTTACTCTGGGCTATGCCTGCTTTTGTGCTATGGGGCCGATGGAAGGATGGAAGGAAGACAGGCTGGGGAGTCAGCTGAGGTCGTTCCACTCCCAGAAACTGAGTCCAAAGTCGGCCTGCACCTTGGAAGCCACTAGGTCAATTGCTGCACTCTTCAGAGGGCAGAGTCATTCTGGTCTGGCCCAGAAGCTTTCAAAGCCCAACTTGAGAAACAGAAAGGCCTGCATGAAACTTCAAGGCAGAGGAGGTGGCCTGTGGCTGCGAGGACTCCAGTGCGCCTGGGGATGACAGCAGCTCCAAGGGCTGAACTGTGCATTTGCTGGGAAACTGACATTTAGCTTTAACGGTCCAGTCACACCTGCTCCTCCCAGAAGTCTACCAACCATCCTGCTTCTCTGTCTGCCCTCTGTCTATGCAGATTTCCAAGCCAAATCGGCCCTCAATTCAGAATCAAATGCTCAGATTTTTCTAAACAATGCTTCTATATACAACTAACTATTCAAGTGTACCAGACCTTTTTAAAAAGAGCTTTTATCTTAGCAACAAAAATCTAAATAGAGGGAAAGAGTGAGGAAGGGAGAAAGACACAGCAGCTCAATCAAATGCCTTCTTTCTGTGCAATGACTGTTCCCTCCGTGGATCTGAGAAAGCTACAAACTCCCCGGGTACGAGAAGACTCACAGGAAACCTGAGCTCACCCCTTAACAGAGATGCCTAGTACCTCACTTCTGCCTGATGCACAGCATCCAGAGTTTCACGGAGCCAGAAGGCCTGCTCAGCCAGGCCTAGTGCTCAGGAACAATGGCTAAGAGGAGCTTAACAGGCTTCCCCACCATGATGTGTTGTTTTCCTCAGCAAATTCAGGATTTCTATGACCAAACATGGCCAAACTCTGATCTATTTCTGAAGGACAAGGATGCCTTCAAAGAACTGAGTCCTACCATAAATGTAGCCGGTGATGTGAGAGTTTGAATTTCTACCACCTGGATGCTCTAAAAGGTTCCAAATTATGGATTTGTTTTTCTTCTTTCTCTTGCTCTATGTGTCTATAAAATGAGCCTTTTAATCCAGCAAAGCTTGTCACATTTTCAATTTCTGTGCTAAGTAAAACAACAAAAAGTAAATTAGTGTTGCATATGTAATGGACATTAGAAAAAAGTCTGAAGGAAATTCTATTAAGCCCACTGCCTGGTTACCTCGTTCTTAACAGGGGCATGCCTATTTCTAAAGCAAAGCCTTACATTTTCTCCAACAAAGGTTTGACGTTCACTAAAATGTCAGCTAAAGTTGCCAATAAATACTTACTCACGGCTGGTGACTAGGCAGGGAGGGGAGGTTCAGTCACACACATTTTCATTAGTACATATACAGAAGAAAAAAATCTTCTAGGACTTAGAAACCAAAGTCATGACGGCTGCCCAAAACTATCTGCACTGAGAGATGGGCAAAAAAAAAGAAAGAAAAAAGTGAGTGATAGCAAGGGAGATATTTAAGGAAAGCAATGATTGAACTTTAAAAAAATACTGCAGACTCAAATGCTGGCGGCAGACTGACTGCTATTTTAACCAAAGCTGCTGATTTCTGAGAGGTCTTCTGCTTTTACATATTTGCGTCTTGCAAATGTTGGGCGTTATGGTGCTGAAATAGGTGTGGCTGCCTCTGAAATTCAAGCTCACAGCAGCGCCTGTGGTCCGTGAGCCAGTCCTGACAGGGCTGGCTAGTCAGAAGCAAAACTGGCTAGTTGTGAAACTACCATAGTATATGCTTTATCTCCACCGCATTTAAAGGATTTACCTATCTATCCTGCTGCAGACCCACTCATTGAGTAAGAGCCAACAGCATATGATTGTGTTAATTAATCTGCTATTGTGGGTAAAGGAACAGCTGCAGTGGTCTCGTGGATACGTTGTCAAAAGAAAACAATGTAATGTTAAGCCTCTGACTGCATATTCTGTTACAAAGGAGGTTTATGAGAAGTTAAATTCATAAATCACAGATCATTTTTATAATAATAATAAATAATATCTGACCTTTAAAAGGGAGGTTTGAGTGTTCTTAATTTCAGCTTGAAATATGTTCTGATATATGATACCTAAGCTTTAACCCAATTCTTTGTTTTGAAAACAAACATTCCCCAGAAATGATGGGAAGGGGAAGGCGCTATAGAAATGACCTCTGACTGTACGAGATCCCTGCCATTGTAGTTCTAACAAAGATCAGAGCCCAAAATATCAAGTTAAAAGAAAAACTTGTTGGCATGCGTCCAATGTCTCCTATAATAAAAACGCAATTTCTAATACTATGCAGAAATGGAGAGAAAGGGTACATTCATTATGGGAAACACACATATTATTTACATGGGCTTTATCTTTCTTTACGCAGATAAGGCACAGAGAGCACTTTCTGTCTAATTGATATTCTGCGTCCCTCCATGGTCCAACCTTCCCACCCCTACTCTCACCCAAAATGCAACCAGCACTCTGCACCCCTGTTGCATTCATCCAGCCCATGAGTGGGCAAGGCAAAGGAAAGTGAGCTGGACAAAGGGAAATAAAACCTTGTGCTCTGGGGCTTAATCCAGGGCAATAAATGGTAGCAAAAGTCAGAACGAAAACACAAGACTGATCAAGGACTATCAAGTTGAACTAGGGCTAACAAGATTTTTAAAGAATAATGTCTTATATATCTTTGAAGAGCACTCATTAAAATAAAAAAAAAAAAACTGGGGGCTCCCCAACAGACCTGGGAGAGGAGGCCCCTACACTTGGACACTATAGCACTCTCCTGTTTGGCACAATCTGGGGGACATGCGAGGCTGACACTGAGATTTTCAGCACCTACCACGCAAGAGAATTCTTCTTACTATATAGGCCTCAACAGTATCCAGTTTCCAGTCTCCCCCGCTTTTAAATGAAAAATCCATTTGAGAGAGAAGACAAACCATCTGACTTCGGAATGCTGGGAGGGAGAGGGCAGGAGACACAGATGAAGTGGGTCTGATCTGTGCATCCCTCCCCTTTGTTCTGGGAGAGCGCAACAAAGAGAGGCTATTTTTAGCTACGATTGGCATTGTATTACCAGGTACGTGTATCGACCTGATAACAGGAGAGGGGCTCAGAGCTCCCCCCTCAACAAGCACGACAGCGCCATTTGCAGCAGGAGCTCACAAGCCCCAGGAAAGCAAACTTGGAAGAATGGTCTTAACCCAGAAAAATTTACTAAACAGGAGACGGGAGGCCTCCTGGCTTACTTTGCTCACCTTGTGCCACTGAAGGAACAATACCTCCAGAGTGCTATTCTTTCTGAAAGTTGCTTCTCTTAGAAGACATCTTAAAGAAGTTTATGGGGAGGAAAATTATTATGGGGAGGTAATTATCTAAAATACCCTGCCCCTTGAGCCAGGACACGGCTGACCATTTATTCTCAGGAAGATAAGCATCATCACCTTTAAGCCACATCACCTGAGATTCTCAGAAACGCCCTGGCAGACTTTAAGCCATACTTAAACACTCTTCTGACTGGATGTCGCCTCTCTGCCCGCCCCCGGGGGCCCATCCCCAAGGTCCCCAGCGCCTGCTACTTCTGTTCCCTGCTAACGCCCCCAAGCACAGCGCTGCCCCACAACCAGCTGGACCATTAGTCACTGGGCTGGGGAGTCTGGCAAACAAAGTCTTCATTATTATCAACTGTCACATTTTTTTTCTTCCAAATCCAAATTTCTCACTTTAAAATTTAAAAGCCCTTCTTTTTCTTACACCAATCAGTGGGCAATCCCGAATACTTGACATTTCCTGGTATTGTACCACAGCAAGAGACACCACGACTTGGGGGCCTTGGGACATACTTAGGAGAGAGTGGCCTTTGGGTAACAATGGTGCCTTATTCCTGCTTTACAGGAAGACCACGTGGGAGGAGGAAGGAAACGCCCATGGCTGGCCAGCACAGAAGCTTCATCTCCGTGTTCAAAGTTATCTGCTGGCAAGGGGCACCCACAGTGACCCTACAAAGTTGCCCCGCAAAGCAATTTTGAAACCAGTGGTCCCAGTTCCGCTTCCACCATGGGTTCAGCAAGGGATGTGACCACTATTTTCCATCTGTAAAATGGAGACCTGCCCAGTGATACAGATCCCTCCCAGAGACGAAAGGGTCTGTATACAGTAAAACGCTACTGTTGCGTACTTATGACTCTTCTATCCTGATGTAAGGAAACTTGCTTAACAGGATCTTTTCTCTAGTCACCCATTATCAGGAAAGGATGAACGAAAAGATTTAGGTTACTCAACAACAACAAAAAATATTTGCTGGTCTAAGAAGCTGTTAACTTGGTTAAAAAGAAAAATCATCAGCAATGGCTTTTATTCTCCCATAATCAGGGTTGCTCTTGCTGGCTCACACACACGTAAGCCAAATAGGATCCATACAAAACCTTCTAACTTAGTTAAAACACATTCGTGGTATGTATATAGAAGGGACGATCTCAAGAGAAGCATGGGGGTTTGGGGGGCAAGTGGCCAGTCACAGAGCCCTAGAGAGCTAAACCACAGGGGAAGCTCCTAAATATGATTTATGTTATTGAAATATAAACAGTGATTTCCCTGGTGGTTCAGTCGGTAAAGAGTCTGTCTGCAATGTGAGAAACCCCGGTTCGATCCCTGGGTTGGGAAGATCCCCTGGAGAAGGAAACAACAACCCACTCCAGTATTCTTGCCTAGAGAATTCCATGGACAGAGGAGTCTGGTGGGCTACAGTCCATGGGGTCACAAAGAGTCAGACACAACTAAGTGGCTAACTTTCACTTTCAAATATAAACAAAATAGAGATTCCATAAAGTTTCATATTCCATGTTTCCTCTTAACATAATGTTACCATTATATTTTGAAGTTACTCTTCAACACCTGATTGTTAACGGCTATAGCAGGCTATATCATATGGCTGTAACTTCCTCTATGTTTCTGGGTTTTGTTTTAAATTACTTCTTTATTGGAGCCCCCCGCCCCGCCCATGAGAGATGGGCCTTGTCCTCCTTCATGTTTGCGACTCAGTCTTGCTGCCACACTTCTTAGCAATCTCAGGTTCCAAAAGAGAAAATCAGCTTGGTTTTGAGGTTCTCTGCTCTGAGCGGGCTGGCCTGGGTGATACCTTGGGGAGACCAGTGGGCACCGTCCTGATTTTCCATGATCTATTTGTCAAGAAACCTCAGTGAACAGCCCTGACACTTAATGAGACTCGAATGCTGTGGAAACGGAAAGTAATAGATTAAAAAAAGAACAACAATTATTCAACATAAGGTGAATTTAGGGTACAAGCCAGAGGCCAATCTCCAACAAAAAAAAGAGAGATCTTGCTAAAAACCGTATTAGCAGCAAAGACAAGCCCTGGCCACTGCTCTCCTCCAAGGGGAGCAGGGAACTCAGAGGCCGCAGCACATCTGTAGCCCAGAGCCCCAGAGCTCATGCTGGCACCAATTCCGTGCACGCATCCCCACCCGGCCCGCCGCCTCTGCATTCTTCCTTTCAGACAGGGGTAGAGTGAACTCCATGTGGAAGTATCTATGTGATTCCACGCTGGTAAGAGTCTACTGAGACCCTCGGATTAAAAAAAAAAACAGCTAAATGGTTTTCCTTTTTTTTTTTTTCGAATCTTTAAAATTAATAAGAAGACTTCTCTATGTGGAATGAAAGAGATCACATCTCATCACGAAAGGACTAAGGGAGAAAAAGAAAACACTTCCAAATTCCAGCGATGAGGAATTAATTCAAGAAGAGCCCCACGGAGTAGCTGGATATAATGGGCACTTTCCGGAGCTGGGCTGAGGGGAGTTCAGCTACCATCCAGATCACACTGTGGGTGGCAGGCCTCTGAGAAAACTTTGAAGGCCGCTGATATTGTCAAGACCAAGATTAAAAGTAAAAGAGACACTCAAGGTACCTGGTAGCTAGCATTCTACAGACCTATCTGGGACCAACTGAGGTCTGATCCATTGGAAGACCAGGTGGGTCAAGTGATATTCACCTAGACTGGGAAGGAATCAGTAAGTAGACATCAGATCCCATGAAGAAGAATTGCACAGGACTCTACTGCAGACATACAAGAGATGTGACTGGAAACAGCTACCTGGGAGATGCCCAGCTCCCAGCAAAAGCCCTCAGTGCACTGGGTAATATTTCTGGAGCGAGTTGCATCCTGATATTTTAAGCTGAGAGTTTTATTGCTGCTGAAACCATACAGTTGAAAAGGAAATTGAACAGCCTTCTCTCTAAATCATCTGATTTATAGAAATTGAAATTGATTCATATAATTGGAGACCACTAATTATAGGAGTTGAAGAAGAAAGATTGTATGCCAAAGTTCTAATTGCTGAACTATCAAAGTTAGTCAAGATTTGTTTCAGGGAATGGGAAAAAATTGTCAATTTCAACGGACTGCCAGGGAATATGATCATCATGCTGGTTTACTACCATGTCTTTGGTCCTCACGAAAAACTCTCCAAGAACAAAACAGGAAGTCTGTCCTTCCTAAGAGTCACCAGAGGGCTGGCTCTCCTGAACCTTTTTTATGATTAGAAAAGGAATGTCATGCATGATAAAGTACACGTGTGTGAGAGAGAGAAATCGAGAAGATTCTACAGTTTTTGTGCCTGAAAGCCCCACACAGTAATCGTTCCAGCATTTCTCTTCCAGCACTGCCCTGCACACGTCTTTCATCTGTTCACACTCCTGGTCCACACTCAGTTCTGCTTCCTTCTTTTGTTCTTGCGCACAGCCCTGAAAAACCATCATTTTAACTGACTGCGCAACTGTCCATCAAGGAGATCTGGTTCCATGGAATACCCCAATGCCATATATTTAGCTCAATTCCCGTTTTAATTTTTGACATCTTAAATGATGCTATCATGAACATTTTCACGCATATAGCTTTTTCATACTTTGGATAAATTCCTTAAAATAGATCCTCAGAAGCAGAATTACTGGGTCAACGAGTTTAACATGTTATTACTCCTGATAGGTATTGACAAATTGTCTTCTACGGGGATGTCAACCGTCTAGAAAGCCACCAGCATTACTGGAAGTCCCGATCCCCTGCATCCTCAGCAGCCAGGAGACTCGGCTTTAAATAATAGACCCAAAGTGGCCACTGATTATTTAAGTTTGCGATTTTTAAATACTAGGACAGATGACCTGTGTTCCTTATATTTGGTACTTTTATTTCCTCTTTGGCAAATTATCCATATTTGCCCTTTAGCTGAACCAAGAAAATGTTTGTAGAGCATTTGGCCCAAGTGGACAAAAACCAGACAAGTGATTATAGAAAACGCAAACACCAGGAGCAGACTGAGCCCCTCTCATGTTCCTGATGCATCAGTGTCCTGCCAACCAACCCATGGTGAGAGTATGCCTCTACCGGGCTGAGACGAGCCCTCCAAGGCCATGGCTTCTTGGAGCTCATCTCCCCTCACCGTGCCTTCTCTAGACTGGCAATATGATAAAAGAAGGTTTATAACTTCCTCTGGAATTCAATTTTGCTATGGAGGTAGACTAAATTAAGAAAAAAAAATCTGAGAAAGTGACATTCATTTGGAACAACTAAACAACACCAACAAATGCAAAATAGTTTTTGATTTTGCACTCTTACAACACTTTACAAAGTAATTAATCCTGTAACAAAAAAGAGATACCACCCCCTTTTACCTGAGTTCCAGGAAAATAAAGAGCTGTTCCAACACTGAGTTTCAGAGTCTTTGCTAAAGAGACCAAGAATAGGACCTCACCCCCACCAAAAAAAAAAAAGAAGAAAGAAAGGAGGGAGGGAGAGAAAAGAGTAGAAAAGAAAGGCTACTGCTTGAAAACAAGGCACGCATGGGTTCTGCCCAGAGGCGAGCCTTAAGAATGTCTAGAAGATGCCTTGAACAGCAAACAGACGGAGAAAGAAAGTGGATGAATGGTTTTCTAGGGTTGGGGGGGAAGGGGCGTAGGGGCTCACAGTTAAAGGGTACAGGGCTTCTTTCTGAGGTGATAAAAATGTCCTAAAGTTGATTTTGGTGATGGTTTACAACTCTGATTACACCATAAATCATTCAATTACATATACACTTTACATGAGTGAGATGTATGCAGTGTGAATTATATCTCAATAAAGCTGTTACAAAAAATAAGTATCTAGAGGCTTAGATACTTAGAGACTCTTGAGAGTCCCTAGGACTGCAAGGAGATCAAATCAGTCAATCCTAAAGGAAATCAACCCTGAATATTCTTTGGAGGGACTGCTGCTGAAGCTCCAATACTTTGGCCACCTGATGTGAAGAGCCAATTCACTGGAAAAGACCTTGATGCTGAGAAAGATTGAAGGCAGGAAAAGAAGGGGACAACAGAGGAAAAGGTGGTTAGATGGCCTCACCGACTCAATGAACATGAGTTTGAGCAAGCTCCGGGAGATGGTGAGGGACAGGGAAGCCTAGTGTGCTGCAGTCCAAGGTGTCGCAGAGAGTCAGACACGACTGAGCGACTGAACAAAAACAACATCTAGAGGCTTAGAGGAATGCGGGAATGTCATGAGGGAAAAGTACAAGAGAATACTGCCAGCCAAAAGAAAGAAAAAGAATGAGGAGCAAACAGTTACGTGACATATTAAGAACCAGAAAGAGAGGAAATACCCTGCATAGCTGAGTTTAGGTTTCTGCAACATTCACTCAACATTCAACAAAGTATATGGAGTGTCTCCTGGGTGATTAGGTGTGAAAAGAGAAAGATAACTGTGATGTGGTCTGGAGGGTGCACTGGATGTACTGTGGCAGACGGATGGCTGGGTACCCCGGGCATCACCCCAGGCATCACCCTCAACCCCAAGTGAAGAGGTCTTCAAAGGGAGGTTGGAGTTAGCCAAGCAAAGAGATGGGGAAGCGCTAGTCCAGGTAAAAGGGGCGGAGCAGACAAAGACCCTTAAAGATGAATGAATGTTCACTCACTGGAGATCAGAGAAGTCAGGCCAGCCAGAAGCCAGACTGGGGATAAAGGGAAATGGCTGCAGAGACAGACCAGGGCTCCACTCCAAAGGCTCTTGTCAGATGGGGGGCCTTTTTCTAAGAGACAATGGGAAACCCCTGAGCGGCTCTAGACTGGGAATAAGGGGTGTGATCAGATTCTTGGGGTTTGGGTTTGGAGGTGGTTTGGACAGAGAGTAGGCTCCAAGAAGAAAGACCAGAGCCAGGCTGTGATTAAGAGGGAAAACCTTGGGGATGTGAAACAGGTCCTTGTTATGGAGACTAAGGGGTTCATTCAAGAATTCTTTAAAAAGTGGAAGCACAGGACCCAGGGGGGTTTGGGAGGGAGGTATCTTGGCTATCTCCCGGGCTTCTGGCAGCCGACAGGTGGGTAGGGTACTGTTCACCAAGCCAAGGGCATAGGAGGAGGGGCCCCTTTAGGGGTGGGGTGTTTGGGATATGCTGAGAGTGAGGGGCAGGGGAAGTAGGAGGGAATTGGCCCTGTCTGGAGATTCTGGAGTAGGTCCTGTCTGGGCTCTGAAGTATTTTGCAGAGGGGAGCAGGCCACATCCTCCTGGGGGCCAGCTGACCTCACCCCATATTCTGGCACCCTGGGACCCACAAGCATGGCAGAGACAACCCAGAGATGAGGAGGATATGGGAGGGGCACAGGGATGCCCTCAAAGAATAGGGCAGTCCACAAGGTCACCGGTCCAGGGCTGGACGTAGGACAAACAGCACACCGACCTGAGCTTCACGGTCAGGTCAGGGCTGAAATCTTCAGGACGCGAGGCAAACGCAGGGCCTTCCCTACCGCGGAGAACAGACCTAGTCCAANAACTCTGGGAGTTGGCAAGGGACAAGGAGGCATGGCGTGCTGCAGTCCATGGGGTCACAAAGAGCTGGACATGACTGAGTGACTGAACCGAACTGATATATATTTGTTGAGTGAATCAAGTAATTGACTGATGATTTGGATAAAATATGAGAAGAGGAAGGAACATGTTATCAGGGAATATTAGATAAGTGGCTGGGACTTGCAATGACCTTCTCTTTGGCAAAGGCTAAGGGAGTCCAAACATTATTAAGTATAGCCAAAAAGTCTCTCTTAAAAAGCTCAATTCAGAGCAAGAAACAGACAGAGGAAGGAACTATAGATCTGCTGGAAGGAGCGATGACAGCAAGTCAAGCAAGTGATGGAGACGACAGGCTTGTTCATGTCTGCTCAGCAACAAGAAGGTCCTAGAGGGACTCGTTGACCCAAGGGAGCCTGAGACAGGTAAAAGATCTCCAGAGAGACCCCGTGTGCTTGGCCAGAATTCCCATCTCCAGGCTCTGGGAATTCCACACTGTGGAACTGAAAGAGCTTGTAAAGCAAGTGTGGAATGCTTTGGTGGTGATATTTGAGGAACTGTGGAGAAGGGGAAGCTAAACCCTTCAGGTCACGGACAATTGATCCCAAGTATGATTTTAGCCTAGATGTTACTTTTTAAAAGCAGCTGGGGAAAACCAAGCTGAGGAGCCCAGTGTGGTTGCCCCAAGACCAGCTGCATCAGCCCAGCCCGCAGGCTGGCAGGACAGAGAGCTGCATGAGACACGGGGCATCTGCATTTCTGCAGGACATTTTGATTTCCGTGGGGATAAAGGGGAGAAATGTGAGCCTGAGCAAGACANGGGAAAACCAAGCTGAGGAGCCCAGTGTGGTTGCCCCAAGACCAGCTGCATCAGCCCAGCCCGCAGGCTGGCAGGACAGAGAGCTGCATGAGACACGGGGCATCTGCCTTTCTGCAGGACATTTTGATTTCCGTGGGGATAAAGGGGAGAAATGTGAGCCTGAGCAAGACACAGACGTGGCTAAGTGGCTGGATAACCAGCCATGCCAGACGGTGCAGAGTAACGAGACGTCCTGAAGGCACTGTGAAAAGCCCCCGGTGATGAGCAGGACTGCACTATGGACTGTTTTACGAATGACCTGCAGAGAAACCCAGGAGGTGTGAGACGCACAAGTGCAGGTGGCCAGGGCTGGGCAAGTGGGGTGCTGGGCGCGAGACAGCCTGAATGAAGACGCGACACTCTGAAAGCACCCTGATCACTAAGCCAAGGGACTAAACTGAGTGATGCCGTTAAGCAGTTGCTGGTCTTTTTCACATCCGGTCTGTAGGAGAGGTGGCTGCCAACCAACCATCCGTGTCTCCTTCCACACATGGAGTGGTTGCCAGAAGTGGGACCCCAGCCAGGGACATGTCCCAGGCTTAACCAGCCAGCTGGGGTCATGTGACCAAGTTGCAGCCAATGGAATCTGCACAAAGTACCCCATCTGCAGGTCTACCCATCGCCCCCTACCTGTCCTCCTCTCAGTCCCCCCTTTCCCAACAGCAGATTTCAATGCCTTTCATGATCTTGGAAACCACATATTAGAAATGCTGAGAGTCCACTGGTCCCTAAATGAAAGCTGCTTATGTCCAACACTGGTTGGATTTTCTGAGAGAAAACAGATAAATCATTGTGTCCTGACACTGTAACTTTAAGAAATATCTACAACATCAGCCAGCACTATCCTAACTAGTAACAGGGTCCAAACCCCAGAGCGTCTCCAGGAGTCTGGAGAGGACAGGGCTTTAGCCCCATCCCTGAGAAGGACTTTGGGGATCAGCCAGGGAAAAGCTACTAGGGCAACAGAGAATCAGTGATCCCAGATAAGCAAATCCAGCCTCAGAAACAGGGCAACAAAAACAGGAGGGGCTTCTCCGAGCAGGCCACACCAACAGGCTATATGCACTTAGCACACAGGATCGGACAAGTGAGGAATAAGATGGTAGGCAGGGCTCAAAGCAGCAGGATATTTGTCTCCTGGCCCTGGGAGAGCCAGACCTGGGAAGCCTAAGACCAGATTAGGGAGCAGTTTCAGGATAATTAAAAAGAAGGGGGAAAAAAAAAAAAAAAAACCACAGTAAGAAAGAGAACATTTCCTGAGCGCCTGACTTATAGAAGGAGGACCCGGACCATTCATTGGCACAACAGCTATGGGAGGAAGGCGTGTTCCTCCCCAGGGTACACAAGGGGAGATGGAGAGTCCAGTCCAGCTGCTGCTGTGTGCGCAGTGGGGGCTTCCCCAGACCTTACTCAGGCCTGGGGCTTGACGGGGGGGAGTGGCCTACCAGGAGGTATGTAAGCAGGCAAAAAACCCTGGCTGCCCAAATGAGAGTAGGCAGAGTTAGACCACAAGACCCTCTCAACCTTGAACCCTCTGCCCAGGAGCAGACAGGAAGTTTAGATTAAATCAGCCAAAATGACTTCATAGCATATATTTCTTAATATCTGATTCTCAGGGTCAAATTTTCTCCTGGGGGAAAAGAAAACACCAAAGGATTATCCACAAACCAGCTCTTGGGACACAATCAGTCAGCACACAGACCCACACACCCTGACCTCCTTCTTCAGCCCTTCTGAGGTCTGGAAAGTGGGTGCAAGGAAGTCGGTACAGAGAAGTCACACAGTGGCTTTCTTTCTTTTTTTTTTTAAATAAAGAATGGCTATTTTTATTCAGGGCTAGAGGAAATACACAGGTTTTTATTTCTACAGAGTAAAAGAACTCTATCTCCTGACCTAAGTCTCCTACAACAATAGAAGATCCCTGAGACAAAGGGAAAGAATATTTTTTTTTTTACAAATTCTAGACGATGATAACTACCATGAGTCTCCACTTCACTTAAGTCCTTTCATTCATCAGCTAAACTCGAGAGTCTGCAGCTATTGTTCCTGACTCTGCATCCTCGGCAAAGCACAGTAAGGAGAGCTCAGTTTCTGGTGGGGAGAGACGCGGCCACCAGCAGTGCGAGCCCTCTGCCCTAGCACTCCAAACAAATTACCAGGTTGTCTAGAAAGTAGCAGGAACCAACTGCTGCAGAAAAACCCTGCTTTCTTCAAGTCATAAAACAGAGCAATTCTACCAAAGGAAGATTCATTTGAAAGAAAGCCAAAAGATCTTTTTTCATGCCTTGGGTGGTTGCTATTATATAAACGCATGCATGTTCTATCACTTTGCAGAGCAGAACAACACACTTCTTCTCAGTACTTATCACCATATTATTGTATCACAAATATCCTGTCTCATGAACTGCTCCAGGCACTGGACTACCCAAGCAGATGAGACACCATTCCTGCCCTCATGAAGCTCACAATTCTAGTAGGGAGACAGAATATGCTAAAAAAAAAAAAAACATAAGTAAGACAATTTCAAATAGTTACACATATAAGAGTGATGGAATGGTTAGGAACCGCCAGTGGAGTGTGGGCCATAAAGGAGGTGAGCTTTGACCTTGGGTGAATGGTGATAGAAACGCAGAGAAGGATAGAATTTTATGCAGAGAAAGCAGAAGGGCAAAGCCCTGGGGAAGGTCCACACCGGAGTGTTTTGAAGAGCACTAAGCAGACCAGCATAGCTGGAGTGTAGCGAGTGAGAGCAGAGCTGTGGGACCTGAAGTCCCAGAGGCAGGCAAGGCAGAGGAAGAAGTTGGCAGGGCTGTAGGAAGCCACTGCAGTCTTTGAGACATTCTTCCCTCCTTTCTGGGGGTTGAAGGAACCATTAAGAGAATAGAGGCCCAAGCAGTTTGTCCCCCATTCCTACTGTGTCCCGTCTTCAACCACAGGGGCAAGGAGCCACAGAGAGATTCCGTATTCCTACTTCTTGTTAGATTTAAAGTCAGTCCAATTGAATAATCTCACAAAGATACTTTATTCTTTGTAAGGCAATATTCCTTCCAGAACAATCAATGTTGAACAGTTTGACATTTATTGCTACCCATCAGAGGCCGATTCTCATTGAATTGTATGCAGTATGTGTCCACAACTTAGCGACATTCTCCCGCTTAGGTAAATCCATGTGCACCGTTACAGATAAATTAAATCACCTACAATTGTTTATCTACTGGGAAAAAAAATCCGAAACGGAAAACCAGGATCCCCTAAATTCCATTTTTCTCATTCCAAGAACACATTCAGGGCCCATTTGAAACAAGGGGCGGGGAGACGAGAAGGAAGGAAGCAGCTGGTGCCTTGGGCCCATCTCTGCAAACCCAGGAAGGAAGGGTCTGAGACCTCCAGGAGCCCCGTTCCTAACACATGGGAAAGACCCACAAGCTCAGTAAGCGCCTAGGAGGATCCAGGAAGATTCTATCCCTGTCCTCATAGGGCTCGAAATTTAGAATAAAACCACCAAACAAACTTCACTGTAAAGTGACAAACCCCTAGGAAAATTTCAGACAAGGAAGCAGAGAGTTCTAAGCCTCTCCAAGAGTGGACGCAACCCCAGCGATGCTTCTCGGGACATGGGCAGGATTTGCATGTGGCAAGATGGCAAAGAAAGCAATCCAGGAAAGGGGCCCCATCAAAAGCACAGCTGGGNAAACAAACTTCACTATAAAGTGACAAACCCCTAGGAAAATTTCAGACAAGGAAGCAGAGAGTTCTAAGCCTCTCCAAGAGTGGACGCAACCCCAGCAATGCTTCTCGGGACATGGGCAGGATTTGCATGTGGCAAGATGGCAAAGAAAGCAATCCAGGAAAGGGGCCCCATCAAAAGCACAGCTGGGCCATGCTGGGGATCCAGGTAGGGTTTGGGCCAGCCAAGGTTCCGGGATCAAGCAAAAAGGAGCTGGGCAGCCTGGGGGTGGGGCGGCGGGGAACTGTAGCAACCCCACCTCTCCAGAGCTACCCTGGCAGCTGCGGGATGCACACGGGATTCCCACTGTGTCACTGACCAAGATGACAAAGGGAAGGGAAGGAAAGGGCAATAACCTGTGTCTGCCAGTGGGGGAATGCCTATAAAAGTATCCATCCCATGATCATGCTGCAGTGACCGGAAAGGAGCAAGTCAGGGCTCAGTCATAACCCAAGGTGCTCTTTAAGCCACATACCTGGAAGAAAAAGGCAGGGTGTAGGAGGTCAGGATGGCACCATTTGCGGTGAGGAAAAGAAAGGAAGGGAGGGTGGGAGGAAGAGAAGGAGGGGGGCGATGGGGAGAGAAGGGGCAGGGGAGAAGATAAACGGCAGGGGGCTGAGACCACCTGGGGGACAACAGGAACAACCCAGAAAGGGAGAGGTGACAGAAAACAGAGCCTCTCTCTAATGTAGTATAATTTAATCATTCACTTGGTTTTAAAAACTCAGCCACTGTCCACTGTCTACATACTTTGATAATGATGACTAATGATGAATCTAGAATAGTGATTAATAAAAAATGATCTGCTCCTGTACTCCCTCTGATTGTAAATATCAACCTTAATTAATAGTAATCAATGTTAGCAGTAAGAGAAAATCCAAACTGCTTTAATGCACCACTTCAGGGGCTACATGTAATATCCTCTCCTGGCAGCACACTGGCACTTTGAAGGGCTGACTGATGGAGGGAGAGGCAAGGGCAAAGAGAAGTTCTCCCAGGACCAGTCCAAGCCATTGCCCAGGGCCCTGGAGCTCCAGGAATGTCTCTGCAGTGTGAGGGGTCAGGGGAAAGGAGGTCTGTGAGGGACCAGGACACATAAAACAATGTGAAGCCCCACATACTACTTCCTGCATAGCCCCACCACAAACCTCAACTGTTTCACACACACACAGTCCACGACTCCCAGTGCCTGCAGGATAGTCTTCGCCCAGCATCCAAGTCCCTCTACGACTGGGCCATAGTTTCCCTTTCCAGAGTCACCTCCTCTGGTCCCCACCACATTCCCAGCCAGATGGGGTGGCTGTCCTTGACGCACACGTCACTGTGGCCCCTGCTCTGCCTTCTTCCCCAGTGCTGACTCCTCTCCCGTCTCCATCCATCTTTTAACACACATTTAATAGCAACTACTATGTGCCAGACACACGATCTAATATCTAAGTCTTAACAACCTTACAAACTAGAAATGTGCATTTCCCATTTTACAGATAGGGTACCTGAGGTTCAGAGGTTCTGTGCTCCAGGTCACATGAGCCGATACTTGTTGGAACTGAGGTCTGGACCTCAATGTGTCTGGTTCCATGGATCCCTTTCTAAGGAGAAACAGACAGTGGCAGAAACCTAGGTATCATCAAGGTAGAATGGGCACCAGTGAGCGTGGGTTAATTTTCTGGGACGGGAAGCACTGTAGACAGGGATGGACAGAAAGGCTCCTCAGAGAAAGCGGCACTTGAACCAAGGCTCACAACAGACTTGCTAGGTGGACAGTGACTTCAGGACACATCACAGGCACTTGCTAAATACAAGTATAGGAAGAGGGTCTGCAAAGGCGGGGGACTGGGACCACACGGCCATTCCAGAAACCGCCAACAGCCCCACATCGCTGCCAGCTGTCCTCTGAGACGAGGGTGCAGAGTCTGACAGGCAAAGAGGAGGAGAACGATCTATTTGTGATGATTTCATGCTCGTCCAGTAGAAAGATAAGGGCATGGACTAGAACTGTCCATTTGATCACATCGATAGAAAAAAAAGGATGAATTTCCTCAAGTCACCTGTGCCTGGAGGTGTATTTATTCATCACTACACCGGCGACTCAGTTCTCACACGGAGACTCCTCCATCACGTGCGAACTCAGCCATTTATTAATTTTTGCAACAAGTACTCAACTTCATTACTCACTTTCGAGATCGCACACCATGTTTACATAATCTTTCTCGGGCTACAGGAGGCGTGCAGCAATATCCCCGGGCAGCAGCCGCGGTGAGATACCGGGCGTAGTTAGGGATGGCAACGTTACAAGCCTGCACGGCAATGTAATTACACAGACCCGACTTGCCACCCCTCTCTTCTGCAGGTACTCCTGGAATGCAATGTCAAAATTTGCATGCAAGATGCTGACCAATAATGTACTTTTCAACTTACCACGGCAAATAAAAACTCCATGCCATATGGCTGATTAGAAATACTCTCTCCTTCTCTAAACAGCTGGGTGAGTAACAGCAAGGAGGAGCCGGTTGGCAGCTGTACACTCATTGCAGCACCAATGCTGCGGCAAGGGGCTTGCGCCTCCACAGGTATGCACCTGAGAAGAGACAGGCTCCCCTCTCCAATGAGAGGGCGGCCAGGAGAGGGGCTGCCACCGCCAGCTGCATCCCTCCACCGGGGCTCCCCAGTTTGCCCAGCAGAAACAGGATCATTTTGCATTTCATTTTGTAAATAAAATATTCTAAGATCTCTGCACACTGAGAAAATGGTTTTAAAAAAAAAAAAAAGAAAAAGCAACATATTTTTAAAGCCATCATGGAGCTGCTCTGTCTGCTACTAACTGCTGTCTCAGGCACACCCCTGACCATCCTCTCTGCCAGACAGAGCTGGGAGGTTCCCCCACAGGTGGCTCAGCAGAAACTCTGCAGACACCTGTAATGTGCTGACATGCTCTGTCCACCCGGTAATACCCACACCACCCTGGGTGTTTCTGACCCTCCCCAGCCCTCCGCCTCCTTCAACTGCTTGGGGATAAGTGACCACCAGTGTCAGCCTCCTCCTCCTATGCCCACAGGCCTTCAAACAGCACTGCCTTCATGAGACCACAAAGGTCACACAGGGCTCATGCTGAGAAGGAGTTAAATTAAACTTGGATTTAATGGTCCACTATCATAATCTTGAAATTCTTAGTAATGGTAAACAATGGGCTCCACCTTTCCATTTTGCACTGAGTCCCATAGGTTATACAGCTGGTCCTGGCTACCTTTCAAAGGGGCATGGCTTTATAGGGGCCAAATCCACCAGACAAGACTTCAGCCAGGTGGCCAAGGTCAACATCAACTGTCATAAGCCAGACTGACACCATGTGTCCTTGACACAATGTGATGAGGGCATTTCACCTCTGGGGTCTTCCTTCCAAGAGCCCTAAATTCCAGTCTAACCCTGAGAGAAACATCAGGCAAACCCAAACTGAAGGACAGTCTACAAAATACCTGATGAGTACTCCTCAAAACTGTCACAGTCACCAAAAACAAGAAAAATTTGAGAGGCTCTCATGGCCAAAAGGGATCTAAGGGGTCACGACAATTAGTGTCAACAGTGGGGGAAAGTTGTAGGGATCAGGAGGTATGTCAAAAGTCTGTATTTTCCACTCAATTTTGTTGTGAACTTAAAATTGCTCCAGAAGACAAAGTTTTATAAAAAACCTAAACGTAACATGGAATCTTGGATGCCATCCGGGCACAGAATAAAAACATTAGGTAAGAACTAAGGAAATCCGAATAAAGTATGGACTTCAGCTAATGATAAGGGACAGATATTGGTTCATTCCTTGGGACAAATGGACCCTAGTATTGTTGGCAATGGGGAAAGTCGGTGTGGAGAACATGGGAATCCTACTTTCTAGGCTATCCTCGCAACTTTTCTATAAATCTAACACTATTTTAAAATAAAAAGTGTACTGTGCTGTGCTTAGTGTGTCCAACTATTTGCGGCCCCGTGAACTATAGCCTGTCAGGCTCCTCTGTCCATGGGGATTCTCCAGGCAAGAATACTGGAGTGGATTGCCACACTCCACTCCAGGGAATCCCAACCCAGGGATCGACCCAAGACTCCAGCATTGCATTGCAAGAGGATTCTTTACCATATGAGCCACCAGGGAAGTCCAAGAATGCTGGAGTGGATGGCCTATCCCTTCTCCAGAGGGATCTTCCTAACCCAGGAATTGAACCAGCGTTTCCTGCATTGTGGGCAGATTCTTCATGAGCTATGGGGGAAGCCCAAAAAGTTTATTACCCACCCCCCAAAGAAAGAGTGCAGCTGAAGCTGCTTCAATGGGTCAGCGGGAGGGAGGCTGGAGGACAGGTTGCAGACCACCTCTCCCCCTCTTCATGGCTTGTACTGCCCCCTCGGACGCCCTCATCCACTGCTCACCTAGGATGGGAACGTCCTAGGGAAGCTCTAAATGGCAACACACTGTAAACGTGACTTTAACGCATTCAGTACATTTTAAGAATTACATCTCTCCCCTGGGGACCACTGGGTGCTGCTGAATTCTCTGGCTGTTTTCCCATCAGCAAAACACTGTGTGTCTAGCAGTAAAAAACATGTGGGGAAGATTCGGGGCAGGATGGAGGCAGTCTGAGAAAAGCAGAACCTGCTCAATTCCATTTGTAACCTGCACTGAAATTCCAAAGCAGCCGCTGTCTGTCTCCGGCATCCTTGTTCCCCGAGGAGCCCTCTCCTACCCCCGTGTGGGGCCAAGGGAGCTGTGAGCAGGGCTGAGCATCCCTAGAGGAGCAGGACTCCAGGTGTGGAATGGGTACACTGTCCTTGGCTGCTTCTCATCCCCCTTTGGGACCTGCCTCCATCCGCCGAGCACTGTCGGTTACCCCACAAGCGGAGGAGGCGCTAGGTGGACTGGCCTGTCATGTTCCCATGGGGACATTCTACCTGTGAACGCCTGGGCAAGCTCCAGCAGGCTGGCGCCTTCTCTTATGTTTCCGCTTAAAGAACTGGCTCGATCAACAACACTGCTTTGGGGAGGGAGGCATCAGTAAGGAAGTTCTAGAGACTGGATTTTTGTCCCTCTAGACTCATATTAAGAAATCCTAAGCTCCAGTGTGACAGTCTCAGGAGATGCCTAGGTCATGGGGATGGAGCTGCGTGAATGGGATTAGGTACCCTATTAAAGAGACCCCAGAGCATGCCTCGCCTTCACTATGGGAACCCGTCCTGATCAGACACTGAATCTGCTGGCACCTAATCTTGGACTTCCAGCCTCAGAAGCGTGAGAGAGACAGTGATGCTGTGTGTGCCCCAGTCTATGGAAAGCTGTGAAGGCAGCCGGAGCAGACTGGGACGGGAGGTAACACTCACTGCGGGAAGCAAGTCCACAGCAGCCCACCCGTAGCCCTGTCATGGGTACCTGTGCCTCCCAGGCTCCAGCGCAGGAACAAGACCCCAGGAGGCCCCGGGAGACCTCACCTTTCTGGGGCAGGTTTAAGGCTGCCTCACCTGGCCTTTCCATGCCCTCAGCTGAGAGCTGACTGAGTGGAATTCTGCCTGAATCCCCTTGAACCTTCAAGCCAAGGCATCCTTGTCTTCCTCCTCCCCTTCATACCCTCGCCCTTGGCCCCCCAGTGGATCTGAGCGTTCAGCATCTGTCCTGACCAAAATTCAGGTCCCCTCCACTGCCAGGACCCCCAGGGCCCTGCTCCACCCCCTGCCTGTCCACAGCATCCTGCCTCTCTCCAGCATCCCAGCTTCCCTCCCGAGATCATCTTCCCCATCCCATGTCTTGCTGGTCCCTTCCCACTCCCTCCAGCAAGAAGCCCGAGAAGCTGTCAGCCTTTACGGACCATGTCGGGCCCACACCACACAAGGCAACCCCAGTTTCGGACTCACTGGGCAGGGGAGGGATGGATGTGTGCACTGAAGCACCCCACAAGGGCCAGGCGGCACCGGGTATGCAGGGACCCAGCAGCAGTTCCAAGGCTCCTGCTGATTTGGAGAGGCTGCTTGCAGTCAGCTTGATGAGTCAAGACCCTTCCCAGGCACAGGTCCGGCCGTGGCCTGGCTGACCCCGCTCTTTCCCTTAGACCCCAAGCCCGTCACTGCACCTCCCCACGCCACCCCAGATTCCCACATCCTCATCTCTGCCCTGCTGTCAGCGTCAGCCCAGGCCGTGTTCGCAGGTGAGACAGGGATTCTGCTCCAAAAGGGAGCAGGACAAGCTTTGCGGAGAATGCCGAACCATACTGGACAACACTGGCTGTCTCGGGATTTCTGGCTTCCACCAAAGCCAGGTAGCATTCTCAGTTTGGGGCAGCTTGCCACGAAGCTATTGCCTTGTGTGTGTCCGCTCCTCTCCCAGCATCAGCTCCAGGGCGCCACAGCTCCCCTTCCACCCGCCCTGCCCACCAGCAAACACTGGGCTTACCCCTATGGAAGAGGTTCAGTCCCTTAGCCACTCTCCCAGAGGCCCAAGGTCTGACCCAAGCAGACCTCCAAAATGCCCAGACCCCAACACACACCTGCCGAGGAAAGCAGTCCCTGACTTCTAAACAGCAGTCACTTGGGATGCTGTGAATTAACAAATCCAAAGCCACAACCCTCCTCTCAGGCAGGGGACAGCGGGAGGCCGGACCACACCCTGCCTTCACTCACATATTGCAAAAGTACTTCTGGAAAAAGAGACACCGTCTGGAGAAGGCAATGGCATCCCAGTCCAGTACTCTTGCCTGGAAAATCCCATGGATGGAGGAGCCTGGTAGGCTGCAGTCCATGGGGTCGCTAGGAGTCGGCGCTACTTCCCTTTCACTTTCCACTTTCATGCACTGGAGAAGGAAATGGCAACCCACTCCAGTGTTGCCTGGAGAATCCTAGGGACGGGGGAGCCTGGTGGGCTGCCGTCTATGGGGTTGCACAGAGTCGGACATGACTGACGTGACTTAGCAGTCCAATGACAGATGAGTGGATAGACGGAATGTGGTACATCCATGCTACAGAGTATTTTTCCACCTTATAAGGAGAGGAAATCTTGTCACCTCTCACCACACACATGAACCTGGAGGATATCATGCTGAGAGATGAAGCCAGTCACAGGAGGAAACACCCCATGTGATTCCACTGGCACCCAGAGCATCAAGTTCACAGAGACAGAGAGCAGAAGGGCTACTGCCAAGCTGGGGGCAGGGGAGGGGGTCACTGGTGAACAGGTACAGTTTCCGTTCTGCCGGATGAGACGGTGGCAAAGGCTGCACAAAAATACGAGTGCATTTAATGCCGCTGAACCACACACCTGAAGGTGGCTGCAATGGTGAGTTCTGTGTTATGTGCCTTTTACTACCCTGTCTTTTAAAGCGTGCCCACTGAGCCGCCACCATGCGGGGGGCACTGTCGTGGGCACTGATTCGTGACACAGCAGCAAACCAGAGCCCCTGCTATCAGGACGCTCACACAGGGAATAAACAAAACCACAAGAAAGCCTGGCAGCCCACACGCCAAGTCACACGTACGTAGATCAGCACGCAGACCATGGGGCTGCCCAAAGGCGATATAGTAAGGACAGTGCTTCCAGCGAGGGGCTGGGACTCACGGGAAGGCCACCAGAGGAGGTGCTTTTTGGGGGTGAGGTCTTCATGATGGGGGTTCCCTGGTGGCTCAGAGGGTACAGAATCTGCCTGCAATGCTGGAGACCCAGGTTCAATCTCTGGGTCAGGAAAATCCCCTGAAGAAGAGAATGGCTACCCACTCCATTATTCTTGCCCGGAGAATTCCATGCACAGAGGAGCCTGGTGGGCTACAGTCCATGGGGTGGCAAAGAGCTGGACACGACTGAGCGACAAACACACACTGCATGATGGGATGGAACCAGCCAGTGAGAGTCTGTGTCCAGAGACCACAAACATAAAGGCCACCAAGGGGCTGGTCAGAGAGGAGGGCAGAGAGCAGAGGGGTGGGGGGAGATTCCAGGGCCTCAATACCAAGGATTTGATTCCCTGCATGATGGAAAGGTGCCGCAGGGTTCTGAGCACGGAAGAGACGCAGGCTGGCTGGGCACCCCAGAGGCCCCATTCCCACTCACCCCAGCACCCGACATCCGCCCTCTTCCATGAAGCTAAATGCCCACAGTGCTTGTCCTTAGGGGTTCGGGTAGGTTCCATCCAGTCCCCTGAGGACCACAGCCGTGGACACTGGCAGCCAGCCTCCAGGAGCCCTGCCCTCCCTAAGAAGGAGCCCACGGGGCATCTGCCCCCACCTCGTGGGCGCCCTCCGCTCCACCACTCCCAGTTCCCTTTCCCAGAGCCTCCAGGAGCCTCGCACCGTCCTTCACAGGGGCTCATATCTTGGAGATGCTAGCATTGCCCCCACCACTAACCAAACAGCGGCATCTGACCCCAAAGCACTGGCTTCACAGACTTCCAGTCGCAGCTGAGTGGACCTGGCACATGGAGTCTGTTCCATGAGATTTCCAGGGAAAGTTTCCTCAAAACCATGGCTGCCCTGACACATGCCATCCCAAGGCAGTTTTTCTTTCTGACTTAATGAAATGGCTACCAGCAGATTATTTTAAATTTCAGGAAAAGGAGAGTCCCATGCCCTGTGGTTCCTAAGCTCCCCAAGGGCCCAGTGTCCTCCTGGCCCTCAGCCTCTGACCAGACTGACACCCCTCAATGCCAGCTGTTTCTTTAGGGCACCATTCTGAAGACCCTGCCTGTGGTGAGTTCAATAAAGCTCACCTCCAAGTCCCCAGACCTGCACCTCAGATCACCCACAGAGGCCTTAAAACTAGAATGTGGCAACTAAACTCCAGAGTGCCTGCAAGATCACTTTTCAAGCTGGTGGCGACACAGCCGAAGCCTTTAAACAGTCTGTGGATGGAGAATGCAGTGCCCACGGCAGCGTTCCTACCCCACTGCCCTGGCCCTCGGCGGGCACACTGTCAGCGAGGCTGCTACTGCATCTGTGAACACCCTGCAGAGGGGAAGGAGAGCCGGCTGCTCTGAGGCTCGTGGAGGATGGTCATCCAGGGAGGAGGAGGTGGACCTGGAGCCCAGGTTGCTACTGCCCCAGAGAGGGGGTTCTCTGGGTGCTGAGGGCAGGCCAAGTGCATGCCCGAGAGGACTTGTTCCCAGCGTGGCATTCACATGCCCTGGGCAACTTTCTGACCCCCCAGGCTCTTTATGCCCTTGGCTCCTCCCAATCCTGGCAGATGGAGAGCCGGCCAGGTCACAGAGCCACTGCAGGTCTGTGGTGCAGGCTCTGCGCCGTGATTTCAGGTGGTCTGGCACCTCAAGGGGGAGTGGTGAGCGGGCCTGAGTCCTAGCTGGCTTCTGGAGAGCACGCTTTCATTTCATTCAGTCCAAGTCGACAAGATCCCCGAACATCTGCTATATCCCATATCCTGCACAGGGGACCACGAGGAGAGCGCCCTGAGGGCAGTGCGATCCTGTCCTTACGGACTCTTGCACCCACTCAGGGCACATGCTGGCTGAGCTCAGAACAGAGGTTCCCTGGAAGGACACCCACCCTCAAGCCCCAACTTCTTCCAGGAGGAGCTGGAGGCCACAGAGAGCTTGGCTGTGAGATGCTGGAAGACAGGGCCCCTGCATTTGCCAAAACTCACATCCCAGGAGCCAAAGCTTCTGCCTGAGGCTGAGGTGGCAGAAGGGAGGGAGACCACATTAGCAGCTCCAAGGGGCAGGGCCCGGCTTCCCTGGTGACTCAGCGGTAAAGAGCCCCCCTGCTAATGCAGCAGACTCTGGTCGACATGAGTTCGGTCCCTGGATCAGGAAGAGTTCCTGGAGAAGGAAATGACAACCTGCTCCGGTATTCTTGCCTGGAAAGCCCCATGGACAGAGGGGCTGGGCGGGCTACAGTCCTTGGGGTCGGACACAATTGAAGCAACTAAACGACAACGAAGGGGCAGGGCCAGGCTCGGAACCAGATTCTCTTCCTGCAGGGAAGGCAGGAGGGTCATGGCGCTTCAGGGAGGCCAGTCTCACAGTAAGCTACCCACCACACACATCCTAGCTATACAACACACACCCCAACACCCACACCAGCCCAGGCAGCACACACATCTCTACCAACACATGCATCAACGCTCCAACACACACCGATACGGTTCCTCAACACACTTGACCACACAACACACGCCTGACACCTATACCAACACCCACACCACACACCATTATATACATCTCAGCACATACCTCTCCACCAGCATGTGTCAACACACAAATATGCACTCCCCCAAACCACGCAGCCACACCAACATATTTGCATACCCTAATGACATACCCAGCTGCTGCTGCTGCTAAGTCACTTCAGTCGTGTCCGACTCTGTGCCACCCCATGGACTGCAGCCCACCAGGCTCCCCCACCCATGGGATTTTCCAGGCAAGAGTGCTGGAGTGGGGTGCCATCGCCTTCTCCGATGCCATGCCCTCGTGGCACTGAACTCCCACACATGTACTGACCTTCATATCCCAACCCTCCCTCACCTGTACACACACATACTCAGTGTGTGCACGTCCACTTCCATCCCAGTACATCCAAGGTCCAAGACACACCCACCATGCACGCGCGCGCACACACACACACACTCAAGCACAGAGCAACACATCCAGCCTCAGCAACTACATCCAAAAAATTAAACCATCTTGCAGATACACACACAGCAACACCAGCCCAGGACATGACCATGCTCACACATCCCAACGCAGACAACAAATGTTCAGATGCACACTGGCCTCCAGACGCACACACAGTCACAACTGTGTGCTGGATGCTCTATTCCCAGAAGCTATGGGCAGTCTGAACCTGCTAATTCCCCTACACCCACAACAGCAGACTCAGCTAACCTGTGTCCTCCCCGGGACCACCCTAGGTAGGTCCAGGGCAGCGTGACAGCCCAGGACATCCGCTTGGCACTGCCAGTGTGATGTGGCTGCTTGATTCAGTTTTCAGTGCCACCAGGAACAACAACAAAGAATCTGCAGCCCCTCCTCTGGAAGGCTTCCCAGATGACAACGCTGCCTCCTAATTTACACCTCAGAGGACGGTGCTGACCAGGGAGGAAGAGCAGAGGCCCTCTTCTCTTTCTCTCCTCTATCCATGGGGATCCCTCTCTTCTCCAGAAAGAGTTGGCGGGTGGGGAGAGCTGAGAGCACGCATCCACTAGACAGTCTTGGCTGTGCCAGCCCCGAGCCTCTGCCCCCCAACCCATTCTCTGGCCCACCACCCACACCCAGGCCCCCTTCCACCACCGGCCTGCAAAAGAGAGCAAAGAAATGGAATGGGCTGGCGAGCGTGGTGGAGTTGGAAGGGAGGCGGAAACTGAGACTCAGGCAGGCTGCACAGGAAGACAGCTGGTCCCCCAAGTCACCAGGCTGTGCTCCAGAGGACCATCCTCTCGGCCTTGGGCCTCCAAGGGCACCCAGGGGACACAGCCACAGGACCCTGGTGACATGCTCTACATGTGACCTTGAGTAGGCGTTGGGGGGATGGTCTCTGCAACCAGAGCTTTGGGCAGTCACTTTAAGTCTAAGCGTGGCACTCCGGTTGGGTCCCAGCTGATCCTCAGCAGAGCCAAGCAAGCACTGGGCCATCCCCTTCTTTGATTGTTTTCTGGAAAGATACAAAGACAGGGAAGGAGTACTCATCTGAGCTTCCCACTGTGTGTGAGGGCCAAGCTCCCACTGGCCAGTATGGAGCGGAGCTGGCAAGCAAGACTTCTGCCTTCGGCCTTGTGCACCCATCCCCAGCATGACCCAACAGTGGAACTAAAAAGCAAGAGGTCAGACAGACACGGGTTGGAATCTCAGCTCCACCACTTCCTAGCCTTGTAACTCAACACAGCATCTCCTCCGCACAGTTTACATATCTGACACCCTCTCCTCTGCCAGACCACAGGCTCTGAGACACAGAAGCACAGAGAGGCTAAGGAGCCCTTGCTGGGTCACACAGCTCCTAAGGGCCAGCACTGGAGCCCTGCCCATGACCACCACGCTCTTGCACGGCCCTGCGAGGTCTGCCCCCAGGAGGCTAAGAGCAAACCCCCAGCTGCACTGAGTGAGGGGCCCTGGAGGCGGCCCCTAGTGGCAGGACCCTTCCTCCAGGGCATGGAGGCCTCACACAGGGACAGGGGGTGGGAAGGCGCCCTGAGGACAGAAGCTAGGAGGGTCTTCCCAGCCCCGCCATCCACCAGGCACACGAGGCCCGTCAGAGATGACAGGGCCTCGCCACCTGCTCGAGGGTCGAACACAGACATCAACAAGAAACCCCCAAATTCCCAACTGTGCAAACCCTAGTTC
Source organism: Neotragus moschatus (assembly GCA_006410615.1). Lineage (NCBI taxonomy): Eukaryota > Metazoa > Chordata > Mammalia > Artiodactyla > Bovidae > Neotragus > Neotragus moschatus. Next base: position 7,875,123 of record SJYA01002795.1, on the reverse strand, counting down.
TCTGCTCAGTGGATGAGAATCTTGAAAGTTACCCACAGGCCATGGAAACATTGGGAAGGGAGAGGAGAGGAGGGGAAAAACCAGATGAAAGGGGTCTCAGAGCCTTCTTGACTTCCCTACGCCCTCTCCCCCATGAGGAGAACACCCAGGCCCCAGGGAGGGGAGCGAGCTGCTCGAACAGCCCAGCAGGGTGGGTAAAGCCTGCCCGTGTAGGGGGCCGAGCTCTGGCTGACGTCTGTATTCTGCTAGGAGTCGTTCCTTAAACATTAGAAAATGCATTTGTCTCTGGGTTAATAGCCAGGCTTGTGACCTTTTAATTCACAGAGAATAAAGGGCAATTGAGGTCTGATGTGTACCAGAAGAACTTGTTTCCACTCATTCTCATAGTGGGTCTGTATTTAATTCATGATCCACCACCCCAAAAGAAAAATGGCACTCTCCATAGGGCCCAACCTCAACTGACGCTGGACATTTTAACATATGAGTACAGCTCCCCAGATGACTCACCTGGTCCTCTGTGGGGACAGCTACGGATGGTTCTGAAGTCAGGTCGGGTTGGATAAAATGCAGAGAGCATTCTTCCCAGTGTGCGTCTGACAAACTCTCACAGGCTCGACCTGCAGGGTCCCAACAAGAACCCACACTCCACCTAACACCTGACTCATGACCTCCATCTGCCCGTGAACCACAGGGTGGTCGGGGCAGGTAAGCTGGAGCCAGGAGCCTGCCTCTCGCTCCCTGGTGTGGAGCTCCACCCTGACTCTTCCTGCTGCCCTCTTCAGGGCAGCCCCCCACCCCACCCCCCGTGTCAAGTGACCAGCTGCCAGGACACACAGGCCACAAAGCTGCGAGTCCTCCACGAGCTCCCATCTGGCTCCCTTCTCGGCCTGAGGGGCCCTCCTCAAAAGCAGCGGCTGGACTCTCTGCCAGGGCCTTTTCGGCAGCAAGAAAATTGCCATTCACATCCAGGGAGAGAGAGGATAGCCAGTCACAGTGGCTGAGCTGGCCACCACGACTTGTCCATACGCACCCTTGCACCCCCAGCACCTAGCACATGGCTCGGAGTTCAGAACCTACTTAATAAGCATTTGTCCTTGAATGAACAACGGAATTAACGAAGAGACCAACAAACAAATGAATTTATGAAAGAACAAATGAGTCCCAGGTTTGCTTGGTGACAGGCAACTACCTGGCTTGAAGGAGACAGATTTCAGTATTACCTTGGGAGGAACTTGCTCAGTAAGATCTCCAGTACTGGAAGAAATGGCCTGCAAGACATGGCATGCTGCTGGGTAATACACAGCTGCAGCCTGCGGGCTGCCATCCTGTGACTTGAGACTCCACTGCCAGGAGGTCCACTTCCGGCAACAGAGACCATAGTACTTATATGAAGCATTTATAAAAGTATAGCTATTACTGAAGAACAGGAGTGCAAAAGGGCAGCCCACGGGCCAAATCCTTCTGTCATCTGGCTTTGTAAATGAAGTTTTATTGGAAACCACCAAGCACTTGCATTTATGACAAAATTGAGAAGTTACAGAAGAGCCCGCATGACCTACAACACCTAAATTTTTTGCTACCTGGACCTTTACAGAAAGAGTTTGTTGATCTCTGTGTTGAATACTCAACTGCAAAAAATATGTGACATATATTTAAGTAAAAGCTGGATCATCTAGAAGTAATGTAATAATATTTTTGTGTGTGTAAAATACATCTTTCCGTGCACAGAAAAGACTGGGAGAGAATGGACTAAAATGTTTGCAGTTGTTATCTCTGAGTGTAAGGGAACATATATTTTTAAATTATTTTATTTGTATTTATCTGTATTTTCTTAAATGTCCAAGATATACAAGAATTAATTTATAGTAAGAAAAAAAATATGTCATTAAACAACAAAAACAACAACAAAGAAGTCAGTAAATGGCTCTCTAGGAAGAGACCAAGTGGCTGGGGTTTGAAGGTCACTCCAACAGGACATTTCAGAGGGGGTCAGGCCCCATTTGGGAACAGATGCATGCTGTTAGTGCTCTCCTACACAGGGATTATTTTATATCGCAGAGCAGCTTTGCTGAAGGATCACTTCAATTTTTCAAGGCAAATTACTCTTAAGAAAAAAGAACCTAAAACACCTATTTTAGCAGCAAATTTAACAAAATATATTTAGCAATAAACAGAAGCATGTATCTGTCTTGGTCTTCAAGGAAACAACCACTGCACACATTTTATGTTGAGCTAAACATAAGCAAGTTGGAAATTTTCCAAAATGCCTCTCAAGATGATTGAAGACAACCGAGGGTGTCCAAAAACCACGGTGACAACCACTGAGCTAAGAGTTTGGGGACATTACTTTAATGAAGAGATGAGAGCGCCACGAAGGGGACCTGTCTCATCATACATCAAATGGCTCTGGGACTGAGGTCAAACCAGAGGAAAGACACTGGTGTCCACCCAAGTCCCAGTCCAGCAAGACACCTCCCTGGGGGAGAGAATGGACCCTCTGGCATCCACAGAACCCAAGGCCCAGAGTAAAACAGCATGGTCACCCCAAGGTGTGCCCTGCTCCCACCAAAAGCTGAACCATGACCCCACCCCTTAAAAGCAAGTGACGAGGCATCAAAAGCCAACCCACCCACCACCCACTTTCTTCTGTCAGTACCTGGCTGGGCATCCCCAAAGGACGGCCAGCCCCGCCAGGGAGTCAGCTTGTCCTGTGCCTCCCATAGCCCGCAGACACATGCCACATGTCACACAAAACCCCAATGCTGACAGCAACGAAGACGCGGGTCCCACAGGCAGCCAGGCCCTGGACAGCCTTCCCTTGGTAGGAAAGAACAGACCCAGGCACCTGAATTCCACCCACCACCGCCTCTATGAACAGCACAGCTCCCTTTGTGCCTTGGCCCACCCATCAGGGAGCCGGAGGGAGTGTTCAGACATGCACTGTTTTGGAGTTCTGCGGCCTGTTTTGAAGACGTGGATCAAGGAGAGGATGGCAGCAAATCTCCGTGCTTAGCTCAGCCCTGTCTGTCACAAGCCAAGCCCCCCAGTTCCCCATTCTGCCTCCCCAGCACATGTTAGAGGCACAGTATTCACCTCTTAGACTATATTAACAAGCTCCATTATTAAAGAGTTGTCTCGGTCACTAACCAGGACTGTCCTGGCTGGCTCCACACATTTGCACCCACAGCATACCAGGACTTAGGTGAAAACAGTAAGCAAAATGCAACACAAGATAAATAAATGGAAATACAGCTCCAGGAAATTGAGTGCACTCCTGACAAAGAAAAGCTACACCAGATCTGGCTCAGAATTCAGTGGAGGGGCCCAGCAGAGTGAAAATCCACGTACACAGCAAGGAAGACCTGCTTTAGCTACCCAGCTCCTAGGGGACCCCCAAGCCCTGCTCAGGTGCCTTGCTGCTCAGGTTCTGCCCAAGAAAAAGGCCCAAAACTCTGCCCAAGACCTGCTCCCCTGAGCTCCTTTGCAAGGGCCCACAGCTTTCCGAGAAGGGGTTTCCAGATGGCGCCTGGCAGCAGCAGTGCCAAACTCCACAGCTTAAGTAAATGTTGCCGCCGCCCCGTCCTGCCAGGAAAAGGCAAGGGGGACCCACGGCTCTTCTCAGCTGCTGCGACGCTCGCTTCCTGGAGAGAACAGAGTCCCCACCACCTGCCCTGCACCCTGCTGGAGAGCCCCCTTTCCTCTGCGTTTGTGAGCTTCACTGCCCCTTTCTACATGCCGGCCCGGTCCACACAGGTTGGGGATGAGCTGTCAGATGCCAACAGAGGAGAGGGAAGTGAGGAACCCAGAAGGGCAGCAAGCAGGCCCAAGGGTCGCAGATGGCAAAGGTTCCAGCCCAATCATCACAGATTTGGGACGTTTGCACAAATCCAGTCTCCTGCAGGTGTTTCTCCACCCCTACCATCAACGCTCCAAAACAGCCTGACAGTTATGTGAGTTAAGGCTCACTCCTCTGCCGGCCTCACATGCTCAGAACACTGCCAAGTGCCCCAACATGGGTCTCTCCCAGGTCTCCATTCTCCATCTCAGCATTCCAAACATCCCAGAGGCTTCCCCCAGAATCCAGGGGAATCCTGAGGGCCAGTGAAACAGGAGATTTACTGAAGCCTGTACCTGTCTCCACCCTGGAGACATCAGGGCTACCTCCCAAAACCTCCTCCAGAGGAGGGCAGAGCCAGGCACTGGCTGAGGTGGAAAGCAAGGAAGACTCCCTGCTTTACCCGCTCAGGATTATGCGTCTCATAACGGGCACAAAACCTCATGCCAGTGAAGGGGTTCGAAGTCCCAAGAGCGTGGTAGAGAAGGGATCTGGTGAACAGGAGGACCCCAAGTGCTCCCCAAACAGAGACTGTCGCCACTCCATAGTAGCGGTGCTGGCAGTGCTGACACATTGGGCCTACATTCCCAGGGGCCTGAGAAGGAACAGCAAGAGCGGGTGGGTGAAAGGTGGCTCCAGGCAGCTCGTGACACATGCTTTGGACCAACAAGCGGAGGCCACGCTGTGGCCATTTGCAAAGCAAACCTCTAATTCCAAGGTGGTGGCCAACCTGAGCGCGAACCTCCCATTCCAGCTAGCAGCAATCATGCAGCTAATGCTTCACGCTCCGTTTTGAACACTGACTGCTTAATTCTTTGCCTCATTGTAACCTGTCCTTTTGCCTGGAAAATCCCATGGACGGAGGAGCCTGGTGGGCTGCAGTCCATGGCGTCACTAAAAGTCGGACACGACTGAGCGAAGGAGAAGGAAATGGCACCCCACTCCAGTGTTCTTGCCTGGAGAATCCCAGGGACGGGGCAGCCTGGTGGGCTGCCGTCTATGGGGTCGCACAGAGTCAGACACGACTGAAGCGACTTAGCAGCAGTAGCAGCAGCAACCTGTTCTTAGCTAATCTGTGTTTTTCTTATCATCATTAAATTTAGATTTAAATGAACATGTGTGCCTTGTATTAACATGCATACAGAAGGAGCACACCATCGTGGACACGCGGGGCTTCCTGAGTTCGCGGGCAGGAGCGCAGCATCCGTAAGAGCACAGGAAGGGGACCCGANACCTGTTCTTAGCTAATCTGTGTTTTTCTTATCATCATTAAATTTAGATTTAAATGAACATGTGTGCCTTGTATTAACATGCATACAGAAGGAGCACACCATCGTGGACACGCGGGGCTTCCTGAGTTCGCGGGCAGGAGCGCAGCATCCGTAAGAGCACAGGAAGGGGACCCGAAGGTGGGCAGAGTGAGGCAAGGCAGCTAAAAACAGCAGGGCTCCAGTGATCCTACGGTAGGAATCAACCGCACGGACAGAGACAGTGTCCTGGGAATCTGGGAGTCCTTGGGAACGAAGAGGAAAGGGGCTTTGCTTCTGGGATCTTGTGTCACACATCTTTATATCACACTTCCTATCTGAAGACTTTTAGAGCCAGTATGATTTCTCTCTTTCTGAAATGCTAAGTGACAGCACCATCGGGCAGCCCCGTGGAAGTGGGATTTACAGCTCCACGCAAAGGGGTGAGAGAGGCAGCCAAGGCCCCAGAGTGGTACTGAGCGTTCCCAGGCTCAAGACAATCAAAGGGCACAGAGTGATCGGAAGTTTATAAAAAGGAGCTGCTGTCAGGCGTCCGGCCCCCTCACAGGAGACAGGCGAGGTGAGGGCTGTCTGAGGGCTCCTGTTCCCAGCTCCAGCACCATGCCAAGTGGGCGGACCACCTCCAGTCTCAGCAGAAAGGCGGGAGAGCAGAGGGAGCCCACTGGACCCCTGACCTCTGCCCCATCGGACAGAAGTCTGGCCAGCCTACTACCCAGGCTGGGCCAGCTCCCGGGAGGCAGGGCCCACCAGCATCTGCCCAGCCATGGCTTCGGCACACACAGCCGAGCCTCCGTAAATCTCCACAAACACGGCGGCCGCCTGCACACTCTTCCACGTCGGGACGGAAAAGCTGCATATGGCGCTCGGTTTTAACAGCTGAGCTTTAAAAAAGTGCAGCTTTTCATCTCACTGAACCAGCTCCCAAATTAAAGGGTGGGGGAGGGAGAGAGAGGAGACAGGAAAAGAGAGAAGCTGGAGTGGGCAGGAGGAGCCTTCCACGCTAAATTTGATTTTATAAGGAATTTCAGACTAGTATCTGCTCCAAAGGCCCCTCTGGAAAATGAAATCATAGTCCCTGTTTGTCGTCCCCAAGTTTACTGATTTCATCCTTTAAGAAATAACTTTTTCTTTTTTCTGCTTTTAATAAAAATGAAGGAGTCTATCAATGAAGAAATCACTCACATGCCTTAGATTGGGTTAACAATTTTTAAGCAAATTTGTAAATGGGATTATTGTTTTCCAAAGTTCTGCTTAGCGAAGAGATTAGTGGCCACAATGCCCGGGGGGGGGGGGGGGGCCCCCGGGCCCTTTT
>SJYA01002795.1:7834644-7868497 GCA_006410615.1 Neotragus moschatus | reverse complement strand
GGGGGGGGGGGGGGGTCCCCTGGTCCTTTTAATTCCCTGCCTGGAGGTGGAAGGTGCTGGAAGAGGAACAGGAGGGAGAAGCCTGATACAGGGCCGTTTTCCTGGAATCGCCTGGAAACTTTTACTTTCTGTTTCCTCTGCTGATAATGACTGTCTTCGCTCTGCAGCCAGCCCCCTTCCCTCTCCCAGCCCCCTGTTGCTGCCTGCCATCCCCGAGCTCCAGTATAAAGTTTGGCTTTTGCAGCAGGAAGCAGCTGGGCCAAGCAACCAGCGAATGATAATGACCTCAGAAATCTGCTGTTCGCTCGGCAACAATAGGGTGCTCAGTCTACTGGAAAATTGTGTTCATCAGCTAACTCTGCTCAGTTACTAATTGACATTGCCAAATATTTTAAGAACAATTGGAATGCACAAGCAAAAAAAAAAAAATTTTTTTTTTGAAGATCTTAATCCTCAGACTTAAATTTTTTTTTTCTTTTTTTCCCTTCTTTCGAGTGCCCAGATTTGTTTGTGCGGAGCAGGCAGTGGTTATCATGAATGGGGGCAGGGAGGAGGAGCCACATGAGAAAAAGAGGTGGAAAAGAAAGAAAATCTATCATATCACTATACACCCGATGTAAATGCAGGGGAGCCCTGGATAAAGGCCTTTGATGCTGTGGTCAATGGGCCAGCACAGGATGGAGACCCAGCATTTCAGGAATGCGGCTCGGGCAACAAAAGAAGAGCCCGCAAGGCTTCCAGCCCAGCTGATCAAATAATCCTTGTCCATCACAAAATATCATACCAGAAGTACTAGGGGTTAACAGTATTTTCATCTTTGCATCTCTTCCTGCCTGGCTTTCCATCGATCACGTAACTTAGCCGACTTTATTTAATGAACAGAGGGTCAACGCATTCAATTACCCCTTTCCCACCATCAACACTTCAATTAGCCCCTCTCCAAAATTATGGGGAATGCAGAAGGTAACTGCCCTGTTGGATATAATGAACAGTATCGTTTCTTAGTACATTAAGTTTTAATTATTCTGAGCGTGATTTCCAAAGCAAAATCTAAAGAAACAGAACTTTGGTTGTCTTCTGACTCAGGATAAGGCTAGAATCGGAGCGCAGCCTTAGATGAGATTCTAGGGAAAGATACGGAGATTAATGTCGTCGGAGAGTCTGCATACGAGCCAGAAATGAGGGAGCATCAAAACACCCGCCCCGCTTTCTAAATGTCATAAAACAGTAAAATTTTTAAGCCGCTGCTTTCCAAACAGTCTCCCTTTGCATTGTACACGGAGGCAGAAATGACATCTACTATGGTGTGAAATTAGTGGTAAGACAAATCAACAACAACAACAACAAATAAAACAAAGGGGAAAGATGGGGAAGTGATCTGTGTGACTAGTTTTGTCCATTTTCTGTTAGAAAATATGACCTCTCAATTTGTCAAAGGTCCTAGTTTTCGCAGTTGATCTTAAGCTTGGTTCTCAGCAGTTTGGAGAGCCAAAGAACAAACACATTTTCTGGTTCACTGGAATCATTTTCACATGTTCACTGATTCAAACATTCTTTTGCTCACATAACAAACAGCTGCATCCCACATTAGCCTAGCCAGTGACAGTCGCCCATCTCGGCAATAACTGTTTGATTGCAAACTTGACCCCTTCTTCGTCTCGGTCTGAGCAAGACATTTTTAAACAGCCACTCCGTTCCAATCCTCCTTTGCAAAGAATTACATCTGATAACAAAGGACGTCTCTGCCACTCATTGTAAGCCTTCTTCTGGAGATCTGTTCTAAGAGGCTCTCTGTAAAAAGGTTTTTTATGATGAATTCAGAACTACTATCATGTTAAGAGCAGCGATTTATAAAGAAGAATTCATTGGTTAAGATCTGAAAAAATAGTTTCTCAGGCCCTACTGACCCAGTTTCCAACAAAAAAAAGAATCAAGTGATGCAAATTAAGGTTTGCGACATTGTTATGCAGTCTGAGAAATTTGTAAAACCGTGTTTTTGCAGTTATTTCTTAATAGAAGCCTTAATAAGTACTTCTTTCTTTACTTAAGGGCTTAAAGATTTTTTTTCTCCCCTTCACCTTGCAGGTTTCTCTCTAACAGGTAACAATAAAATACCTATTGTGTCAAGATTTTTATTTAAATGCTTATTTTAATCGCACTTTATACAAATCAGACTTGTTAGAAATAAGAGGGAAGACTAACCCGATTTGGTTAAGGGTCCTAATCCCAGGAAAACTTGAATGGCCCAGGCGTGCAACTGATTTAGGCTGCATGTTGGTTTGCCATCAATTTTCCTACTTAGTCAGAAAATTATGAAAGGGTCTAATTTGAATATGAAGAAAACAAAGAAGTCAACCAGAAACGAAAGAATCAGTATTCACAATTGTACGATACTTCAATGAGGAAAATAAAAGTGAGAAGATAACCACAACTCAAGTATAATTCTCCCTTGAGTCCCAAGCCCGGTTGGTTCTTTTAAGCAAAATGGACTTCTTTCAACAGAGTATTTAGAGATTTGGAAACAACAGAGATAGGAATAGCATGAGGCTATCACTTGGCCAGAAGGTGAGAAAAACACGGTAAACACGTCATTAATAGAGCCGAACATTTGGTGTCGGAATATTCTGCTGAGACCTTTCCATTTCAGCGGGGCTGGGAGACGGATGAAAATCTGTCAGTGTTAACTCCACGTCACTCTAAAAAGTTAGGAAAGCCAGTTTGTGCTCTGCTTTCTGCCCCAGAAAGGTCCCCAAATCCAAAACCCGTGAGATGAAACTCTCCAGGAGAGGGGACCTCCTCACAGGAGGCCGGAAGTAATCCATCCTGACAATGGGACGCCTGGCACTTTGCTGCCTTCCTGCACAAAGATCCACCTCAGAGCGCTGGCCACCAGGCAGTGACACTGGAGAACCCTTGCCTTGCTAGTGCTGGGCGGCGGTCACTCCCGGCAGCGTGGCCTAGCCCTCCGTGGTGCTGCAGTCCTCTTCAGACGCTTTCAGAGTGTCTCAGCAGAAGTGAACTGCAAACGAGGCTAGGACTCCAGGAGTAGACAGTGTGTTTCATGGGTGTTTAAGCAGCGGCTTTAAGTGCTATCGGAATTTCTGGAATGTGCAGCGCAGATTTATGTGTCTTAACAATTCTTTACTGGTTCGTAATAAGCCAGCGGACTCACACTTTATTTTAATACTAATTTTGTCCTAGAAGAAGGGAATACTGATGCATGACAAGAACAACACAGCTAAGCTGGCATCTACTTAATAAGTGTAGCAGTGAATTGCCTCCAATACTGAAATATTTATCGAAACTGAGAAGGGAAAAGAAAAGGGGAAAAAAAACTTAAAAAATGACCCTCACCAGGGTGTTGCCACATCTTTAACAGTGGGCAATGCAGTGCCTTGAGGTGCCTCAAACTGTCTTTCATTTTCTAGACTTAATGGCTGATTGCAGAAATCAATGTTGCCATTAGTAACAGGGTATTTGTTATGGCATGATTTCCTCTGTTGTTAGGCTGCAGAATGATTACAGTATTAGCGAGATGCTTTCTTTATAAAGGGCTAGAGATATAACTTTCAATTTACTATCCATTAGTAAGGGGCTTTGGAAATATGGATGAAGGCAACAAGCTTACCTGCTGTTAGGTAGTGATTTTAATTTAGCTGTCTTAGGATAGTGGGAATTTTTTTTTCTTCCTTTTTTTCCCCCCCTCAAACTGGGCCAGGAAGCTTCAGCATTTCACAGACATTTTGATGACAGATTTTCTGCTTTGCTATTTTAGACCCCAAAGCTGTATCGCCCGTGTAACACAGTACAATTTAAGACATGAAGTCGCGCATCTGTGTTGCAAACCTCTATGCTTTTCCAAACCGTCAGAGGAGAATGGTGTGGTTCTTCAGGTTATAGACACATGACAGGTGAACTGAGCTGTACTTTTGGAAGGGGACTGGAGACAGGTTAGGTCTAAAGAGAGCCAGTGAAAGGCCCAAATGAGACAAATATGGGCATATAGTTGGGGGCATAGATTGTGAAGGTCTGAACTTACACAATCACATCCATGGATGGAACCAAACCGCAGCTCCTGGGTTCCTGAGGTGATGGCAAATGGGGGTCAGGGAACGAAATGGGGCAAGGTAGGCTATGCCCGCTGGCAAACATACCAACTGGCCACCTCTCCACCACACGAGAGAAGGACTGACTGACTTTCCTTGTGGCCAGGGCTCAAGGGAAGGTCACAGAGTTGAAATGACAGCCTTCTCTTAAGGCAGGGCCGACAGGCAAGGTCCACACAGCACCAGGACCACGCTGCAGTGACCTCAGGGCTGACCCTGAAGGGCAGCAAGGCCCCCTCCCCACTGAGGCCAGCACAGAATCAGGCCCCAGGGTCAGGAGAGCCCTGGCTCCGACCACTGTTCCCCATCTCCCCCAAAAACCTACCTGAGGAGGATGGCGAGGAGGGGTGCGGGCTGTCCTCCTGGGCGCTCCCGGTCTGCGAGAGCCCGCCTCCGACCCCGCTCTCCTCGGTGACGTTGGAGGAGCCGGGCGTGGTGGAGCGGCTCACCGACTGGGACTCCTGGTCGCTGCCCGAGCCGCGCCGCTCGTCGGGGCCCCCGTGCAGCCCGTCCTCCTCACCCTTGCGGTCCCTCTTGTGCACGCGGGAGTGCACGACCACCTGGTGATAGGTGCGGAATACGCGGCCACAGTCCGGGCACTCGGTGGGCTTCTCCTTCAGGCTCCCGGGACCCTGCAGGTTATACTCGAGAGCCTGGTTGAGCCCGTGTGACAAAAAATCCCGACTGCCTTCTAAAGGGTCGAGCTTATTTGGCAGGTCTCTCTGATTGCCCACTTTAGTGCTGTGAACCAAATCAGCAGGCATTTTCTGCTTGGAGCCATCTGCTCCCACTAACACGTACTCCCGCTTCTCCTTATCAAACAGAACTCCGGCGTTTGCCAAAGTGTCTTCGTGGTTGCGCTGTAGCTGGTGCTCTTTAGACAAGAAGCCGTGTTCCATGGCCATGCCCCTGGCCATGAGCTGCCAAGCCTGGTAGCTGTTCACGGGGTCCATCTCGGCAGCCTTGGCCGCCGCCTGCAACCGCTCGATGCAGCTGGATTTCAGCGGTGGTACCAGGTTGAGGCATCCTAGGAGGGAGTGCTTGTCGCCCTCAGGGACACCGTGGGCCATGCTGGAGATGGGGGTCAGCAGCTTCCCCACCACCTCCTTCTCTTTCAGGGGCAGCTCGCCTTTGCCGTAGAGCTGGCTGGGCTCGCTCAGGCTGGCTTTGTCTGCGGCCATGAAGCCGCTCTGCAGGCAGGAGAGATACCTGGAGTACAGGTTGGCATGGGCCTCTTGGGACATGCCGCCCATGGGCACAGGCACCTCGGGGTCGCTGGGGGACTTGTTCTTCACGGACAGCTTGTTGAGGTGGACCTTCATGTGGTTCTTTAGGAACCAGGGCTCTTTGAAGCGCCGGCCGCAAATTTGGCAGCAGTGCTCGAAGGAGTCCTTGTGCTTCCGCATGTGGCCCTTCAGGAACCACGCCTGACTGAACACCTGCCCGCACACCTCGCAGCGGAACTCGTTGGCCGACTGCTCCCCGCCGCCGTTGGGGCCCTGGCCCTGGGCCGACTCGGCCGTGATGTGGGCCTTCTCCACGTGGCTTATGAGCTCCTCCTCCTGCGAGGCGGCGAAGTCGCACAGCGTGCACTTGTAGGGTTTGTGCAAGATGCGGATGTGGCGGTCCAGCTCCTCCCGCTTCTTGAACTTGCCCTTGCAGAAGGTGCAGCGGAAGCCAGCGGCGGGGGCCACCGCATCCTCCTGCATACTGGCCGGCTTCGGCGAGGGCACTGGGTTGGCCACGTCGGGCACGCTGTGGTTCGTGGGCAGGGCCAGGTTGCAGGCGGCCAGCGGGGCCTGCTGGGCGTGCGCCAGGGGCTTCAGGTCGGGACGGGGCTGCAGCAGGCTGCTCTTCATCTGCTTGTCCCGCAAGATGGCCCTCTCCTCCAGCTCGTGCAGCAGGCGGTTCTCCTCGCGCACTCGCCCGCGCCCCTTCCCAAGATTGCCCAGCTTGTGGGTCCGCAGGTGGATCTTGAGGTTCCCTTTCTGCGCCGCCCGGTGGTCGCAGTACGGGCACTTGAAGGGCTTCTCGCCGGTGTGAGTGCGCATGTGCAGAGAGAGGATGCTGTTGAAGCGGAAGCGCTTGCCGCAAAGTGGGCACGGGTACTTCCGGTTTTTGCGGGCGTCGTCCTCGATGTCGCTCATCTGGGACATGATGCCCAGGTTCTGACCGTTGAGGAACTGCTGCAGATCCACCCGCCCGTTGAGGCTGGTGTCCACGTCCCGGCCCAGCTGGTTGGCCAGGAGCGCCATCTGACTGCCCATGGGCTGGCCACTCATGGGCACGTGGGCCTTCTCTTCGAGAGGCGCGGGGGTCTTCTCCTCGGGATTGGGCCGCGGATGTAGCTCGGGGAAAGCATGGCTGAGCTGGGAGGTGATCTGGTGCAACTTCTGACTCATGGCATACTGGCCGTTGAGGACGGGGCCGCTCAGATGGGGCTCTGCTTCCGGCGCCGCCGAGGACACTCCAAGGCACAGACTGGCTTCTTCCATCCCTGAAAATAAAGAAAGAGTTCAGATCTGTGCCAGGTACCGTGGCACAGTGAATCAACAGCATCAGCTGGTGGGGAATTTGCATTACATGCCTTACCTACACATAATAATGCTAAGGAATTATAGTCAAAAACAATAATAAAAAAATGAATTATTAAATGCCAATTATGCAATATGGCATTGCTCCTCCAATTTGTTTTGGCGATAGATCGTCTTCCTTGTATTTTCTATTTACAGACTGCAATTATTCATTCACGTTTAAATTATTAATGTTTTACCACTTTCAACACCTAATAACAAATCAGGGGTCTACGTGTTAAATATTTCCTCCTCTCCCCTCTTTAGCACCTGCACCTGTTGGTTCAGTTCAGAATTTGTCAAGGAGCAGAATGGCTTTAACTGAAACACCAAACTGACTCACTTGGAACTTTTGTTTCTGGTTACTATATTCAATACGGTCGCCAGTCGGAGATGAAAGAGATTATTTTATGATTTGGCAAAAAAAATCCAACCCAATGGCATGATATTTACTGGTACATAATAAAACAAGATAATGTTTTGGGAAAAAATAAAGTAAAGGACAGGCTTTAGAACAATAAAAGGGATTTTGCTTTAGTCAACAAAAAGTGCAGTAATATCTCATTAAGCTGATTAGTATGCTGCTTAGAAACAGTACTAGGTGCTGTAACACATGATTATAATCATAAAAATCCTTCAGTGTTTGCAAGGAAGCATTAACGAGGTATATTAAATTTTAAGGAGACTGCGAGTAGCGGCTTTGCAAACCTTAGAGATTAAGATTTAACCCTTCTGTTACGAAACACTGTTATTTTGTTATTTGGTAACCGTGCCCATCAAAAGAAGTATAAATTATCTCGTGATGGAATCTTAGTGGATTGTTGAGACTGCTCAAATTTGGGTAGGGGGTAAAAGACTTACACCGCAGAGTGGGCTTACCCTGTCCTTCAACTGGCATGATATCTGCAGCAGAGACTTTGATTGGGCTTAAAGAGATCTTTTATAGAACTGGATAAAAACCAATTAAAATCCAGGGACGATGCCATAGGAAGTCTCAACCAAGTTTGAGTGTTTTTAATAACTTTCCCAATATACAGTAATGAGTACAAATTGTACCTGCAGTATGTGTTTTGCAGAAAATTAGAACTCAAAGTTGTTTGTTAAACACTAACACTCAAAGCGGGTCTGCATAATTGTCTTTAATAGTCCTCTCTGCCCCTCTCCAGCCTATGCAGAATTGCTAAAGCCAGATTGTTCTGGGATGGGGCAGAAGGAATAGTCCCCTCTATATCAGAGCATGTGGGGAGCTCAATTTTGAAAGGCAATGAATCCATGCCTGGGGTCCTTCTATTTCCAGATCTGTCTTCTACTTGAAGGAGTCCAAATTTGTTTCCTGCCACTGGAACAGTTACTGCACATCCATCCCCTTTGTATCCCAATGTTTAGATGTGTTGGCCAGCCAGGTGGTCCAGGAGTACAGCTTAACCCCAGCCAGGACTAATTCCTGGGCCAAGCAGTTCCCCAGGGGAACGTGTGGGGACAGAGCTCAACTGTGGAGGAAGCACATTCAGCGCTGGTGGGGTCGGCTGCCTACTGGGCTTCCAGCCAGGCAGACTGTGTGTGGATGGAGGTTCTCCAACAGGAGACCTGACTTCCTTGGCAAGAGGACAGAGGCTGTGAGTCTGTCTTGCAAAAGAGGAGAAGAAAAAGACATGATGTTTATTTCCAGGAGGGAGAGAAACTGCAACCATGGTGCAGGGTTAACTATCCATGAACAACTACACACACTCACACACACAGACAAGCACGTGGTCACTTGGAGTAAAAGAATGCTTTCAATTTGTCTCTGGTGGCAGTCTGTACTCGAAAAATAAAAAGAAGAAAGGAAGGAAGAAAGAAAGAAAAAAGCTCATTCTGGAGCCTGGTCAGAAAGAAGTAATTTCTCATGGAGATTCTTGCATTCATTCAGTAGACTTGCTGAGTTTCCACCATGTGCCAGGCCCTGTCCTTGGCACTGAAGATGCACTAGTGGATAAGACTAGCCAGCCCCAGCACTCATGGCACCTACTGACCAGCAAGGAGGAGCAGGCCCAGTGTGAGAAGTTGCTGGAGCGGGACTGGGGCCGAGAAGGGCCCTGTCTAGAGCCATTTTACCACCTTCAAGCCCCATCCGGCTGCCCTGGCTCCTCTCCTGAGCAAACACGGATCATAACCCCAAAGCCACTTGGGAGTGCTCAAAATTCCACCCAACAGCTCTGGGGAAGTTTGGAAAGTCCAAAGCCAACACGGATGGCTCACTGCCAAAAGCTGCCCAGTTGGCCTGCTCAGAAGACATGAATCCA
Source organism: Neotragus moschatus (assembly GCA_006410615.1). Lineage (NCBI taxonomy): Eukaryota > Metazoa > Chordata > Mammalia > Artiodactyla > Bovidae > Neotragus > Neotragus moschatus. The sequence goes on along the minus strand of SJYA01002795.1, from coordinate 7,859,536 downwards.
GGAAGACGGGCTATTTTCAGGTTACTGCTGCTGAGCTGACGCCAGTTAAGCAGGAGGGAGAGGAGGCTGAATGTGCAATACAGCAAGACCTCACATCAGGTTGGATAAGCAGCATCAAGTTGAAGACCACATCCCCCACCCTCAGTCACGCTGTACACGGAACAGCTCAACTTGCCAAATAATGAACTTGAGGAGTTTTCAAGTTAGGTTTGAATATGGAATTCTTTTATTATGCTCAATTTTTCCCCCCCGCAGTCAACAAAGCTTTTTTTAAACACCCTTTAAGCAACCAGTCTTCAGGTGCCATTGTTGACCACAGAATATTCCAGAATATGTTGAGGCACCAGCGGCTCCATTTCCTCATGCAGATCCCAACTACATATCCCCTTCTCACAAAGGCCCTCCATATCCACCTCAACACAGAAAACTTAAGCCCCAAAGCCTCTCTCTACCCCATTATCTGACTTCCTTCTTCAGGGCACTTATCACAGGAGGGGGTGCAGTTTTCTTATTGGCCCTCCTGCAGATGTGCAGGCAGGATCATGTCTTCCTTGGTCACAAATAAAGCCTCGGGGCCTAGAGCAGAGCTGTATTATTGTAAGTTCAGATCGTTATAACTGCATGGATGATGACTGAACAGACCCTATAGACACAGCCCATGAATGAAGGCTAGCCTGTAGTAGAAACACTTTCACTCCAACTTCATGGAAATCAAATTCAGCTTTGGCACAAGTCCTTGAACATCCAACAATCGGAATCTGTCAGAGTCAGAAAGGTCCTGGGTGTCCACCCAGAATCTGGTGGCCTAGAAGTAGCCAAGGGAGAACCATGCCCCTCCACCAGCATTTTCACTGTGAGTGCTCACGGTGGCCATCTGGGCTTGGATCACCTCTGACCCCAGCTGCTGGCACTTGGAGACAGAGAGCAATTACGTCCTTCAGAACTTGGTCATCCATCCTGGGATCCATGGGAGAGCCCAGAATTTCAGCAGAGCTGGAGGAGATGCTCTGAGGATTACGGACCTCAGCCCCTCTAAGGAGCCCCAGAAAGACTGTGCTGAGCCCCACAGTGTGGCAGGATCAGACATCACCTCAGAATGCTCTGTGAGACCTGACACCCTGTGATTCCAGAAGCAGGTGCAGGCGCAACCATGGATCAGTCACAACCAATGCCAGCTGATAGACTCAGAGCAAGAAGGGGAGTGTGAGTTCTTGGAAAGAGCAAGGGGTAATTGGTGTGCTGTCCCTGGGCCAAAGCAGCCAAGGCAGGACGAGCTGGCCCCAGGCCCAGCCTGAGACTCACAAAACCTGGGTCAGCCCCAATTTCTCCAGCCTTGACACTTCACCCATCCGGAATTCCTTTACCCCTTATCTCACTCATTCAGTAAATGCTTGCCCAGGGCCTTTATGTAACTGCCCTCAAGGGCTTCTGGGTCAAAGGGGCCAATGCAGGCAAAGCCACCAGTAAGGGGGAAGCAATGAAAAGGCCCCAGAGAGACTGAATTCAAAGTTGAGAGAAAGGAGAAACCATTGCATTCGAGGTATACAGGTGTGTGTGTGTGTGTGTGTGTGTGTGCATGTGAGTGTGCACGTGAGTGTGTGTGTACAGGAATATGACTGTGTTGGGGGAGGGGCAGCAAGCCCCTAAGTGAATTTTCTCTAGCAAGAAATACAAGAAATCTCTGGGAAACAAAGGGATCACTTATCCTACTGATAGAGGGTTGGATCCAACAGAGTCCTAAGAGCTCAGGGGCTGGGAGGTGGGGGTGCCTCCAGGGGCTCATGGTTCTGGGAGAAGGTGGCATTCCTCCTTTTCCCCAGCCCTCAGGGAGCAAGCGCAGGGAGAATGCCTTCCCTTTGGGACCACAGTGCTTCCTCGCAGAACTGCAGTGAACGTATGTCAGTGTCCTTGGCAGACACTCTCCTGTCCTGACAAAGGCTGCAGACACACACGTCCACAGGCAACACTGCCCCACATGGTCCCTAATAACCTGGGAGCACTTTATCCCAACCCATCCTTCACTCTCCAGCCCTGGCTCTGGAGCCATCACCCTGTGTGCCAGCCATTGAGGAATCCACACTAAGAAGCCAGGAGCCAGTGCAGGGTTGGCCATGACCCTGGGCTGAAGGCAACGGGGCAGCTGGGCCCGTCTGAGGAACCTATACAATAACCCATCTAACCCTCTCACCTCAGTAGGAAAACTCTTAGCAAAACCAAAAAGCAGTAAACAAACTGCTAAACATGGAGGACAGCTCGCCTGGCCATCAGCTCATGGCCCCAGCCCAAAGCGTAGCAGGAAGATCAGTAAACCCTGGCTGACTAATGGAAGGAACCAAACAGTGCGGAATTTACTGAACTGTGGCCAGGCAGCCAGATGAGGCTGGGAAGGGGGCGCGGTGAGCTGTCGATTCGTGTGTCAGCCCTCCAACATAGAGACCCTGCACACGCCACCCTAGTCCCGATCTATCCTGAGCCCAGGGTCATGGTGGGGCGTGGGGGCACTCAACCCTACTGTCCATATTAAGGAAGACCCAGGCCCGGGCCTGAGTCCTGGCCACCATGGCATTCCTCATCTGGAAATGCCAGACCCACCTCTGAACACAGGCAGGGGCCCCAGCTGAAAGCTTCTGAAGGCTAGAGGGTTTCTACTTGAGCTCTGCAATTTCATGATGAGGGTATTCTCAGCATATGAAACCCACCACTGGATGCACAGATTATCAAAATGCATTCTGTCTCCTCACCCCCGTCATTGCAGGTACTGTGAGCCATTCAGCTGCCTTTGATGGTGCTAATAGTTATTTTGATTTTGCATTTCTGCCTTCAAGACTATTTCCTGTGATATCAATGACAAAAGTTTTCACTTAACTCTTCCAATAGAAAACCTAATTGTATCTTTCACTCAGAATGAAATTTGAAACTATCAGGACACCAGAAATGCCAGCTGCTAGGAGTCTAAATAAATTTTACACAAAAACACAGTTTCATTTTGCTAGCACAGGGGGAAAAAAAAAAAGTAATCTTATGAATAGCCCAAAAAATATAGATCTTGCCAGTAAGTTGCATGAAGGAGTTTTATCCTTCTACCTTGAAAAAGAATAGCTGGGAAATAAAATGACTTTCAAAATAACCATTTCAACTGGATTTTTAAAAATCAAATATTGTTGTCTAGCCAAGCACAGCTAAATATTCCCTTTTTTATCAATGAGGTAAAGGCACTGCCTCAGAAACCTTGCAGACCAACACCCCCAGTGGCTGGGCAAGGGGTGGAGGGTGTGGATTCACAATAAGGGTTGCAAACACCACTGTGGGTTTTACCCCCAAATCATGTCACAGTAGGCAGTTCTGGCAGTAGGTGGACCTGTTTCCTGAGGGGCACAAATGACCCTTGGCCCCTCCCCACAATGCACCTTGCTTTCTTAACACTTGAGATAAGCAGTAATTAAGACAACTTCACCTAGAATACAATGGCTTCTTATTAAATACCATTTTTCCAATTGTTGTAGCTCAAACTGTTTAACCAAGGTTGTTATAAGCATAATACACTCCTGTTCTGAAATACAGAATACCAGACTACTGAACCTTTTCAGGGTCATTAAACAGCTGTAAACATTATTACAAAAATAAACCAGAGATTTCATGCTTACATTTTGGCCTAGAGCTTGCGATGCTGAGCAAGTACATTTTTTCATCTCTTACAATCAACGTTGGTGACATTTGGGCATCCAAACAAATTACATCACAAACATTACTGAGGTGGGCAGGGTACTGAGTGGTTTATTTGCCAGACGATTAATAGATAAACAGGAGGGCAGCATGGGTGACCTGCTCTGTTTTGACTGATGTGTAGGCAACGCTATGAGACAGGGCCAGAAACAGTTAAATCCTTGCTGAATTTATTAATGAAAATATGATATTCAAATAGGGCTGCAGAGTATGGCGGCTGTATCACCAGGAAAGTTGTGTTGGAGAGCATGGTCAAACTCCCCAACCTTCCCTTCTGGGTGGAATACTGGCCAAAACGTCAGGGTGGTCTCTGTCTATAAAGGGGAGCAGGACTCAGTTGAACCGAGTGGTCCTGCAGAAGCCCAGGCAGTTTCAGTATTGGTGGCGCAAGAGTTGGAGGACTTAGAAAAAGAAGAAAAAAGAAACCTCTCTATGAAGACTTTGGATGATTTCAAAATTCTCAAAGGCCAAGAGGTCTCTCCAGCATGTTGGCTTTTGGACAGGTTGAAACTAGCCCAGAACTGAAGATAGATAATGAACACATCAGATGGGAAAGGAAAACACCCCCCAAGAGCTCTCCTGGTCCTCTTCTCTGGTGGAGCAGACTTCTGTTAGTAGTTCCTGGCTCACTATCTGCCCACCCCACACAAAGCCAGGCAAACAGGGGATGGAATTAGCCTCGTGTGGGGTAGCTGTTAAGACTGTGGACTTGTCAGGCAGCGAGAGCTCGCAAAGAAAACAGCAGTAATTGTCATTATTACCATCGTCACTTCAGCCACCACTCAGCATCGCCATTTACATCAGCCACAGAGTCCGAATCCTCATCACCTTCTTCATACTCATCATCGTCCTCCTCGTGGCAGCATGGTGCATCAGCGCCAGCACTGTGCTGGTTACTTCGCAACCTTTATCTCAGTTAGCCTCACAGAACCTAGGTTGGTAGGTACCATGCTAGTCCAATACGAGAAATGAGGAAACTGAGGCTCAGAATATGTAAGCCTCAAAATGTCACACAGCTGGGAAGCCTGACGCCAGAGCCCAAGCAGGACGTGCTGGAGGGAAGGCTGCTCCCTTGATGTCCACACCATGTTCAGTCTTGCTAGGCTGGATGCTGACAGATGCCAGCACCTTCCTTTGTGAAACATGTGGAAACAAAGGAAGTCTCAGCTCACGGGAAAGCTCAAAGGAAGCCAAGGAACCAGAGCCGTCACAGCCACGTGTGCCCGGAGTGGAAACAGGGAGTATATTCCAAAAGAAGCACCACTGGGGGCTGCCATGGTGGGGTGGGTGCAAGAGGTCACTTTGGGGCTAGAAATGCCACGTCTGTCAATCGCTGGTTGGGGGAGGGTCACACAACCACTTATTTATATTATCTTGTTTTCTTAAGATCCCTAAGAGTGGATACATTAATCCACCTGCTCCTGTCCAGGTGGGTTATTCTCCCAGCTAGACTGGAGTAAGGAGAGAGAAAGCACTGGAAAGGCCACTAACATGCATCTAGTTGTCAGCTCTTCCACTGACATCTGTTTGACCCTGGGCACCTGCCTGAGCCTCAGTTTCTTTGTCTGTAAAATGGACTGGTATTAACTGTCCTACACGCTTCACAGGATTTTGAGAAGGCAAGTAAGTGGGTTTGCAGGAGAGAGAAAGTGGCATTTAAATGCCAGAGGACTGGGCCCTGTGTAACCTTTCTCAGGAGCTGACCACAGCAGCCTTCGAGATCCAGAGAGGACCTTCCTCTGGCAGTAGAGTAAATGCTGAGAGCTGAAGGACACAACCAAAGCACGAGCAAGGCACAGAAAGTGGTTAATAAAGACTCACTCATTGCCAACTGTCCTGGCGCATCTGTAAAGTGGACCTCACATCACTCAGTAACACTTAATGCCTACATAGAGATACACAAGCAAGACCAGGTCTTGCCTTTGAAGCTAACTCATGGAAGGGAAACAAATGAACGGAAACCCCAGAGCCGAGTCCAGTGCTGAAACGAGGACTCATCAACATGCTGTGAGGCTGGGAGAGGTGGAGAAGATATGCAACGGAGAGAAGGGACGAAAGATCAGTGAGGAGAACACCTGGGAAGAGCCTGAAATAAGCAGAGACCAGGAAGAAGGGTGTGTGGGACAGCAGGGTCAGTGTGTGCAACACGGGGCCTCAGCATAGAATGTTCTTGGGAAAGACAGGGAGGGCGCGGCCAAGCACAGACCTCAGTGTCAATCTATGGAGCGTGGAGTTTATATCTGGGGCCAAACAGGGGCTCAAGAAGCCCCTTCTGAAGGCACGAAATAACACACATGCCTCACAGCACTGCTGGGACACATGAGCAGTTTTCTACTAAATGTGGATCAGAGGAGATACATATTCTTCAAAATCTTCTATTTTTGAGAAAAATAGAAGATGAAAATAAACTCCTGGACCACAAACCAAACATGTAAGGGCTGAAGTTCTCACCATGGTGAGGGTTACCCCTGCATGAGACAGAAAAGGATACTTAGAGTTTGGAAGAAGACACTGGTCTCCCCTCTTCCTCTTTGTAACAAGCAAAACAAGCAGAAGAAGGACCACTCCAAAAATCCTGGCAGCCCACCCAAGCCTCTCCAAGGGTGGCAGCCCAAATCTACCTTCCATGCGCCTTCCTGATGTTGCCTCCTCCAAGAATCCTTCCTGGATTTGCCCCAGGCTGGAGGCAATCACTCAATCCCCATAGCTCCCCATGCTATTTCTCTGGAATGGTTAAGACACTGATGGTGCCATACTACACGGTTATCAGAGGTCACACTTCCTCTGCTATGGGCCTTTCTGAGAGTAAGCATCTTATCAGCCCTGCCTGTAGCTCTTGGAGGATCCAGTTCTACTCAGATCTGTCCTCTAGCTTCTGATGATCACAGTGCAGGAAAGAAAGATGGCCTAGAGTATCACAAAAATGGACAACATGTGGTGAGCCACAGCCCAGGCCTCTCCCCCTAGGATCTCAGCCATCAAGTGGTGTTTCCATTCCTCCCAGATGGGATGATTTGGGAAGGAAATGATCCCCTAATTTGCTGTAATTGATTTATCTGAGCTGTGTCCACCTCATCAGGGAAACCAACTAAAACTCTATATATAAGCTTTTAGTGACTGCCCTAACTTTGAAATATCACAAAACTGAGAAAAGATACCAGCAGTTGTCATGAAATATATTGATTATTTCTCTCTCATTGGCTTTCTCGTTTCCTTTTTAAACAGACTTCATCATGAGAGGAAGTTAGATATTTAATCCCCTACTAACCTACCTTTTCTCCCTGCTCAGCCTCCACACAGAGCTGCTGCCCTAGAACCAATGGGGAACTGGGACCCACAGGATGCTCTACAGACGTCAGGGTGCTCAGCCACACCTCATTCACCCTTTCACCCCTGATTAAAGCCCTTTAAGTCTGAGCCCTTCTAGGCTATGATATCATGTCGAACAGTTTGTTTTCATTTCAAAGAAACCTCAGATTTGATTCAGTGCAAAACTAAATATAATGTAGAGTGTATATATGCAAGAGCGATCAGAGGGCCTGACTGTGAAATATTCATAGAAGCCAGCCCAGGGAGACTCACTCACAGGGGCACCTGTCGAAGACACAAGCTCAGATACACATCATCTCCTAAGTACACACAATCCTTACTGAGCAAAAATCCAGGCGCACTAGTGGGGCCCCTGCTGCCTGCGACTACGGGGCTCAGACCAGTAGACGGGGCCCAAGGACAGGGCCAAGCCAGGACCTCACTCCTTTGTGGCTCTTAGGACCCCCAGTTCAACATCTCCAGCTCCTGTACAGGTCACCAGGCTGCTGGCCTGCTTCTGCCAAGCCAGACTCCTGGGAGAGGAGGGAAGGCTGGGCCAGGCTCTTATGCCAGCAATGGGCGTCACCGTCACATGCAGGCGGACTCCGGGAAAGAGGATGAATTTCCAGCAGATCCCACACGCTTGAGGACAGAATGTGTGTGTGCATACCGAGTCACTCGTTGTGTCCAACCTTGTGTGACCCCATGGACTGTAGCTCACCAGGATGCTCCGGGCAAGAGTACTGGAGTGGGTTGCCATGCCCTTCTCCAAGGGATCTTCCCGACCCAGGGATCGAATCTGTGTCTCTTATGTCTCCTGCATTGGCAGGCAGATTCTTGACCGCTAGTGGCACCTGGGAGGGAGCACCCTCTGCCAACTCTTGCTCAAACCTGTCAGAATGAGAGAGAGAACTCCCTTTTCTGACCGAGCAGATGAGGGGCCTTCCTGCCTTCATGTGCCTCTCAGTCCCTCTGTCTGGCACACTCCCTGCCCTGTCCACTTGTTCCCTATGCCCTGTCCTCTGTGGGTAAATTAAATGCCACCTCACCCAGAAGGCTGTCCTCAATGCCCCGGGCCCAGGGTGGAACCCTGGTGCCTGTCTCCAGAGGGCTCCTCCTGGCTGACTCCTTCCCCCTTACAGTGCCTTTCACACTGGGTTGGCTCTGTACACTTGACCAGAAGCCCCCTGAGGACAAGGACCATGACCACCGCCTTCCCTGGGGCACCTCCAGCACTGGGACAGAGCCAGGCACAGAGGATGCACTCAATAAATATTTGCCAAGGTACAAGTGATTGAATGGGGGAATGAATGAATGAATGAAGAGAGCAAGCAACAAATGCTGCGGGGCTGGCGCACAGCATTTCTCATGGAGGAGAGAAGGGGACCCAGGGAAGACAGACAGACCACAGGCCACTCCTGGGACACAGGGCAGGCCATGCTCTCCGCTCCTCGGGGCACAAGCCAGGTAGGAAGTTGGTTCCATGGATGGAGCCTTATGTCAAATGTCGCCATGCATGCAGCCACCTCCAACCCCAGCCTTCACACCTTCTATGAAGAGCTGATCCCACTCTGTCTCATGGTGGATTATCTGGGTCCCTGTCTCACTCCTGCCATCCTGTCTAAGACCTCCAGGGACTAATATCTGACCCAAACAGAAGCTTTCGCTCATAATATGTACCTACAGATTCCAGCTGAATAGACTCCAAACCCCTCAACCTGCTCTTTATAAACCCACAGACTGCTCTGCCCCCTTCAGTCTACCTGCTCATGCAAACATCCACCCATCCATTCATTCACTGAGCATTTCCTTCTGATCCACCATGAGCTGGGTACTGTGCCAGGCTTTGCAGAGAAAACGCTCAGACTGCTCCCAAGCAAGAAGGCACAGGGACCCAAAACATCAGCTACAGAAACAGATAACATCTGAGTACTGTTCACTCACAAAAGGGTCAGGAGACCCAGAGGCTTTGGAGGGCAATGATCACATCTCCCTCAGAGCGCGTCTCTTGTCGGGAGGACACCGCCACTCCCCTCGTCCCTACTCTGAACCTCTGTTGACACTTCCCTCCCAGACCCCAGGAACCTGTCATCCCCCAGTTAGGAGCGAAGGAGGCACCAGCGCACAACAGAATGCCTTCTCTTGGTGACATGCACTCCACAGAGCAACCTTCCCAGGCCTAGAACACCAAGCCCGGGGGTGGAGGAGGTGCATGTAGCTGACTCCCCCAGGGCAGGGGCACCCACCTGCTCTCCCAGTGGGCATCTCCCGTGTAGCAGGTCTGGACACTCCAGACAACAGCCCATCCCACCTGGTAGCACAGAGCCTCCACCCCCTCCACTCTCTGAAACCACACACCTGCACCTCAGCCCAGACAGTTCTTGGCCTGGTGGGCCCCGGCCCCTCTGGGAGTCACAGCTTCCCAAGCATCAACCAAGGAGGCCAGCCAGGCGGGCCACTACCCTCAGCTACTGCCGCTCCTCCTTTGTCCTCTGATTCATGCCTGCGGCCCATCTGACAAGGAAGGGATCTCCCAGTCAAGCCCAGAGCCTGAACCTTCACCAATCACAGAATGGCTGGAACTGAACTTCACAGATGCGGAACTCTAGGAGAGACATTACAAACGAACGTTCCTCTTTTCACAAGGGAGAAAATGCCATTAGCGTGCATGGGTCCAGGGCCATCAGCGTGCAGCTGGTCCGCCCCCCACCTTGGACAGGCTGTACTTGATGGTCACAATCATGACACCAGGGTCTCCCCACCCTCGCCCCAGGAAGACCAGAGCTACTTCCTAAGGACAGACGTTCAGAAGGCCCAAGGCATTTTTCAGCTTCAGGAGCTTGGTGTGGAGGTACGATCTAAACAAGCAGCAAACAGCATTCAGAAGCACCCACAGTCAACAGCCCTGTGGCTACTGAAATCTTTGGGGCCCTGGAGGAATCTCTTTCCTGGGACTCTGACATGATACATGCCTTTCACTGCCAAAGGTGAACTGTGTCTTATTCCAAAAGACCTGAAGGCCCACAAGCTCCAAGGTAGTACTTCCTCAGTTACCCATCTGTGATACAGGGCAATAATAAGACTATTGGGAGGATCAGCTCAGTTCATTTCAGTCGCTCAGTCATGTCTAACTATTTGCAACCCCATGGACTACAGCACACCAGGCCTCCCTGTCCTTCAGCAACTCCCGGAGTTTATCCAAACTCATGTCCGTTGAGTCAGTGATGTCATCCAACCATCTCATCCTCTGTCATCTCCTTCTCCTCCAGCCTTCAATCTTTCCTAGCATCAGAGTCTTTTCAAATGAGTCAGCTCTTCACATCAGGTAGCCAAAGTACTGGAGTTTCAGCTTCAACATCAGTCCTTCCAATGAATCAGGACTGACTTCCTTTAGGATGGACTGGTTGGATCTCTGTGCAGTCCAAGGGACTCTCAAGAGTCTTCTCCAAACCACAGTTCAAAAGCATCAATTCTTCAGCACTCAGCTTTCTTTATAGTCCAACTCTCACATCCATACATGACTAATGGAGAAACCATAGCCTTGCCTAGATGGACCCTTGTTGGCAAAGTAATGTCTCTGCTTTTTAACATGCTATCTAGGTTGGTCATAGCTTTTCTTACAAAGAGTAAGTGTGTTCTAATTTCATGGCTGCAGTTATCATCTGCAGTGATTTTGGAGTCCTAAAATATAAAGTCTTCCACTGTTTCCACTGTTTCACCATCTATTTGCCATGAAGTGATGGGACCAGGTGCCATGATCTTAGTTTTTTGAATGTTGAGCTTTAAACCAACTTTTTCACTCTCCTCTTTCACTCTCATCTAGAGGCTCCTCTAGTTCTTCACTTTCTACCATAAGGATGGTGTCACCTGCATATCTGAGGTTATTGATGTTTCTCCCAGCAATCTTGACTCCAGCTTGTGCTTCATCCAGCCCAGCATTTCACATGATATACTCTGCATATAAGTTAAATAAGCAGGGGGACAATATACAGCCTTGATGTACTGCTTTTCCTATTTGGAACCAGTCTGTTGCTCCAAGTCCAAGTCTGTTGCTTCCTGACGTGCATAAAGATTTCTCAAGAGGCAGGTCAGGTGGTCTGGTATTCCCATCTCTTTCAGAATTTTCCACAGTTTGTTGTGATCCACACAGTCAAAAGCTTTGGCATAGTCAATACAGCAGAAATAGATGTTTTTCTGGTACTCTCTTGCTTTTTCCATGATCCAGCAGATGTTGGCAATTTGATCTTGGTTCCTCTGCCTTTTCTAAAACCAGCTTGAACATCTGGAAGTTCACGGTTCACGTATTGCTGAAGCCTGGCTTGGAGAATTTTGAGCATTACTAACGAGTGAGAGGAGTGCAATTGTGCGGTAGTTTGACATTCTTTGGCATTGCCTTTCTTTGGGATTGCAAGGAAAATGGACCTTTTCCAGTCCTGTGGCCACTGCTGAGTTTTCCAAATATGCTGGCATATTGAGTACAACACTCTCATAGCATCATCTTTTAAGATTTGAAATAACTCAGCTGGAATTCCATCACCTCCACTAGCTTTGTTCATCGTGATGCTTCCTAAGGCCCACTTGGCTTCACATTCCAGGATGTCTGGCTCTAGGTTGGTGATCACACCATTGTGATCATCTGGTCGTGAAGATCTTTTTTGTACAGGTCTTTGGATGGAACCCAGTGATTTATGTAAAGTCCTTGCAGTGGCATCTGGCACAGGCGGAAGAGCTCTATGTAGAGGCCGCCGCTGCCTCTTCTTCTGCCACCTCAGTGGCCATCCACATATCCACACCGCCCAGTCTCCATCATGCCTACAACCAAGCAGTCCTGGGCAGTCACCCTCCCTGCCACCAGAAGCCAGATGCTCCCCAGGCCTGTGTGGTAGTCAAGGGGTTAATCACCTTATCTTTTTTCTTTTAAAAAGTGTTTGCAGTTAATGAGGAAAAGTTGAACACCCCCATTTGAAATCTGGACAAAAGGCATGAGAAACAGGCAATTCACAGAAGAAACGGAATTTGGCTAATAACCATAAAAATGTCACTCCTGACTAGAAAGAAAAAGATTCAAAATAATAGCAAGGCTCCATTTTAATGTCGTTACAGGAAAGGCTATGCCCAGGCCTTGTGAGAACCTGCAACCTTCTCCATGAAACCGTGGCGTAGCCAAGGCATAGCATGGAGGATGGTGAGGCCACCTTGCTCCAACCACAGCTTCCTTCCAAAGGAAGGACTCAGAGCTATGGTGTGAGTCTTGAACACCATCAACTGTGGCTCTGAGCAGGCCAGCCTGGAAAGGTAAGCCTTCTAGAAAGTGCTTTCCCAAGAAGAGGCCTCAGCATGAGAAGATGAAGCTCACACTTCCTGCTATACCCAGGGGAAACTATTAGAAGGCATCGAAGCCCTGCCAAGGGAGCCAGGCTGCTGGGCAGCGGCTTGTGTGTGGTGGGTATGGCTGGACCCAACCAACCGGCCCTACTTACTGGGGACCATGGCCCTATGCCTGATGCCAGCCTGTCTCAGTGTGCTCTCTCCCGCTCCCAGGGGCTCTCTCCACTTAAGGCAAAGACCAAACCGCACTGTCTTCCCTGCGCCACAACTAAGAATTGATGCCACTCATCCAATCCCACTTCCCACCTTCTCCTCAACTGCCTGGGGAGCGTGTCTCTACTCCATGCATGAGCTCTGGCGTCTCTTCTCTCTTTGCACAGGTGTGCTTCTTGAGGGAAGGGATGCACAGATGATAGCAGGGTGGCAAAACTAGGGAAACCTCAGAGATCATCCAGCTCCTACTCACTTAGCCTGATGTGCCCATTTAACAGATAGGTAAACTGATGCCAGAAGATAAGTGATGACTCCTCCCAAAGTTACATAGCAAATTAGTAGATATGTGTCTACATTTTACTTCCCTTAGTTTCCTCCTAAGCAATCAAGAAATTTAGTAGGTGCTAAGTAAATGTTGCAGAGAAGGCAATGGCAACCCACTCCATTACTCTTGCCTTGAAAATCCCATGGATGGAGGAGCCTGGTAGGCTGCAGTCCATCGGGTCGCTAAGAGTCAGACACGACTGACTTCACTTTCACTTTCACTTTTCACTCTCACGAATTGGAGAAGGAAATGGCAACCCACTCCAGTGTTCTTGCCTGGAGCACCCCAGGGACAGAGGAGCCTGGTGGGCTGCTGTCTATGAGGTCGCACAGAGTCGGACACGACTGAAACGACTTAGCAGCAGCAGCAGCAAGTAAATGTGGGCTTGCTGACTGAGTGGATGAAAGAAGAAATAATGCATAAATAAATAGATGGGCAGGGCAACCAACAGATTCTGGAATGCCTTTGCCTCTGCCCCCTCAGCAGCCAAATAGGGGCCAGCAGCTACCAGAAGACTTCCATAATACACCTTCCACCACCAGATCCCAAACTTATCAATCTCTCTTTTTTTTTCATAATTCCTTCTCCAATCAGATAATATAAAAATTAGACGCTTGATTATATCATGTCCTGTGTGTATTGACCATTCTTGGGGTCCGTACAATCAAGAAGTCTGACAGCCTGGGGCCTCCCAGCCTCTGCAGAGCTTGGAGCATGGCATGAAGCTCACGAACCAGCTGCTGCTGAGTCTAAGCCACCCTCCGGGGTGTGAGATCCTCCCAGGAAGGCGATCAGGGGCTACAACCAGGACTCCCAGGATGGAAGAAGCTCAGGATCTCCCCAAGTCTTCCCTGAGAAAGAGTGAAGATGGAGCAGAGGCCAGAGATGCCCCCCATTTAGAAACAGTCTTCAGGAAGCAGGAGAGAACGTTTCCATTCGCCCGTTCATGTGTTTGATTTGCATCAAATTACATCAGGTTGATGTGATGTAACAAGACATCCTCCCATGAAATGCATAAATCAAGGCACCCCATAAATTTAAAGGAATAGAGCTCTTTNCCCCCCATTTGGAAACAGTCTTCAGGAAGCAGGAGAGAACGTTTCCATTCGCCCGTTCATGTGTTTGATTTGCATCAAATTACATCAGGTTGATGTGATGTAACAAGACATCCTCCCATGAAATGCATAAATCAAAGCACCCCATAAATTTAAAGGAATAGAGCTCTTTTTCAGAAGTGGCTAATTACTCATAAACAGCAGATATTTTATTGCCGTTAAAGTCAGTAGCAGGTTTTTAATAGCCAGAGCGTTTTCTAACTCAAGCTTTTCATAACACAGGCCTGGGGAAGCCAAGCATTACCTGTTTGTAGCTCCCTGGAGTGTGACAAAGATCTTGCCGAGGTAGATCACCTCTGAGGGGCCTCCCACAGCCACGCCCAGCTGGGGTATGTTACTGGTCCCACCACCACAGCTCTGCTGGGAGGGGAAAGCCAGCCCTCTGTCTGGGAAGGGGCTTCCCATAAATATCACTCTCACGCTCGTGACTTTTATTGGGATCTGGGACTTCTGCACACTCATGGGGCTGGTTTCCTGCCCATACCACTGGGGAGCAGAGCTAACCAGGTGCAAACTCCTCCACCAACTGCAGACACTTGGACAGGCATCCGTCTCCTTCCACCCACGCTCACCACTATCCCTGCATGACAGAAGTCCTCTCTTCCTCCTCAGTCCTGGGGTTTGAGTGGGATGCAGCCAAACCTCAGATCCTGATTGTGGGCCTCATTTGAGTCAATCAGAATATTCCAAACCCTGGCCTTGGTGATAAATTCAAGGCTCAGCACATGGCCTAATAATGACAGTAAGAGCTAGGGCTTGTTAGTGAGCTACGGGTGCTTCAGACACACTCCAGAGAGGTCTGGAGCTTTAGCAGCCACTTTGCTACCAAGAGTCTGAAACTGCCGATGGTGGAGATGTAGCACTTGGGGACAAGTGCCAAGGAGGCAGAAGAGAAAAGTCAGCCGCTAAGTAACATAATTTGAGCTCCTGGATCAAATGACACCCGAAGCTGAACCATTTACACACTTTGCATCCTGGTGCTTTAAGCTGGTTTGGGCTGGATTTTCTGTTACTTGAAACCAAATGAGTCCTGGCTGATGGAAGACCCCATCCTCTCTTCCAGTCCACCCCACGCCACCCCACCTCTCAGCTTCTCTTCTGCTCATCCAGTCCCCTGCCCAGAATCATGACAATCCATTCCCATCTTTGCTCTCTTTCACTGAGTTCATTCAAATCTAGATCTGGAACGTCCAGAAGGTTCCATGCACACCCTGAAGTCCCAAGCCACACATTGGCTTGGGCTCTCGTAGAATTGTCTGGTGTGAAGGGAAGAGGAAGACTGAGCCTTCTCCTGTTTTCCCTGACCACAAAATAAGCCTCCAGAACAGGCACCAAGAATGTGTTTCTCACGCTGCCCAGCTGTCTACTTGCCATTTGCCAAGGGAGCTGGAATTCCACCACTGGGCCTTTCCCATAGGGCTTTTCTTGTTTGCTTCAAGGAAAAATAATTTTATCTGTTTACTCGTGGCAGTTCAGAAGTCTTCAGAAAGTCTGTGTGGATTTCATAGGCTCTCTCAGCAGAGAGCCTTTGCACGCGCTATTCTTTCTATAGCAATCCTTCCCCCAGCATCTGCACCTTGCACATCTACAGCCAAACCTCACTTTCCCAGGGGTGCCCCCAGCTTCCTGAGATTCCAAAGAAGCCCCGTAATCTGAGTGCTCAACCTACTGTACTATGCACACTCAATAAAGACGTCTACTGGCTGCCGAAGGAAAGTGAAGCCCTGGAGAGTTCCGCCTTCTGTGGTTCACAGAGCACCTCCTCACTTACCTCATTCCCCTTGCTCTCCCTGCCCACCCTGCACTGTAAGGATTCCTGGCCCCCTTTTCACTGTGCAGAGAGCCCCAGAGAGACCAGAGTCCCACCCACAGGGCGCTCTGCAGCCTCCAGTGTGCCTGCTAGGGATACAAGGGCACCCAGACACATGGGGCCTGAAGCGGGGCATCCTGGAGCAGGCGGAGCGCTAAAGGGAGAATGAGAATGAGCTGCAGCCAGGCCTTGTCCCCAGCCATCCCTGCGGCCTGGAGACAGTGTCTCAAGGCTGGCCTTAGCTAAGCCGCAGGGTACCCACCGGGAGCAATCCTTCCCCACCCGCAGCATGTACTCAAGCCAGCAAGGAGGGAACCCAGGCCCCTAGCAAAGCACATGGGACTGGGTAGAGAATGGGTCACCCCGGCCCTGGGAAAGTTGCTCCATGTCTGGCTTCAGAGGCCACACTCAGTCTGCTGGCAGGGAGTCTGGCCTCCCCTCGAACACCCGTCATGTTCCTGCTTGTCCACTCGCCCACCTGCCCCCACCTTCCTGCCGCCCTTTGCAGCGACCACTCCCCTGCCCCATGTCCTGCCACAGCTGCTGTGGCTGCCAGCCCTGCTCCTGCTGGAGCCCCCGGGAGGGAACCCTGCCCTTGCCTGCCCTTCGCACAGGCTGGGCAAGCCGCAGTGGCTGGGGACAGATGAGCAAGCTCTACAGTATCTGTCATCTCACTCCAAGAAACCCAGCTGGCCAGGGCCCCGCGTGTGCAACCTCTGATCTACCAAACTGCTTGTTCACCCCCAGGATCCCTGGACTCCACAGGCCCCAGTGCCCGGCAGTGAGACAGAAAAGGGATTTCCAGATCCATTTCTTTACTCATCCATTCATTCACCCTGGCACAGAACAGCCACTGCTTTAATTTCTGCCTCCCCTATTGCCATACATTTTGTCAGGGTGGAAACAACGTCTCCTGCAATTGTTGCTATATCCCTGATGCCCACGTGCATGCAGCAGACCTTGTGAAATATACAAAATACTCGATAAATATTTATTGACTCGATGGAGGGACAAAAACAAGTATGGATTGATGAATGGATGATGGATGGATGTTTGGGTAGCTGGATGGATTGATAGATATATAGATGGAAGGATGGATGGAGTGAACTAGCATCTTTATGTATTAGGTAATATGAGGACTGTGAAGACGAGCCTGGAAGTCTCCTCTAAAAGAGATAAGAGTCTTGGCCTAATATCAATACTGAGAGCAGGAAAAATACAGTAAGTGCCCCAAGGGAAGTAGGACTACAAGGAGGTGTCAGTTTAGAGAAAGATGAGGTGGGGCGGGGGGGTGGTAATCAGAATCCATCATATATTGCTTGACATCTTATAAAGCTCTTCTCTGGCAATAGGGTCCTCAGGTTTGCCAGGCACCCTTAATCCTTTCTAGGAAACTAACAGTCTTACTCAGGAGAGGGACTGCTCTATCAGGGATCTCTCTGGTGCATTTTCCTGAGACTTGGATCCATTTTAAACCTCTGGGGTCAATGGGTCTTGTCTTCATGGGTTTTTCTTCAGAACTCTGCTGCCTAAAATCCTAAACTCTCCAGTAGTAGCTCAGGGTCCCTTCACCTGTTTCAGAAAATTTTTTAAAAAATGCCGTGCCCCAGTTGCAGGCAACACAGATCCCTTCCCCACGCTTTTCACCACCGAGCTACACTGCAATAAAACCACCTTCTCATTTTTGCCGCGTTTTTGTACCCCGCTAATATTTTTTTAATTAATTCACTATTTTTTACTTTAATGCATTTAAAAAGAAACTATATCATTACCCTAAATGGAAATTTGTATCGCTTGCTCTAAATTAAAGGTAATTATAAAAATAAATAAAATGAGAACAATGTTATTAAATTCTGGCTGAGCACTGCTGCCTGCAGCGGGCTCTGGCCTAAGGCCTGCTCTCTCTTACAGAGGGAGCTGACAAGGGTAGAGGGTATTGGGGACACACAGGAGGGAGTGGGGCTTCCCCTGGNTTAAAAAGAAACTATATCATTACCCTAAATGGAAATTTGTATCGCTTGCTCTAAATTAAAGGTAATTATAAAAATAAATAAAATGAGAACAATGTTATTAAATTCTGGCTGAGCACTGCTGCCTGCAGCGGGCTCTGGCCTGAGGCCTGCTCTCTCTTACAGAGGGAGCTGACAAGGGTAGAGGGTATTGGGGACACACAGGAGGGAGTGGGGCTTCCCCTGGGGAGCTGGGGGGCAGTGAGGAGTAGGTCTCTCACCCTGTGACCTCAGCTAGTTGATGGGGGAGTCCTTGCATCCCCTGAAGTTGCCGTGGACACCCCAATGTCTGGCTTCTCCCTGGTCCACACAGGCCATCTTTATCCAGTGAGGACCTTCAGATCAGAGTTGATAAGGACTCCCTTTAGAAGTTCTAAGTAAGTGGAGATAAACTGACCTTTCCTCCCCATTAAAGAAAAAAAACTTAATTTGAAAATATACTCCGCCCTTCTCTGTCTCTTGGGCCCTCCACATTCCTATCTTTGACCTTTATTGCCTCCAAAGCCCATGAATGCTATCTGGGTCATGGGTCTGCTCTCTTCCTGGGAGGACAGGGTGCCCTGGCTCCCCTGAAGCCTCGGTCAGTGACTGGCCTCCAGGCCCTTCCCTGGGAACCTGATCATGAGAGATGCCTGCTCCCCTTCAAGTTCATGGGAGAGAAGAATCCTGTGTGTTGTAAACACTGGATTCAGCTCACAGGTGAAGGACAGACAGTGAAACCATCCAAAAAACAAACACCTGTGATCAACTTAAGCATGGTCAAAATCTCCTGGCACCCAGAATCTGGCCCTAATGGGTGATCCATAGGCTTTCCTCTGAAAAAGCAGAGAAAGACTGAAAATAGCAAAGCAGTCCTGAGACTGGATCCTGAAAATTTACCTTGGTTTTTCTCTTTCAAGAGAGGAACATTTCAAATATCAGTGAAATCTTTATAAGAACAACTAAATAGATGAGTTTTAGCTGCACAATGAACCACACTTTTTTCCTCAAAGGGTGAAACAGAGAATTTAGGATGTTTTTTAAAAAGATTTTGTTTTTCCTGATATTGCCTGAGCGATGCTTCTGACGCTGGAGATTATCTGTGCAGCAGTCGGGCTTGTTGTAATTAACACACAAGTAGCTGCTCCACTTCCTAGTAATATATTTTCCTAAGACTTTGATGATGCTGAGAGATTTTGAATCCCACATTGCAGACTTTGAAGAAACTGCATTGGATAGAGACACCTTAGATGAAATTGAAAATAACTTGAGTTTAATATGCCGCCCCAGGAGCCTTGTGGAAAGAACGGGTTAAAGATATCTGAGAGCACTGTGGATCCGACTGCAGGAAAGTTGGTCTTGTGGGGCCTGCCAAGGCGCAGAGCTGTGTGATTGGGCTTCTTCTTTGGGGGAGCTCTAGCCCCTGAGTGTCTTCTTTGGTCTCAAACATAAATGACTTCCTTAAAGGATTTAATTAATTCTTAAATGTGCACAGAGCCCATGAGCACAAACATTAACTTGTTAGAAGCATTAAGCCAGATTCTGTTCTCAGCCACTCACAAGCAGTTCCCCGTGACATCTCTGGTAGAGTCATATGCAGCCTGGGTGCCCAGCACCCTAGGTGCCCAGCTTCTGCGAGGACCAGGCTGTGACTCACGTTGGGGCCAGCAGCACAGTCTGGCCTCTGCTCAAGAAGAAGCACCCAGAGAGAACTCTGTCCCCTCTCTGCTCTGGTTTCTTTCCTCTCCACTGAGCTCCCCGGGCCACTGATGGCTTCTCCGTGCCTGGCAAGGACACCGAGGAGCAGAGGGCACGTTGGGAGTCCTGCTTGGATGGGGCGGGATGGGACAAGCTGCGGTGAGCGGGCTCATACCGAAGCCTCCCCAGATGTGAACACATTAGGAGAGGGAACACGGTGCTTCTTCTCGGACCCAGGCCAACGGCACCTTCTCCAGGAAGGCCCTGGCCTCCTCCTGCCCAGACCTCACACTGTGGACTCATTTACGCAGCCAGTTCTCATCTTATCTTGTTCACCCAAGTTTCCTTTATGTTGT
Organism: Neotragus moschatus; assembly: GCA_006410615.1. Taxonomy (NCBI): domain Eukaryota; kingdom Metazoa; phylum Chordata; class Mammalia; order Artiodactyla; family Bovidae; genus Neotragus; species Neotragus moschatus. Next base: position 7,839,671 of record SJYA01002795.1, on the reverse strand, counting down.
CTGTCTTGGGTGCAATCTGATTTAGAACAACAGAAGCAACATTTACTGCCTATAAGATAGGCCACACATGCACGTGCACTCATATATATGTACACATGTGTGTGTCTTTCACGACAACATCTCTGCTGGCAACAGATAAAGAATATGCTTATATTGGAAAGGCTGTAAGTTGGTAGTGTTTTTTTGGAAAGCAGTTTGGCATTACATATCAAAAGTCTCAAAAATATTTATAACCTGTGACTCAGTTTTCCACTCCTAAAACAAACCTAGAATGCTATCAGTGATGAAGACAAAACTGTGCTGAAATGCTACTTCTGGCAACAGAAAACAGAGCTGACCTAAGTGTCCAAGAGTAGGAGAATGGGCAAATTAACACTGCTACGAACACGGTGTATTAAAATCGTGGTCTCAGAAAATATTTCAGAGGATGGGAAAATGCTCAGGACAAAATTTTAAGTGAAACAGAAAACTATGATTACAGTTTGATTCCAATTCTGTAACAGAAAATATATATATATGTAAATAAAACAATGAAAAGAAATATAACAAAATGTTAACAATTATCTCTGCGGAGAGTGAGAGTATTTGTCTTCTAATGTCTATTGTTTATTTTCCAAGTTATTTCATGGGCATGTGTTTTTTCTTCTAATCAGAAAAGCGTAAAAGTGATTTTTGAAGAGAAAGCTGAAATGAAAGGAAACCCACCTTCATTCAGCAGACATCAATCTTCAACATTTTTTTTTAAATTTGGGGGCTATATATATTTAGTTGGATTAGAATGAAAGAAATGAGTTTAAAATAATAATAAGCTGTATAATGATGGAAGCGTTTTAACTGCGTGCATTTGATGATAAGGTGATTCTCAGACATGGTGCTTTAGGGATGGTTGTGAAGGGAACAGGGAGTTTCCTAGTTGGCCCATGCACACCCCCCTCAGAGGAGCACCCCCTCACCTCCCACCTCTGGCAGTCGCCAGCCACAGGGCCTAGCACAAAGCCAGGTTCCAAAACATAACAGAAGTAGACAAATGAAGATGCACTCTCACGAAGCAGTGGACACAAGCTTTTGTTCCTGGGATATTTGGTGATTCTGTAGGTCCGGTACACCTGGCTGTGGGCCTTGCTCCAGAAGTCGAAAACTGAGTCATAGGTTATAAATACTTTCAAAGTATTTTCTCTCCTGGAATCTTTGGATTTTTACAACAAACCGCAGAAGACTAAATAAATAGTTGCCTTACGTTCAGCAGTCATTTAAGAAGGGCTCACCATTTAGATTCAATGGAGTGAAAGGCTTTAGACTGATTTCCTCTCATCCATGACTCACACCCATGACACAACGTGAACACACGAATGTGCATTACCAGGAAATGCTGCCTTCTCCAGAGAAGAGGAGAAATTAGACGTGAGTAGGTCGAGGATGGTGCACACGTTTTAGGAAAGATCACCCCCTAGAAACACTTCGCAAGCTTCAGAAAGGACGACACAATGCTCAGAAATCTATTGTAACAGGCCAGAAAACAAGACTCACATGCACAGTTTGATAGATATCCAACAGGCCTCTAACAAAATTGGGGATGCAGTTTTGTCAAAGTTGTCAGCATGGCAGAAATTTTGAGGTTTTCCCGGAAGATGGAAAACAGATGGGATCAGATTGATAGGAGGAGACCAAACACACTATGAGGAAACAACTTGAAAGAAATGAATTGAACCGGAGAAACCCAGGACTCTGAGGGAAAATACAGCAGCAGAAGAGAATTGCATCCCCAAAGCCAAGCACCAAATACCACCTTATGAAGACATGATGCCCCTGGCCTGAAAAATGCCCTAAGGCTTGAAGAGAAGCAGAGAAGAGCTTGAAGGAATTTCTGAGAGAGTGAAGAAGAAAATAGAAATGCTGCCCTGCTAGGAAGGCAAAGACCCTGAATCTCCCACGGAATGAATGAACACCAAGTGGATGGGAACAGGGTGGGGAGGAAGGCAGGTAAGTCACAGCCTGCCCCTCCTTTCTGCCAGGGCACATCCTTATGGGGATCCAAGTTCCCTGGAGCCCTCCTCACTAAGGAGCCAGCGAGTATCCCTCCCGCTCCATGGTGAGGCCTGTGGAGTGTCAGACCAGCAGAGCCTACAGAACCACCTGCTGGCTGCCCACACGGCCACTAGCCCTCTTCTTATAAATGTAACTTGACAAGATGCTCACCAGAAGCTCAAAACACAGAAAAAGAAGGATCGAGATGAACCCAAGAGAAACAAAAACAACTTAGAGAACAGGAAAAGTGGAACTTAAAATTCTCACTAATATATTTAGAAAGAATAAAGAGAATACTGCATCCTCTAAGAGAGAAAAGACTGCCAGGAAACAGAGTAATCAGAGAAGAAAAAATAAAGATGCTGGAAATTCAATTTTTAACTGCAGATATTTTTTAAAAGTCAATTGAAGATCTGAAAAAATGTATATACATGGTCCAGGCCATATTACTAACATGGAAGATAATGTTGAAAGTAGCACCAAAAAAGAAATGAAAGAAAGAAATAAAAAGTGAAGGAAAAAAATTAAGAGACACAGAGGTACAATTCAGAAGGTCTAATATCTATCTTCTAGAACTTCCAGAAAGAAAATAAGCCAATAAATGTTTAAGAAATAATGATGATGATTTTGATGGTGATAGTAGAAAAAGAAAATATCTGCAGAATGAAAAAATAAAAACCAACTAACTTTGAAACAATCCTTCAGACCCTGGGGAATTTTCTAAAGAAAAAAAAAAATTATATATTGTCACTTCCAAAGAAACTTCCAGACTCAGATAAAAAGACAAAAAGTAGAGAAATAAAGAGAAGAAAAGAGAAAATAAACAGCTTACCCAAAAAGGAGGGAGAATTGATTTGTCATCAGACTTGTCATCAACATTAGATGTCTCAAAACAATCAAAGAATGTTATCAGGGGCTGAGGAAGTTATTTTGAACCTAGACTTCTATACATTGCATTAAGTGAAAGGTAAAATTAACACATTTTCAAACAGGAAAGGACTTAGACATCTCTGAAGAAATTAATACAATAGAGAAAGCAAAATTTTTAAAGTGCACCAAATATCAGGCAAATTTTATGTTTAAGTCTAAATAATATACAGTGCATAATGTTTTTTTAAAAAGTCTGGAATTAAAGTCACATATCCTTATAACATGAAAGGAAGGGAAAAAAAAAAAAAGAAAGGAAGGGGAAAGGGTGTGGGACTGGGACCAGATGATAGACCAGATAAAAAGTGAAAGCACACTAAACTTCTAGTTTTGCTGAAGGGAGACCGTGGATGCTGAATGTATACACGTATCTGCACACACACATATACATATTTAAATGTAACAAATGAAATGTCACATTATATGACTATACCCCAGGTATACAATTTCTAAATCAGAAAACAAAAGAAAATGTAACAAAGAAAATTTGATTCATACAATGAAAGGGAGAAATTTTTAAAAAAAAAATTGATATAATATAGTAACAGACAACATAAGGTAGCAGGAACAGAACTACACATGTCAGTAAACTTAATAAATGTTAATGGGTTAAAATCATAAAAGAGAGGGAAATATCAGATATTTGGATCAGATTAAATATATGTCCATAGTTCCCCCTTAGTTTTATACTCTAAGTGAGAACCAGCTTACGCATGAAGGTTGAAAATATAGGAATGGAAAAAACTCAAATGAAACAAGATTAACAAAATAAAAATAGGTAATGCAAAATCAGTATCAAAAATATATAATTTAAAGGAAAAATCCTAAAAAGGTAATGGAGGATTTTTATGTCAAAAAAGGTGTACAGTCCATTAGAGAACTGCAAGAAATAGTCATAGTTAAAGCTTCTGTGCAATTAACAACAAAGCTTTAAAATACATAATGCAAAAACTGGAATAATCTAATACCAACTTTAAGAAATCCATCAAGGGAATTGTCCCTATATCTTCCTCAAGTAGTCATAGGAAAAGCAGATCTCTTCAATAAATTCAAAAATGAGTATAGTGACGGATATCCATACACAAAAGAAAACATATACCCATGAAACATTTCAAAGATATTACATGTATTATACTACCCATACTTCAATAAGATTCCATAACATAGAAATCATATTAATCACATTAATTAAAAGAAAAACAAAGTGATAACAATAACAACAACAAAAAAACTTTTTTAAGGATATGGCTAAGGCAGTATTCAAAAGAAATTTTATAACCTTAAATGTAACGAATAGAAAGTGAAAAGAATTGAAAACAAATGAACTAAGCCTTCAATTCAAGAAGCTGAGGGAAAAAAATAAAAATAAACCCAAAGAAAATAGAAAGACGGGATTAATAAAAATAACAGCAGAAACTAATTAAAGAGAACATCCTCCTTCCCCTGCCCTCTGGGGGTGAGGGAAGATTCACTAAAAGCTGGTTCTTTGAAAAGACCAAAAAAACAAACTTGACAATGTGGATAAGAATAGAGAGAGAATATACAAATAAACATTGGGATTAAGAAAGGGTAAATAAATTCAGATACAAAGCGGGCTTAAAAATTGTAACAGAATACACAACTTTATATCTTTCACTTGAAAATCTACATGAAAACAAATCACTATCTTTAAAAGTGATCAGATATGACTCAACGAAAAGCTAAATACCTGAATAAAATACAACCGTAGCAGAAATTTAAAAGATAATGAATAGATACATCAAATGAAAAGATCCAGTTTTATGCTCATAGTTTACTAGACCTTCAAAAGAACAAATTATCTCTATGTTTATAAACTGTCCCAAGAGCACAGAAAAACAGAGAGCTCCACGTTTCCTTCTCTGAGACTAGGACAGGGCTACTAGGTATAGCACAGAGGAAAAAGAGAAGAGGAGGAGAAAGAGGAGGGAAGCAGAAAGAAAAGGAGGATGAGTAAGCCCCAGACTTACCTGGGTACTCCGTGAGCAGTCGGAGGAGGAGGAGGAGGAGGAGAGGGAGCACTGAGGAGGAGGAGAGGGAGCACTGAGGAGGAGAGG
>SJYA01002795.1:7796140-7832334 GCA_006410615.1 Neotragus moschatus | reverse complement strand
AAAAAAAAAATTGATATAATATAGTAACAGACAACATAAGGTAGCAGGAACAGAACTACACATGTCAGTAAACTTAATAAATGTTAATGGGTTAAAATCATAAAAGAGAGGGAAATATCAGATATTTGGATCAGATTAAATATATGTCCATAGTTCCCCCTTAGTTTTATACTCTAAGTGAGAACCAGCTTACGCATGAAGGTTGAAAATATAGGAATGGAAAAAACTCAAATGAAACAAGATTAACAAAATAAAAATAGGTAATGCAAAATCAGTATCAAAAATATATAATTTAAAGGAAAAATCCTAAAAAGGTAATGGAGGATTTTTATGTCAAAAAAGGTGTACAGTCCATTAGAGAACTGCAAGAAATAGTCATAGTTAAAGCTTCTGTGCAATTAACAACAAAGCTTTAAAATACATAATGCAAAAACTGGAATAATCTAATACCAACTTTAAGAAATCCATCAAGGGAATTGTCCCTATATCTTCCTCAAGTAGTCATAGGAAAAGCAGATCTCTTCAATAAATTCAAAAATGAGTATAGTGACGGATATCCATACACAAAAGAAAACATATACCCATGAAACATTTCAAAGATATTACATGTATTATACTACCCATACTTCAATAAGATTCCATAACATAGAAATCATATTAATCACATTAATTAAAAGAAAAACAAAGTGATAACAATAACAACAACAAAAAAACTTTTTTAAGGATATGGCTAAGGCAGTATTCAAAAGAAATTTTATAACCTTAAATGTAACGAATAGAAAGTGAAAAGAATTGAAAACAAATGAACTAAGCCTTCAATTCAAGAAGCTGAGGGAAAAAAATAAAAATAAACCCAAAGAAAATAGAAAGACGGGATTAATAAAAATAACAGCAGAAACTAATTAAAGAGAACATCCTCCTTCCCCTGCCCTCTGGGGGTGAGGGAAGATTCACTAAAAGCTGGTTCTTTGAAAAGACCAAAAAAACAAACTTGACAAAGTGGATAAGAATAGAGAGAGAATATACAAATAAACATTGGGATTAAGAAAGGGTAAATAAATTCAGATACAAAGCGGGCTTAAAAATTGTAACAGAATACACAACTTTATATCTTTCACTTGAAAATCTACATGAAAACAAATCACTATCTTTAAAAGTGATCAGATATGACTCAACGAAAAGCTAAATACCTGAATAAAATACAACCGTAGCAGAAATTTAAAAGATAATGAATAGATACATCAAATGAAAAGATCCAGTTTTATGCTCATAGTTTACTAGACCTTCAAAAGAACAAATTATCTCTATGTTTATAAACTGTCCCAAGAGCACAGAAAAACAGAGAGCTCCACGTTTCCTTCTCTGAGACTAGGACAGGGCTACTAGGTATAGCACAGAGGAAAAAGAGAAGAGGAGGAGAAAGAGGAGGGAAGCAGAAAGAAAAGGAGGATGAGTAAGCCCCAGACTTACCTGGGTACTCCGTGAGCAGTCGGAGGAGGAGGAGGAGGAGGAGAGGGAGCACTGAGGAGGAGGAGAGGGAGCACTGAGGAGGAGAGGGAGCACTGAGGAGGAGGAGGAGAGGGAGCACTGAGGAGGAGGGAACTGGGGGAGCAGGAGGGAGAGAAGGAAGGGGAGGGAGAGAGGAGGGGAGCGGAGCAGAAACTGCCACTAGCAGAATCACTTCCCACAGAAGCTATAGGACAATCTCATCGATAAACACCAGTGTAAATACCCTAAAAAAATACTAGTGAAATGAATCTGGTCATATATTAAGACAATGATTCATCAGAGAACAACCAGAGGTTACTCCTATAATTCAAGAATCATTCAACAATAGAAAGCCTATTAATTTACCACATTAACATCTTACAGGAGAATAACCGTATTACATCAACAATGTCCCAAAAACACTTCATAAAATTTAACATTCCTTCCTAATTTATAAACAGGTAAATGGCCTACATCACACAATGTGTTTGATGACAAAATATTGGAAATATTTCTCTTAAAGCTAGCAACAAGACATTCTCCTAGAAGTCTTAGCCAACATAGACAATGTGACTTTTCACGAGGAAAAAGTAAATATGATAAACAATTATTGACAAGGAACAGACAAAACTGTCACTATTAACAGCTGAAAATTATTATATCCCCCAAAATCCAAAGAATGAAGAATAAACTTGTTGGTACTAATAAATGTGCAATTAGAGGTGAAAGGCAAGATAAATACACTGAAAATTATTATTCTTCTTATACACTAAAAGCCAATTATAAATGATCAGAGGAAAATTTTAAACACTCGTAAATAAATATAATAAGAAATGGGCAAGACTTACATGAAGTAAAACATACAACTTTATGGAAGGGCACAAAATAAGACCTGAATAAATAAAGACATACCATGTTCATGGATGGAAAGATGATATTGTAATGTTGTAAATATGTAAACTTTTATGAAATTAATCTATAAATCCAAGTCAAATTGCTGATAGGATCAGTTGCTAGTATCAGTTGCTGATATCAAACTTAGCAAGTGAAATCTAAAATTCATCTAAAAAACTGTGATAACTGCCAAGTAAATTATAAGAAAGGAGAATAAGGAGAAGGCATGCAAACTATCAAATCAAAGTATAGTTAAACTATAGTAATTGAAATAACATGGTCATATATAGGACTAGGTAAATAAGTCAAGAGACCAGATAGAGAGAACTCCCAAAGAGACATGTGGTTATGTCTCTTTGACATGGTAATGTGGATAAAGGTAAGGACTCCAATGTAGTGGCATAACAGTCCAATGAGTAAATGTACTGGGACAATGGTGATTTCCCTGGTGGCTCAGTCGGTAAAGAGTTGGGAAGATCCCCTGGAGAAGGAAATGGCAACCCACTCCAGTATTCTTGCCTGGAGAATTCCACAGACAGAGGAGCCTGGTGGGCTACAGTCCATAGGGCTGCAAAGAGTTGGACATGACTGAGTGACTGATTTTCACTTTTCACTTTCACTGGGACAACGGGCTACCATTTAGACAAACACTTCACATGAAACACTTCACACGAAAATATTTTTAAAACTAGGAAATTATCTATAGATACAGAGAACAGACTTGTGGTTGCCAAGTGGCAAAGGGGAAGGGAAGAACCGGAAGTTTGGAGTTAGCAGATGTCAACTGTTATATACAGGATGGATGAACAGTAAGATTCTACTGTGCAGTACAGGGGACCAGGAGCTATATTCAACATTCTATGATAACTCATAATGGAAAACAATATGAAAAAGAAGATACATGTGTGTGTGTGTGTATCTGAATCAATTTGCTGTACAGAGAAAATTTAACACAACATTGTAAATCAGCTATACTTCAAAAAAATTTTTTTTAAAGCTAAGAAGTCATTGATATAAATTAAGAGAATTTTCTTCATAATCTTTGGTAAAGAGGACGCAAATACCATTATTCCAAAGAGAGTAAATCTTTTAAAACTTTCTTCTGCCACACACATACACACGAAATATGGACGTTGATATATAAAGAGCTCTTTTATAGCATGAATACAAAGAATAAACAATACAATAATATAAATTTTTAAAATAAAAATTTAAGAGGACATTTATAAAGGAAGTCATGAAGTGGTAAGCTTATGAAAAGACAAGGAAAATTCATATATAATTAAAATATTTTTGGTATATCCTATTGCCAAAAGCTAGAGCTTTATTTCTCCACTGTCAGCAAGACGGTTCTTACTCACTATCTGCAGAAAAGTAACTTGGTGCTCCCTTTTTAGAAAGCAATTCAGCAATATCCATGAAAATTTCACTTAATACCACTTGTAGGTATCTTTAATAGAGAAATACATGTCCATGTTCCAAAATGTTTATTGTAGCATTTCTCTAATTGGAGAAAGAATAGGAAAAAGAACTTCTTTATATTTGGTTTGTAGTTGTGTAAATACAGAGATATATCAACCCACTATAATTGCTATCTGGGCAACGGAGTAGAACTGGAGAAGAGGTGAGAGATTTATTTAAATAAAAATTTCACTTTTCATTCTATATTTCTCTAACGTAATTCTTAAATCTTGCTTTATTTATATAAAAACAAAATAAAATAAAAATAGTTTTTCTATGTAGTCTACGGGGCTTCCCTGCTGCTCATACAGCAAAGAACCCTCCTGCCATGCAGGAGACTTGGGTTCAATCCTTTTTGGAAAACATAATTTTAAAACCTTATTTATAATAGCAAACCATGTGTGCAATGTAGAGATATAAAATTTTGCCCCAATAATATAAATCTATATAAATACTTGACGGATTAAAGATTTATATTAAAAAAATAAGACCATAAACACATAAGAAGGTAAATGTAGGGGTATATTAGTATACTAATAAAATAACAGGGTATGAAATTATTTTCAAAGCATGACACTAGAGACAGCAAAGGAATAGACTGAAAGATCTGATCACTTAAATCCCTTTATCTCATCAAAAAACATGATGTACAAAATTAAAAGGCACATGAAAACCCTGGAAGAAATAATTACAAGAAATGTTAAAGGCAAAGGGTTAATATCTTTTGATGTATGAAGAGATCCCACAGTTTTCAAAAGAAAATTCAAATACCCAGAAGGAAACCACACAGAGGGCATGAACAGGTAAATCATCAACTGCAGACATCTCATTAAACACCAACCTATAGATACAGACATAAAGGTATGTAGATTAACAACTACATAAAATACAGATATACATATATATGAAGCTCAAGAAATGAAAAGTAAAATGAAATATTTCCCATATCGAATTGCTGTTACTTTGCTAAGTAATACTCAGTATTGGTAGACTATAAGGCAAGAGGCACTGTTATAATTTGTGTATGTTGGAGGGGGAGATAATAATTTGACATAACATGTCTGAAGAGCAGGGCAACATAGAAATAGGTATTAAAACCTTTAAATGCGTATTTCCTTTAACCCAGCAATTCCACACCTAGCTATTAAACCTAAGGAAATAATTAAGAATGTGTACAAAGCTTTAGCTAAACCAAGGTTCATCAGGGTGTGATTTATAGAAGTGTGACTAGATTGCCCTTCTTCCTTGCCTGCTGACAAGGGAAGGAGAGGAAAGCATGGGGAGACCAGGGATTCAGAAGAAAATCAGGCAGGATGCCTCCCAAGGATGACTACATTAGAAAAGAGAGCTCTGCAAGACCAGGAGGCCTCAAGATGCTCCTTCAGTGGAACAAGATGTAAAAGTTATGCTTTCAGGGTTAATTCAAACCTCACGGGGAGACCTGTTGCAGGTAACAGGAAGCAAACCCTCCAAGTTCAAAACCTCAGTCTTTTGTATTATTCAATCATTTGCTCATCCGTCTAAGAAATGTTTATTGAGCAACCACTCTATGCTAGGTACTGTCAGAGACGGAAGGATAAATGGAAAGATACTGGTGGATGAATGGATAGTTGGATGGTTGGATAATTAACGAAAAAGAGGAAGACAGATTGCAACTCAGATGTGAGGCCACAATGATGTCCTCCCTCTGGTTCCTTGCTCTACCCCCACAAGCATCCTTCTCAGCGGCTGAAATTAGCAAAAGAGAGAGTAGTGCCCAGCTCTCAACAGAGGTCAAGAAGATTTTGATATTAGAAGAAGGTGATGACTTTTTAATTCCTGGAGAAAAGACCACAGCCTGGAAAAAATAATACAGAAGGAGTATTAGAGAGAAGAGGTTAAAAGGATGAGGGTCTGATGGGGTGGGGACTGCAGGCAGAAGAAAAGGCTGAGGATTGACCCACATGGGCAGAGTCTGAACCAGATACCATGCATTCATCACAAATGGTACAGAAGAATCAACACCCAGAAAGAGTTGGGGCAGTGAAGACTTTGAGAGGCTAGTTTTCCTAGGATGCAGATTTTTCCTCTCTTCCCCGTGGTCTCGGTAGTTTGGATACAATCACTGGAAACCCAGAGTGAAGAACAGATTTAACCTCTTCTGAATCTCTGTGCATGCATGTGTATACACACATCCACTCACAGCAAAAGGACACAGTCCACCTCCCTTGTATGTCCACCTCTGACCCAAAGGCAGGCACCTGAGACTTCCCCAGGGTCTCTGAGGCAAGCATTCACCGTGCACACCAGGTCAGGTGAAACAATGCCACTGATTCCATGCCTGTCACTTTCTGCCCCCCAGAGAAAACTCTGGCCAACCTTTTATGAGTCAATGCCATGAGGAAAAAAAAAAAAAAAAAAAACTGAAAACCACCTAAATGCCCACCCACAGAGCCCAATTAAATACATAAATCCTGGTAAACTTATGCAGCTATTTTTGTACTCATCAGAAAGGGTATAGAAGAATATACTAAGTTGAATGCCTGATTGTAAAATGGCCTAGGAAGAAAAATCCCACCTTGAGTACAACGAAAAAAGCAGATAAGCACAACATAATCTGAGTGGCCACACAGCAAAGAGTCAACATGGGTGATCATCAAGGGATTTTCATTCCCTTCTTGCTCACCTATATCTTCTGATTTCTTTCAAAGTAAGATTGCATGTAAGGATAAGAAAAATTAGCAAAATGTACACAGAAATGAAAAGAGATTTTCAGCATTCAAGGCTCCATCTAGCTCATCTGTTGGTCACAGAGGACATACTAGGCCAAGAAAAAACACAGTGGGGTGTCCATTGGTTTCATAGTTCTAGTGGCTCTTTATCTAGCCGCCTGCTGTCTTCTAGGTTATGAGTCAAGTGACAGGCACAAGAGAGGCAACAACTTCTGAGCAAGCCAAATCTTTTCTTGCCCAAGAAATTGGCAGGTCTGGCATGGTGGTTCTCCAGCAGAGACCTTGGGGGCTGGCAAAGTGCTCCATCTTCCCCATCAGGCTTTTGTCAGCCACCATTTCTTTCTAGATCATTTAGGCAAGAATACTGGAGTGGGTTGCCATGCCCTCCTCCAGGGGATCTTCCCACCCCAGGTATCGAATCCAGGTCTCCCACATTGCAGGCAGATTCTTTACTATCTGAGCCACCAGAGGAGCCCTGATCATTTAACAGACACACATTTTTTCAAAGATTCTCACCATGAAGAGATTTCACCTGCAGGAATGTATGGGGCAACACCAACAAATGGTGATGGCCCCTGATTTAAGTGAGCACATTCGCTACAGAACCTTGTTTGCTGGAGACAGTCCTGCAGTCATTCCATAGTCATTTCCCAAAGGTCACTGCATCAGGTGGTAAAGAACCTGCCTACCAAGGCAGGAGACCCAAGAGACGTGGGTTCCATCTCTGGGTCAGGAAGATCCCTTGGAGAAGGAAATGGCAACCCTCCATTATTCTTGCCTAGAAAATTCCATGGACAGAGTAGCCTGGTAGGCTACAGTCCATGGGGTTGCAAAAGAGTCAGACACAGCTGAGCAGGCATGTACACACTGTGTCAGGGGCCGAACTGTGCTGGCCCTGGCACATGGCCCAATTCTGAAAGGAAAACCAGCAGCACAGTTCCTTGGTATAAAACGGACCTAGGAAATGACCTCTATCACCCCTGGATAATCCAAGTTTCCTCCATGCTCAGAGCTAAAAATACGCATTTCTTATCTCAGGTATTTACAGCTTTACAACTTACCCTTCCTCAAGAGCAGAGTTCCCCGACATCATTCTTCTGTCTCTTGGCCTGGATCAAAGGAGTCTAGATCTCATAGAAAATACTTTTGAGAGGCCATCCCACCCCTGGCAGCCCAGCACCAATCATAACCTGTGCCCCTGGCATTTGCTCCCTGCTCCTTTCCTGATCCCATAACCACTTAAGACTCTCCTGCCTCCCACTCTCCTCTGTTTGACTGTTTCTGTCCCAGCCCCCGTCATGGTTGATCAGTTGTCCACTTTTCTCTGCGACTCCATGAGATTATAAGTTCATATGTTACAAGTGTTTGTTTCCTTCCCATGAACTTTGCACATATCTCTCATGGAGCAAGTTCAATAACTCCTGACTTTTTCCGACAGGGATTCTCCAGGTATCTGATAGACGTGTTCCTCTTGGCGGGTATCCCCACATCCTCCCAAAAGTAGTGCCAATTTCCAGGGGGCAGAAAGCACAGGTGGAACCCACTTTAAGCACACAGTCTGATGGTGCTGGTTCTGATGACCTTTCTTCTAGACTACAACATTATACCTATGAAAACACCATGACGAAGGTTGGTGAGAGGCCAGAGAGAGAAGCACAGTCTTGATTGATCCAGTGCCCTTCAAGAAGATTTCTCAAAAGCAGTGGCCCACAGGCTCATCAGCCTATCCAGCTTGAGCTAGGTCATGGTTTCCTGAAGTTCCTTTCGGTTCCACAACCTTAGAAGTTCACATACTAGGACTTCAAGGTCAGGGAGCAGCAGTAAGGATGGCAGCAACAAAGACGGCGGCAAGGGCAACGAGCAACACTTCTTCCACCGCACTTAAGACCCTTCCAAGTGCCTTCCCTGAACTGTCGTAACTCATTAAGACTATTTTACTATCACTATACTCATTTGATTTACTAGTATTATACCCATTGGAAGGACTCATGTTGAAGCTGAAGCTCCAATACTTTGGCCACTTGATGCAAAGAACTAACTCATTTGAAAAGACCCTGATGCTGGGAAAGATTGAAGGCAGGAGGAGAAGGGGATGACAGAGGATGAGCTGGCTGGATAGCATCACAGACTCAATGGATATGAGTTTGAGTAAATTCTAGGAGCTGGTGATGGACAGGGAGGCCTGGCGTGCAGCAGTCCATGGAGTCACAAAGAGTCAGACAGGACTGAGTGACTGAACTGAACTGAACTGATACTGATATATTTTATAAATGAGGAAACTGAGGCATGGTTAAATAACTTGCCCAAAATCATGGGTCTGGTAACTGGGATCGCTGTACCCATCTCCCTGTGCCATGAATCTGCCCTCTAATCTGCCACTACTCAAGTGGCCCTGTTGTTGAGGCAGCCGAAAGTGAAGGAAACTAACAGCTCCCTCCAGCTTGCTGTCAGTAAGGAATCCACACCTGGGCCTCCTCAGGGAAGGTTGGGGACCTCCAACCAGACTGGCAGCCCCTGGAGAGGAAAGCAACCTCCCAGGTGCCCAGACTGAGGTCTACATACATGATAAGCTGGCCTCCCACAAGACAGTCCTGGCCTGAAGGTCACTCCATGGGCCTCTTTTTGTAAGCCTAGCAGCAAGGAATGCAGGAGAGAATAAATAGTACTTGGTGGTAAGGAGATTTCAGATGAGCTGCAGAAAAAAAGTAAGCCTGGGCCACTGGAGGGAAGGGCTGAAAGGATCAAGTTGCCTGAATTCACCCTTAAATTCCCATGAGTTCTTCAGCCAAGTGGAGATTCCATTTACATGAAACAGCAGATGTTCAGTGAGAGCCTACTATGTGACCACTCTCTCCCCGGAAGCACCAGCAGGCTCCCATTAAAGGCCTAGTGCAGACCCTTGCCATCAGAAGAGCACAGCGAGCCCGGGACAATCAGGGAGCAGCTGGACCCGGAGCCAGGAGACTCTGGCCATGAGGAGTGCAGCCAAGTTCAGAGGCAGACGAGGCTGCAGCAAGCAGCAAATAGTCTTCTTCCTGGGACTGCAACTTTGCTTTACGCATTCATTTCATGAGCTTCAGTGAAGTGGACAATAACTCACTTGAATATACATGCACCAACCCTGGACCAGCCTAAGAGGATGGTTTTCAGCAGCAAGAACTGTCCTCTGCAAGGTCTTCCTCCTGGACCTGACCAAAGATGGTCCTGATTCCCCAAATGTCAGAACCAGGAGGAGTTTCCTTTCTCATTCCTTTTTTAAGAAACAGGAAAAATAGAGAAACACATTCTGGCTCAGCCTTTGACCTTTGGCTCTCACTTTCCTTCTTTCAGCATTTTTGGGGGAAAGAGTTTGTATTCTCAAAGAGCTGCCTTGTCCTTTTTGCACATTTTCATGAAATGACGTAAAGAGGCAACTTCTAAAAAATATTTCAATACCGGAAAACGCAGGCCCTCTGAATGAGCCCGGCTGTTTGTCTATAATCACTTCAACGTCTGAGATGCCCAGACCACATATGCTTCAGAGGCTGGAACTAACAATATGCTCTTGATGCCATTTTAAGCAACTGCCAGCGAGCATCTCCCAGAGCCGGTCGTCAGTAGAGGTGCATGCCTGCCTTGCCTCTCTTCTACCCTTTCTGTGCTGAGCACCCACAGAGCTGCCAGCAGTCCTGCCAGAGGCCAGAGGAGGCAACACCAAATGTAAACATTTATTCCTCGACTGCAAGGAGTCTGACGGGCAGGCTAGGATTTGGGCCTCACAATAAAACCCTTGTTTCTGCAAACGGCAAAGGGGTAAGGGTTCCCTCCAACCCAGTCTGCAGGAGGGCAGGTCAGCATAGATCAAATGCTCAAACATTTTTTTCAAATTACTTTTTAATTTTCAAAAATTGACAATAACACACACATGCGCACATTTTTGCAGTAAGTGATCAAATCGGTGGAGTGATGTGAATTGGTACGCTTTCGGAAAAGGCAATGTGAGAAGAGGGTCTTCAAACTCACATCTACAGTTTGCATGTGTTTGTAACACAGGAGCCTGCTGGAGGTTCCTCACAAGAAGGGGAAGAGAGAAGGCGGCTGAGAGTTAGAACAGGTTGTTACAAATGATCAGAGTCCCCACACACGTTAAGGATGAATACTACTTCCTCCTAAAAGAGTAAAAGGAAATGTTCTTCTAGCCATGCTGAGACTGCCTTAGAAGTATTATGCTGTTACAGATTTCAAAAGGTTAGCTTCAATGAACCTGACATCAGTATAACCCAAAATAACCCATTCAAGAGAAAAGTAAGAAATAATTGCTGTTTTCTCTTTTTTTTCCCCTCCGCTATATTGCTATAATGATTTTGCATAACAGATTGAACAAAGTGCTGTTGTGACAGGTGGTAGAATTCAGCTAGTAAGCACCGAGACAGGGTTCAATTTAGTTTGTGAATCCTTTAATTGTTGTGCAGCTAATTAAAGAAGGTTCTTTACACTCGCAAGTGTTTACCGTTGCTAGTATGCATACATGAAAAATTAAATTGTGCCTTCAAGGGCTGAGAACTATAGAAAAATCATAGCTGAGGCTGCAACATGCTTACCAGCTCAAAATAGCTGCTTTTCACAATTGGAATTTGTAAAACTTTTTGCTAAGCAAATATAGAGCTAATTAGAAGTGTTCGTTGGACCAATTAACATTTAAATAAATAAGCCATATTGCACATTTCACAGTCTTTATTTAATGATGCTTCTAACTCTTTGGAAAGATTCTCTTAAGTACAAATAAGTTGTCATAAAAATGAAAGATAAAAATAACCCCATAACAGTATATGCTATTTTTTTCCTTTTGCCTTGAAGTCCTTTACAAAAACTCTGTACCTATTATTGAAGAAGAAGGAGGGCGGTGGGGGGGAACACACACACCTACCACCCACAAATCAAGATCTTCCTTTCACCTTCCCTAGTTACCTTTCCCCTTCTCTGAACAGAAACAGAAAACCATATTTTATTACTATTTAAATTGTTATGATAATTCTGTTTACTTGCGGTTTTTACCCCATGATAGAAAAATCTGCTTTAGAAAATCCCACTTTAATCTGAGAACATGCGTAAGCAAGGAAATGAACGAAAAGGAGACCAAAAACAGCAGCGTCTGGGGAGTGCAGCAGAGAGAGCAGTCTGGGGAGTCCCTCACACATGTTTACACGCAGAGCACCGGGGACTCTGCACCCAGTGCTGGGGCCCACGCCCACTCCTGGTGGAGGCCAGAGGCCCTGGGAGATGGGGAGCCTAAGCCGGTCCCTGGAATCCTTCTTTCTTTCTCTCAAAGACCAGGATACAGAGATCAATGGAACAAAATAGACAACCCAGACGTTACCCCAGTGGTCTCCATTCTTTACAAAGATGCAAAAGCAATTCAATGAAAGACAGTGTTTTCAACAAATGGTGCTGGAGCAATTGGATATTTATAAGCAAGAAAAGGAACTTTAACCTAAATCTCACATCTAACACAAAAATTAACTTGAAGCGCATCACAGGTTTCAGTGTGAAATATGAAACTATAAAACTTTTAGAAGCTAACAAAAGAAAGAAATCATCAGGCCCTAAGCCTTGGGCAATAGCTCTCAGACAAGTCACCAAAAGTAGGAGCCGTAAAAAATAAAATTGATAAACTGGATCTCATCAAAATTAAAATTTTTCTTCTGCAGCAGACTATGCTAAGAAGACATAAAGACAAGCTACTGACTGGAAGAAAATATTTGCAAACCATGTATCGGATGAAGAACTCAAACCTAATATATATAAAGACCTCCCAAAACTCAACAGTAAAAAACAAATAGTGGAATGATAAAAATGGGCAAAAGGCAAGACCAGGCATTTCATGAAAAGGATTTAAAGATGGCAACACAAACATAAGAAAAGATGTTCAGAATCACTAGCCATTAAGAAAACAGAAATTAAAAATGGAGTGATATACCACAATACACCTGCTAGAACAATTAAAAATAGTAACAATACCAAATACTGGCCAGAATGCAAAGACACTGGATATCTTATACCCTGCTGGCCCAAGTGTAAAATGGTACAACCTCTCTGGAAAATAGTTTGGTAGTTTGTTAAAGAACGAAACATACACTCGCCATATGAGCCAGCAATTGCACTTCTGAGCATCTGTCTTACAGAAGTGAAAATCTATTTCGACACAAAATCCTGTACTCTGTCGTTCATAGCAGCTTTATTTGTAATAGCTAAAAGCTGGAAACAACCAAAACGTCCCACCAGAGGTGAATGTTAAACTGTGGGCCGTCCATAGCAAGGAGCACGACTTAGCAATAAAAAGGAGCAGACGACGCAGCAACAGGGATGGATGTCACAGGCAGTGTGCCGAGTGAAAGAAGCCCAGGCCAAGGGTACTGTAGTGCATGATTCCATTTCTATAACATCCTCGAACTGACAAAGTCACCGCGATGCAGCACAGATTAGTATTTGCTGGAGGCAAGAATGGTGGGACTGGAGTGGGTGCAAGTATAAGTGGGTAGCATCAGGGAGAGCTTTGTGATGACGGACCAGCTCTGCATGTTGACTGAGGCGCTGGTTACAGGGTCTGTGATCAAATGACATATAGAACCATGTGTACACTGTAGCAATGTCAGTTTCCTGATTTTGCTGTTTTACTGCAGTTACATAGGAATTAAGCAATGGGGGAAGCCCAGTAAGGGTACACAGGACCTCTCTGTACTATCTCTGCAATTTCTCTTAAATATATAATTATTTCTTTTCTAAAAAATAATTTTATTTGTTTTTGGCTGTGTTGGGTCTTTTGTGCAGGCATTTTCTAGTTGCAGCAAGTGGGGTCTACTCTTCACCGCGGTGCGTGGGTTTCTCATTGCAGTGGCTTCTCTTATTGTGGAGCGTGGGCTTCAACGGTTGCGGCAGGTACACTCAATTGCAGCAGTTCCTGGGCTAGAGCACAAGCTTAATAGTTGCGTCGTATGGGCTTAGTTACTCCAAGGTATGTGGGATCTTCCCAGATCAGGGATCAAACCCGTGTTTCCTGCATTGGCAGGTAGCTTCTTCTCTACCACTGAGCCACCAGGGAAGCCCCATAATTATTTCAAAAGTTAAAAAGAAAACTAAAGATTAAAGTTTTAAGCCATGTGCTATTTTCTATTTGTACTTTCTGACACCCTACACCTGGTCTATTTGTAAACTCTTAAATCCATGCTGAAGACTCAGTCATCCACTTTCTCCACTGAGGGATTCTTCTCTCTCACGTTCACTTATTTAACCTTCTGTAGAGATGAGGGTCTTCTCAGACCCCCTTCTCCAAGCCCTCACGCCTTGCAATCACTGAGAGCTCTTAACTGTTGAGTTTGTTTTCTAGTACTGAAACCAAATAAACAAAGGTCAATTAACATTCAAATAAATGAAGTAGATTAGCAAAGAATTCACAGAACACCAAAGATCGGATGGAAATGACAATATCAAACAAAGAACTCCAAGCTGTTTTGTTTTGTTTTTTAACTTTATGTTTTGGAAGAAGGGTTGCTCATAGGCAGTCGTTGGATATAATACAGAGAAATCTTACATACCCTTCCCCTGGTTCCCCCCATGGTGACTTCTGGCAAAAGAACAGCAGAGCATCACAGCGAGGAAACTGACGCTGATACGGCCCACCAACTTTACTCAGATTTCACCAGTTTTTCAGACACCCATTTGGGAGAGGGGTGTGTGTGTATATTTGGTTCTATGTGATTTTATCATGTGTAGTTAGTTTGACAAAACAGAGATGAGGCTAGCTGGAGAGCCCTACACCAATGAGAGTTCTTTCCTGCAAACCCTCCCATTTATGGTGCAAAGGATGAGTTTAGACACTGTGAGCAGAATACGCTCGTGAATCACAAGAGTTAGAAGGCAAACTTGGAGACAGGCACAGTCCCGCTTATCACCTAAGCCCCAACCACGGTTGTCAACTCAGACTCTGTCAGCCCGGCCCTGAAATAGCAAATAATAAAACAAATAACAAATGCTCAGGCCTTCGATGGTAAAATCGTCAGCCGGCTCCTCCAGGTTCTGGCAATAAGCTGAGGAGCAAGAAGCAGGCTTGCAGGAAGACCAAGGCTTCTATCTGGCTGGAGGGTCCCAAAGCCCTTTAAAGATTGCGCCCACAAACCAGAAAGGAGGCAGGACTCATCCTATGAAAACTTCCCCTTTTCCCTAGAACCCCTTTTAGATTCTCTTCTCAGAAACTGCTGCTCTGGGACGGCTGGCAATCTACATCAAGCTTCAAGATGAGAGATGGATGGAGGAGAAAAATCCGAAGAAATTGCCAAAACAAAGTAAACCACAAATTCTACAACTTCAAATTTGATCCAAAAAATATAAGTCAAACTGGACATTTCCTTTCAAACCAGTTATTTTATGAACCCTAGAACACAGATCATGTGATGCCTCACTTGGAAGAAATATGGCCGTCCAGATTCCCTTCTACAGATAAAATCACCCTCTTGCATGAGGATGGGGGCAGTTACCCAGCATGTTTCTGCCTGAAGAACAGTCTGGCATTTTCTGTGACTGTCATTTTTCACTTGATGAGAAGTTGTTTTTAAAAACATAATGAAATAGGCTGAGCAGAGAAGATATTTGGGGCACTGAAACTCTTGTGTGATAGTTTCTAGTGTACATCATCATGTACAATACTACAATGCTAGAATGGCACCCCATTCCAGTCCTCTTGCCTGGAAAATCCCATGGATGGAGGAGCCTGGAAGGCTGCAGTCCATGGGGTCTCGAAGAGTCGGATACGACTGAGCGACTCCACGTTCACTTTTCACTTTCATGCATTGGAGAAGGAAATGTCAACCCCCTCCAGTGTTCTTGCCTGGAGAGTCCCAGGGACGGGGGAGCCTGGTGGGCTGCCATCTATGGGGTCGCACAGAGTCAGACACAACTGAAGCGACTTAGCAACAGCAGCAGACACATGTCACTATATATTCATCTGAACCCACAGAATGTACACCACCGAGAGTGAGCCCTAACATAAAGGATGGACTCTGGGTGAATCAGCTGTCACAAATGTACCCCACAGGTGCGGGATGTCCCAAAGCCGGGAGGCTGTGGCTGTTGCAGGGACAAAGGGTATATGGGAATTCTCTGTACTTTCTGCTCAGTTTTTCTTCATGAATCTAAAACTGCTCGAAAAAATAAAATTGATTAGAAAAACATAGTGAAAACAAAACCGTTAAGTCATCATAAATCTTACATTCTAAATAAAACTGAACTTGCATTAAATAATAAAAAGTCCTTGGGAAACTGCAATGGAGAGAGGTAGATTCTTTAGTGCATCTGAGACTCAGCAAAACACAGAGACACAACAGTTCACGATACAGCTCCTCAGGCAGAAGCAAAGCTTGATGTCCAAAAGAACACAGAACTGAAACAGGGTCCCCGGTAGCACTGAGGGGAACTGTGTGCTCTCCCAGCAAAGCACCCTGGGCAGGGGCAGCCCTCCTCAAGCAGATAACCCAAAGGTCTGGGTGACCCTGGGCCATCTTCCCACAGGATGAATTCTTGACCAGTCACCATGGCACATAGAGGGTCGGCATCCTATGTCTGCCAGCAGGACTGGGTTTCAGCACTAAACCACAGCCTGCTCACCCCACACCAAATGGGCAACTTGGGTGTTTTACCGTAGATGTTGCAAACTGAAACAAAAAAAAAAAACCCTGCCACATTTATGTTTTAGTCACTTGATATTCCCTTTATGGTTTCCCGAAGCGACAATTTGCTGGGGTTTTTTAGACTATATGATTGTAGGGTCATAAAGTACCTGTCCCACTTAGCTCCTTTTTAAAAAAAAATAACTTTTATTAATATCATACCACAGATGACATGAAAATTGGTAGCAATTAAGGTTCACCTAAGGTTTGTCCCTTCCCCATGCAACAAAAGGCCTGGGACTAGAACACTCATTTGCTTCAATGACATTAATACAAGTAACAACCTCACTGTCGGCCAACTCTGCACCAGGCACTAACCCTTTATGTGCTTTATCTTTATTTTCAGGGGCAGAGGAGCTCGTGAGCAGCTGAGCCGGGATGAAGACCAGATGTGTGTGACTCCACAGCCAGTGCCCTCTCCTCCAAGGCACAGCGCCTCCTCAGCACTAGTGTGTGCGTGCCCAGTGCCTTAATGAACAGTGACTCTCCTTCAGGAAGGTAGAGCTGATGTGGAGGAGAGAAGCGACGTCTCGTGTACTTTCCAGGCAGCGCGAACAATTACCATCCAACGGGGCAGGAAGGGAAATGCTGTGTTTTCCTTTCTCTTGATGGGGGATGGGGGGGATGGGGTAGTACATAAGAGCTGGTGGTGGTGGGCGCTGGAAAAGGTACTTCTGATGCAGTGGAGAAGACCTGAGAGATACATCTGGGCCCAACATACACCTGGGGATGTGTATGCTGTGGGGCAGGGAGGTAGCGGAGAAATAGAGGCGGCAAGAGGGTTGTTTAAGGGAATGAGCATTTATGAATGCAAATCTAGTAATTACATACCCCCCACACACACACACCTAACCACCCATTTGCACACACAATTACCCAATTTGTACCGGTTCATAATAGATAAGTAGGTGAGAGGTGGGCACACCCGTTGGACTGGCTTCAGAAAATGGAAGTAATCCTCTCATATACCAGGGAGGAGATTAAAGTCCTTCAGGGAAAGGTCTTGGACCACCAATTAGATAGATATCCAAGGGCGTCTGGTGTGGTGAAGGCCCTTGTTAGGTGCGGTGAGCTCCAGCAAGAGTCACTGAGTCTAACTAGTGTTCGCCCATCTGATGGCTGGGCTGCTGCTCTCTCATCTACACCTGCCCACCCTGGCCCGCACCTCCTGGCCCACCCAGCTCCCCTGTGGACCCTTACTCAGCCTCCATCTCCAGCCGCAGGCTTTTCTCCCTACTTGAAGTTCACATCTGTCTCTTCCACCAGCACCCTATTCAAACTGCCACCGCATCCCCAGGCTTCCACTGGTTTCCCTGCCTCGATCCTGCCTACATGGCGCCCTTAAACAATCCTTCATGAACCACCCACCCATTGCTCTTCAAATTGAGACCAAACTCCTGAATACGACTGCAAGGTGCTGCCTCCCCCATGCCCAGGATAGCTGAGACCTCATCTTGACCAGAGTCTCTGAGGGCTCCAGACACCTTTCCCTATGGCACCTGGCAGAGTTGTGATTTTCCATTTGCTCATGTGATTTTTCTGAGGAGTATTGGCTCCTCTCTCCAATCTGTAAGCTTCATCAAGGCAAAGGACTGAGTCACATCTCCAGTGCATAGTAAGTCTTCAATAAAATCTTTGAAGATGAATGAATTACAGAAGAGGGGGACCCTCTTCCTTGGTGACTTTTCCCATGCTTCTCATGTACCATCTGCATATTTGCCATGGTAACTGTTCTCATTGCTTCCTCTCTGATAAACCATGAACACGGTACGAGCAGGAACCTAGGCCTAGGGAGGAAGTTCCATCTGTGGTTGTTGAATGAATGAGTGAATGGTGAACAACTGTGAGCCTCAGAATTGCTCTTCCTGGTGGCTTCCCTGGTGGCTCAGACAGTAAAGAATCTGCCTGCAATGTAGGAGGCCCAGTTCCGATCCCTGGGTCAGGAAGATCCCCTTAAGAAGGAAAAGGCAACCCACTCCAGTTTTCTTGCCTGGAAAATCCCCTGGACAGAGGAGCCTGGCAGGCTATAGTCTATGGGGCTGCAAAGAGTCAGACACCTGGGTGACTAACACTTAACACTTCAGTACTCTGCACCTATGACTGCCGTGACTCTCTCATGTGCAATACTGCTCCCCAGAGATGTCTTCACACAGTAGGGGTCCCATATACTTGCTGGTTAGATAAAGGAACTAATGCTATCATGCCATCCCATACAGACAATACAAAAGCAGTTTTCAACATGTCGCTGAGTGTTCAGCACTTACACAATATCTTACAATACCCACTGCAGTAGTCTTATTTGAAGTTACCAAGCAATTTAAAAATTAAATGAGCAAACACCCTGTCATATTTTGATCTAACTATGCACTAATTTTCAGGACAGAGGAAAAAAACAGCTAATTACTATTTTGTACCACAGTCTTCTCCTTTCTTCCACTGTAATGTAATGTAGTCAAATAAAGAAGTTACTCTACTGCAATTTTCATCTCTAGAAATAAAACAACACTTATAACTCTTTGTTTGGGAGTTTAATTTCAGTTCACTTAAGAGCAGTTATCTGATGTGCTTGTAAGAACAGAGACACCCTGGAAAAACAGGACATCACACAGAGGCAGAAGGTAGGCTGGGAAACTGCCACGCCAGGTAATTACTGCCTGCAGGGTTCAGGGCATGCATTTTACTTCTCAGTCCTCCCAACCCTTCTTCACTACCCTCAAGGTGGGGCTGTGCGCTATCTCCACATGGGCGTGAACTTCTTAAGGCTAAATCTTGTGGTCTCCTTAATGAAATCCCTGTGGTGGCTGCTTCTACCCTCCCTTTGTATTTTAGATTCAACCGCAAAATCTTTTTGCCCCCTCCTCTCCGGCCCCCCAGGGATTTGTGGTTTCCTTCTGGTTTCCCTACAAATTCCACATAACACCCATCAGGGCCCTGGGGCTCCTCAACCGAAGACTCGAATTCCCTGAGCCCGAGCATGGCTGAGATCCACCCTGGCTGTGGAAGTGGAGACACTCCTAACCCCTACCCCAATCAGGAAGCCTCAATGCCTTCTTCCCCAGCCTCCAGACAGCTGAGAAGCAACCGCAGCCTGGAAATGACACACACTCACTTATCTCTCCTGGTATATACTCTTTTTGGGGAACTCTTTAACCAAATAGAGGCTAGAGGGAGAACATAGGATTTATAAGATATGCCACATCAGCTAAATTAATACTGATTTGTCCTGGGGCACAATCACAAGGTTTAAGGTTACAGCGCCAGTAGTTTGAAAGACAATTACACTCTAAGACAGCTCGTGAAGGGCTGGCAGAGTTGAAATCAGAAAGGGAAAGTTTGGTGGAAGATTCCATTCTAAGTGAATTAGATGCTTCTTTTTTCTCTGAGTTCCTTTACCTTTTTCTCTCTTCCGCTTGATCTGTCTCAGATCTTGGTCTGTTCCAGGCTCTATCACTCCTTACAGTTAAGCAATGAGAAGTTGTGCCTCAAGCATTTCCAAGTCAAGACTAGTGGAAGAGATGTGGGGGCCAGGGGCCCCTCTGCACCTGGGACCAGAGATGGGTGAGACACTGTACCGCCATATGTATATGAGTGCCTTGGGGACGAATGGGCTGGGGACATGGCTGTGGGAGAGGGATTCCAGGCCCACTCAGCATGGCCTGTCCAGGATGTGCAGGAATCCTGGATGGGACCCTTCTCCTGGCAGAGGTTGACAAGGATTCCTGGGCCCCCAGCACGTGCTTCTGAAGGCAAAATGTGTGCTTAGTGAATCAACATTAATGCTGCCAATGCCCAAGGGCATACAGCGCCCGAGGTTTACCAAGCCCTCTATTGAGAAGACTTATAAAGCTCACAAAGCAGGGATTTCTATTTGTTCTGACAGGAGGATGGATGAATCCTCCAGAAGGATTCATCCCAGAAGCCCCATGGGTGTGACAGGGGACTGGGTGTAAGTATTGGGTGTGGGGAGGAAAAAGAGCTTCAGTTTTCCTGGACCTCAATTAGAACCCTCCAGAAAAAGCCCAGATCTGCCTGCTCCTCCTGCCCTCTCTGTAGGGGTCTCTGGTTCCACTTGGGTGTTTTTAAGACCGGGTAAGAGGCCAGACTCAATGAGACAAAAAGCATGCCAGCCCATGCGGACTACAGGGAAGTTGGTCTCCAGCTCAGCTGCAGAGTGTGGAATCCCCGCTGATGAGTTGGGAACAGCAAGGGGACCGGGCAGGGACTGGGGAGTGTATGGCCTTGGGACACACCCAGGTCCTGACCCTCAGCCCCTCCAGGCCTTTCCCTTGCAGAGTTAAACTCCAGTGTTCCACTTTCTCACATTTAAAAAGCCTCTGAAGCCACCGCACACCCCATGACCCTTAAAGAGTGTTTCATTTGNATGAAGTGATGGGACCAGATGCCATGATCTTAGTTTTCTGAATGTTGAGCTTTAAGCCAACTTTTTCACTCTCCTCTTTCACTCTCATCAAGAGGCTCTTTAGTTCTTCTTCACTTTCTGCAGTAAGGGTGGTGTCATCTGCATATCTGAGGTTATTGATATTTCTCCCGGAAATCTTGATCCCAGTGTATGCTTCATCCAGCCCAGTGTTTCTCATGATGTACTCTGCAGAAAAAGACTCTGATACTGGGAAAGACTGAGGGCAAGAGGAGAAAAGAGTGGCAGGGGATGAGATGGTTGGATGGCATCACTGACTCAACACACATGAGTTTGAGCAAACTCTAGGAGATAATGAAGGACAGGGAAGCCCAGCGTGCTGTAGTCCATGGGGTTGCAAAGAGTCAGACACAACTAAGCAGCTGTACAACAACAGCAGGGAGAGAATCCACTGGAACTAAGAAGCCAAGGACACTGTAGTTCACCCACAGGACATTTACAAGCCAGCACCTTCAGTGGTCCAGTCTTTTGCCTGGCTTAACCCAGTCTAGAACACCCACATTGGTGAAAAAGGCAGAGAGCCAGTCTCTGATGAATTTCACCATAATACAGCCACCAGGGGCAAGTCATTACTCATTTGATCTGTACTGGACAGGTAAGAGATTTCTGAAGTAAGAAGCGTGGATGAAATAAAAAAACACCAGTGGGAAGCACACATCTTGGGACAAAAGTAATTTTCTTTCCAACGATCTTATGCTCAGAGTAGAGGAGGGGCAGAACCCGATCCAAGACACCCAAATCCAACAGGGGCCCTGCGGTCACCCCTAGAGCAGGTATTCACCCTCCAAGGCAGCCCTTCCGAAAAGGTTCCACACGCCAGAGTGTCAACAGTCACATGGGTGGCCTTCCAAAACGTCCCTGTGAGTGGAATCACTGCACAAACCAACCCTCTACCCGGAGGTTGTAAAGCTGGGTGCACAGAGTACATCAAAGTGAGTGCGGGCCAGGTGGTCCCACACCAGAGGAAGGGAAACAGGATCCCCATGCAGTCCTGAGTTCTTGGCTCACGTAGTAGAGCCCAGGATGTGAAGAGAGGGGACTCCCTCCATCTCCTAGCACCACTCCACCAAGCCCTCAGACCTCCTCAAGGGGCCGTGTCTCCTCAAGGGGAGACTTCCAGGAAGCGGACATCTGCAGGCCATCACTCAGCCTTCCTAAGGAGGCCTAGGAGGGCCCAGCGCAGGCTTTCAATCCTGGAATGTGGGGAAACCCATTAGGGAATCTCTGTCATCCCATTGGCTACCATGGACTAACTTCTGCTCCACTGGAACAGCCCTGAAAGCTCGGGATTCTGTTCTAAGGAGCTGGCCTCTGGAGAGCAACACCCTCAGCTCTCCCCAGAGCCCTCACACGCAAGCACACACCTTGAGGGCTCAGACCCCTTAGCTGGCTTGTTCCCCAGACTGAAGAAGCTGCAGCAGCCCCACCACAGATGGAAGGCGGGAACAGGGCATCAGGGACTGCACCCACCCCATTAGGACCTGCACCAGCCAGAGGTCGTGGACGCTGGATGCTGCGGAATGCAATTTCTCCATCAGTGGACCCTGTGGGCCTGGGCAGTAGACACCACATCACAGGGGTGACAAGATGGCTGGAGGACTAGGAATCCCAGCCAGACTTTGCTGAGCACTCCTAGGAGGCCTCTCTGACCCCACTGAGCACCCACAATCATAGGGAGCCTTGACCTGATGTCTCTCACACCTAAACCTCGCAAAGGAAATCTACATGTAAGCTTTCCCTGAGGCCCCTGGGTCTGTTGGCTCATGTGTCTTCCCTTGAGTTGAACAAAAGGGGCCCTGGTGCGCTCTGATTCACTCCCCCAGAATTTTACGACCGCTTCCCTGTCCTCACTTCCCCACCTTCTCTTTCCCACAGCACCTGCTTCCTGGCCAAATCAGCACTGTTGCAGACTCACCGGCCTTGAATCCTGACGGCCACAGGTCGGGGAGAACCGGGAAGAGGGAAGGGGACCCCACAGGGGTGCAGCCTACTGAGCCCCTGCTCACGCCCAGCCAGTGCCTGGATCCCCCAAGCCAGTTCCCTCCAGACCCAAAACCTCCTCAAGGCTGGGTCTGTAGGGCCTCTAGCTGGGGTCCCCAGCAGGCGATGAGTAGTGTTGATGTGAGCGTAAGGCGGGGAGGCCTGGGCCCTGGAGCCAGGCCCCCAGGGACAAAGATGGCACATCCCAGCAGCCATTAGTGTCTGCAGCTTCTTTGCAATCAGGGATTAAGCCATAGAGGCAACAAATGTCCCTTTCTGTGAGCATTTGACCTTATCTGGAGTGTGTCATCGGCTTCGAGAGTCATGGCTTATGTCAGTGTGGGTGAAAAACGGCCTCCACGGCTTCCAAATTGGGATCACTCTGCTCTCAGCGGCAGATGTAAACCAAGCCTGTGGTAAGTGGCAATAAATGGCTTGGAAAAAAGCAGTGGGTCCCTCACTGCCATCAGCCACGGAGGGCAGGGAACAGGCTCTCTCAAGCACTTCCCTACCACCAGCCTCGATAAAGGGGGTCTTCTGGGCTCAGCCTGCAGCACCCAGAGGCTGGGGCCCTCAGCCTCCGCTATGCAGAGCATGGGTCCAGTTTGGCTGCGGCCAGCAGGGGTCCCGTCCCGGGCACCAGGCTGTTCCCTTCAGCAGCATCTGCTTTCTCCTGTATCCCGGTCCCATTCAGGCTTCCCTTGCTACCGTTAGGCAAGGTTTGATCACAGAGCCTAGGGGCCTACAAGTGAGGGCGGCCCTGCGCCATGAGTGGGTGGGGGTCTGTGTCTCCACTGACTCTTCAATCACATATCAGACAGACTGGCTCCTGCTAGCACACTGCTGCCTCTAACATCTCTTTATCAGAATCTTAACACACACATGTTGACATGCTCTCTTAAAAACTGTTGATAGAGTGTGACTTCAGATGAGTCCTCGGAAGAAGTTCCCTGCTGTACATGCCACCGACCCGCAGACAAGCTCTTGACTCTGTTCCACTGTGATAGAAGTGTTCAGTGAGATGCAAGATGACGAATTTCCAAGTTTCTCCCATCAAAAACTGCTCCCGAGAGTCTCCAAATAAATACCCAGTACCTATTGCCCTGGCTGTGTGCCAGGCAGCTCTGAGTGTCTACCAATATTAATACTGGCTAAGGACCTACTATGTATCTGCAGAGATGGGAACAAGAGAGGCGTTTGTATACAGATTCTAGTCTAGTCAAGGTTAACAGCATCCCAAAGGCTCAGCTGAAGTAGGGGCTAACCCCGCCCCAGTGCTCGCACAGTCAGGTGACTTTTCAGCTAGGTCTTGGAGGATGATAGGGGTTTTCTGGGGTGGGGGGAGGTGAAGTGGCTGGCTTTCCAAGACAANTTTGTATACAGATTCTAGTCTAGTCAAGGTTAACAGCATCCCAAAGGCTCAGCTGAAGTAGGGGCTAACCCCGCCCCAGTGCTCGCACAGTCAGGTGACTTTTCAGCTAGGTCTTGGAGGATGATAGGGGTTTTCTGGGGTGGGGGGAGGTGAAGTGGCTGGCTTTCCAAGACAAGGCAGTAGCATATACAGAGGCACTCAGAGGCCAGGTGTATCTGAGGAATGGGGACAAAGGAGGAGACACCGAGGAGGGAGATGAAGCTGGGAAGGCAGGATGGGATCTGGCAGCAGTGGGCCTTGAATGTCACACCAGCTGACAACAAAATACGTTGGCCATGTTTTAATCAAAGTCCAAGAGAGGAGCGGGACCAAGGGCCAATGCTATGAGGTTTTTTAGCCACCATCTGCTGGCACAGTGACTGGGGACTGCCTTTTGGTAGGGCGAGCCCACTGGGGCCCACTGAGCACACAGTGCTGTCTAGGGCCCAGGCTCCACCAGCTGGAGATACACAGGGACAACACGAAGGCCCAGAGTCAGAGGACAGGAGAGGCTCACGGTGGAGGCAGAACTGTATCCGGGCCCGAGCAACGGAGTCTGACAAGAGAAGTGGGGAGAATACCAGCAGAAAGAGTGATATAAGCCCGGGGAGAGGGTACGCAGTGCAGGGTGTGCTCATCCCCAGCGAGGGGGCAGCTTGCCGTGAAGGCTCCGTGGGAAGAATAAGGACATAAGCAGGG
This sequence comes from Neotragus moschatus, assembly GCA_006410615.1. Taxonomy (NCBI): domain Eukaryota; kingdom Metazoa; phylum Chordata; class Mammalia; order Artiodactyla; family Bovidae; genus Neotragus; species Neotragus moschatus. The sequence continues at coordinate 7,807,554 of SJYA01002795.1, read as the reverse complement.
GCAGAGATGGCCTCGAATACCAAGTTCAGATGGCAGAACGCTATCCTGCAGGTAACAAGGGGCCACCCCCATGGCGGGCAGTGGAGTTGGGAGAGTAATGATGAAAACACAACAGACGCAACCAGGAATGACCAGCACAGGATCAGCGTCGTAACCAGGGCAATGGCCAAGTCACCTGGCTCACAGGCATCCATCAGGGCGCCCAGCAGGAGACTGCCTTCTCCCCAGAACTGGCACTGCTTCCTAAGACAGGTGATGCCCAAGACAGGCTGCCCCTGGCTCTCCAGGTGCCCCTTCCACTATGACCCCCACCCACTGTGCCACTGTTTCCCTCAACTTCCGGGAAACAGTGTCTACAAACCCACTCTCTCCCCTCCCACTGCCCCTCCTGGCTCTTTCTGCCCCTGCAAGGCCCTTCCCTCCTTCTCCCAACTCCAGCTGGAGGGCACCCCTTTTCTGAACACCATCTCTGCCCCTCTATTCTAAGACACTGGCTGTGGACAGCCTTTGGCCTTCACACTCCACTTTGATTTTGTGGGCTCCATGTACACCTTGGTCCCTTGGCATCAGGACCTCCATCCATGATTGAAGATCCCCGTGGAACCCAAGGTGGAGCCTAGTCCCTGAGGCCATCTGGTAGAAAAAGTGCTGGGATCCACCTCATGCTGTCCACCAGGACGAGAAGTCTTTAGCCTCGTCCCCTGTTCCCCACTAGACACGCACAGTAGTCTGGTGGTCCCCCAGCTACTCAGTCAACATTTTGGGAAAGAAAGATGGGTAGGGGGAAAAGAATAAAATGAAGATGTATGTGTGAGTGGCCGCGGGCACTAGGGCTGCAGGAGAGCCCGTGGCTGAGGCCGTGCCCTTGTCCAGCTGCCGCAGCGGCCAGAGGGCTGCCGCTGCCTCCTCCAAGTCCCCTCAGGTTGTTCACACCCCAAGCAGGTACACCTTAGGCTCGAGCCAGGAGGGGCTCTTCCTTGTTTGATGCACTAAGTACAGTCCTGAAAACTTGAGTCACAGTCATTATTTTTAGGGGGAAAAAATACCACGTTTTATTCCAGATGCGCAAGAGTAAGTTAGCTAATTTTGAGGATTTCCATGGGGAATTCTTTTGAACAAAGAAGAATGGCTCCCTGATTTGTGCTTGATAAATGGTGATTTCCGTTTCCAGATTTCCTCACCACAGTGAGCACTCTTACGTTCTGAAGTCAGAGGGACTTGTACTTGTACCTCCATCCCCTACATCACCACTCAGACTGCACGTGACCTGGAGCGTCCCGACCTCTGCCGCAGTTCCTGCCCAGCCAGGTACAACTTCCTCCTCTGGCCGCTCGCTGATTCCTGTCTACGTGATGCATTGGTAACTTACGTGGGGGTCTAGAAACACGGATGCTCTCGCTTCCACACAGGACTTCCTTCTTAGAAAAAACAAATCCCCTGCCCACATCCCATCCACCAAAAGAATGCTTAATCAATGAAAAAATTAACTGTATCCCCAAATAAAGAAGTGCAGATATTTTCTTTACAGTGCTTTATTAATTTGTAAATACCATTATTGAATTTTTGAAAGTTCTAATTTAAATGTATTGATCTATTATTGTTTTGTAGATTTTTCCACCCAAATGTCTTAGAGGAAATGAATGGCTAACACTGGACTACAGCAGTTGCAGGAATTTGGCCAAACCATAGAAGAAGAGCTTTGCACGCACGCTGCTGAAGGAATTACGTGGCGCACAGTCAACAAAGCTGATGTGTTTTATAATCAGTCCAAATTGGACAACTTTCCTGTGATAACTGTTGGTAGCCCTAACGTGGGAAGTGGGACAGGGGCATGAGGTCCCCTTGCTGGCCGGTGGCAGGGGGTGAACACAACTTGGAGGGGGTGGGGGCAGGGGGCAGAGAGTAACACAGCAGCCAGTGTGAACAGAAGGTCAGCTTTACTCAAAATGTCTCACCTGGCCATTCTGATGAAATGAAAACCAGGGGTGGAAAAAGTATTCTCCTTTCCTTGTTTGCTCCCTTCCAACAAAAGAATTTCAATGCTGGTTGTCCCTGTGGTAAACTTCATGGGAGTTTATTTAGCAATGCTTTGATACATTAAAGATATCTGGATGGGGGTGAGGGACCCAGAGATGGAATAAAAGGGCCTGGGTACCATCAGGTCAATCTGTCCCTACAGACCTGGACAGCTTCTACCCCTCTCCTGTCCCCCTACCATCCATCATCCTCTCTCACCCAGGCCCCGGTCACCCCCATCACAGGCTATTTACAACGTAAATCACATCATGAGGCTCCCCTGCCCAAACCCTTCAAGGCTTCCCATTGCCCTGGGAATCAGTCCCTGCCTCGGCCTGCAAAGCCCACATGAGCTGGACCACCCTCCGTCGTGGCCTCATCTCACGGCCTCTCTCCTCCCTGGCCCTGATGCTCTGGCCCAGCTCCTCCAGCACGTCAGTTCTGTTGCCGCCACAAGACCTGGGCCCCGAGGGCTCCCCTCTGTCTGTTGCCTGGCTTCATCTTACTCTGCAAGTCTCCCATCAAAGGTCACTTCCTCAGGGAGGTCTCCCAAGACTTGCCCCATTGAATCAGGCATCTCTCCCTGTCACACCGCCCTCTCTTCTCCTGCTCGTGTATTTGTTGGCTGTAAATCCTGTCCCCCCTGCCCACCATCCCCTGACCCCCGACACTTCTCCCTGCCCAAAATTTAAGCAAAGACTTCATCTGCCATCCAGTCCCTAGCCCTATAACAGGTGCGTGGCAAGTGCAAATAGGCACTGATCTAATCAAGAGAAATGGGCTCACAGTGGAGGCCTGATGGGTGTCTGTGATGTAGAAACACATGTCAGGCACCTGGGTGGCCACAGGACAGGTCCCTGATGAGAACCAGTCAGATGTGAGCCTTCTGGAACACAGCCCAGCCCCGCCCTCAGGAAGCTGCACTTCCAAGGGAAAGCCAAGGGGCTGAGACACTCGCCCCCAGTGCCTTAAGGCAAAACATCTGAGGACACAGGATTCCTGATCTGAGAGCACTCACATCTGAGGCCACAGCTGAGTTTCCCTGCAGAGTTTGAGACAAATCAGTTGAGTCACTTTTGAATTATAGAGTGCTAAAAAAAATTAATATTTATGACTCTTCAGTGTCTCACCTCTTTTTGGCCACTCGTAACTCAGACACATTTGGCCTCAAAGCTTCTTAGCGCCGAGTCACCAGGCTCTTGGGGGGATGGACGGGCCTGCCTGGGGTGGTAACAGCATCTAGCATCTAGGCCACACTTCACAGGGTGGGCCTATCTCCAACGCTTACATGCACCTCTGACGTCATGGGCAGAGTTTCCTGCCAAGGGTCAATCCCATGTGTGAATTTCTATGCAGGCAACAAGGAGGACCTTAGGCTGACTAATCAGGGGCACGATTGCCTAATGGGGCCACAAAAAGACAGGACCAAGGCTGATTGCTGGCAAAATTAAGAATCTGTTTTTCAGGGGGGAAAAAAAACCCTCCCCAAAGAATACCCCTAGACCTGAGGCGACATTGTGTGTTTACTTCTATTTGGCGGATCTTCGGCACAGCCCGCTGCTGGAGCTGCCCAATGTGGGGAACACAGAGAGCGGCACATTCTCCAAGACACTGGGCTATGCTCTGAAGGCCTCACCCCACCACTGACCAGCTCGGTGATCTCTAGTCTGAGCTCTCACACCCACAGAACACCATCCTCAAATCCTCTCTCAGGGCTGCTATGGAGTAGAAAGCAGTGGGGCAAGGAGGTGCTTAGCAAGGTACTCAGTCACCAACCGGAGAAGGTGATGGCACCCCACTCCAGTACTCCTGCCTGGAAAATCCCATGGGCAGAGGAGCCTGGTAGGCTGCAGCCCATGGGGTCGTGAAGAGTCAGACATGACTAAGCAACTTCACTTTCACTTTTCACTTTCATGCACTGGAGAAGGAAATGGCAACTCACTCCAGTGTTCTTATGGGGGAGCCTGGTGGGCTGCCGTCTATGGGGTTGCACAGAGTCGGACACGACTGAAGCGACTTAGCAGCAGCAGCAGCAGTCAGCAACAAGTACCATTAGCCCAGGCCAGCTGCACAGCTTGGTGAAGTCGAATTCAGTATCATTTGACTTATCCCTGCCCCGTGCAGAGTCCGCTCTGGCCCCTGTAATGACAGCCCCACCTGGGGGCCTCTCTGTCCTGCACTCACCCTGCCCAGCCCCTGGGCAGCCAGCCTGGCTCCCCTAGCCTCTTGTGCTCAGCCCCCAGCCCTATCCCCTCTCCTCCCAAATCCCTCTTTTCTGGTCCTCACCCCCAAACCTCTCCACCCTTCACCTTTTCCAGATGTTAGAGCTCCTGGCCGTGTCCCTGCCACCCTCCTTCCATTTCATTCAAACAAGAATCAACTCCACAGAAAGTACTTAACACATTTATTTCATTACATTCAAGGGTCCTATGACCTGTTCAGGCTGGAGAGGGCTCCATGGAGAAAGCAGAGGCCAGAAATCCATTTTGCCAGACATGGGGCCATCACCATCTTGAGGAGGATCGAGACCCACGTCACTGCAATACTGTCACACAGGACATGGCTCGGGCTACCGAGTCCTGGCCTGGGGCTCTCCACACTGGAGATATTTAATAGGGAGACCCATGACCAGCTAGACCAGAGAGTGGGGACATTTCATTCATACTCTTCCACAATAGCTTTGCCTAAGCTTCAGCTAAAAGGACACATAAACTTCAAAATAGTTCATGTTTGGGAAAGAAAAAGAAAATCAACATTCCTAATGTCTCAAATCATATTTACAGGAGATTTTCAAAGTAACTGCACATATGTTATTTCCAACTGGTCCTCCCTAGCAGCCAGGCATTTGACAGGGCTGGAGGCATGGCCCTGTGCCCACACTCCTCACCCCCAGGACTCAAATCCGGAGACCGGACCAGATCACTTGGAGTCAATGAGACAAGGGCCCAAAGCGCCTGGCACAGCATTTCACACACAGCAGGTCCTTGGGAGTCAGGGCAGTTGGAAAGACCACTTAGAAGAGGAACTCTGCGCGCCCCCTCAGGGAAACCCAGAGCAGAGACAGGCTGTCCCGATCCTTTTAGGAGATAACCTTCTTTTCTTTCCATCAGAAATGTGTCAGTGGGGCCTTATCTCAGCTGCCCCCCATGCCCCAATTTATTGGCTGCTCACTGAGAACAGAAGGGACCAAGGCTGAGCAATGTAGAAGAGGAAGGAACAGGGGAACGATGTGGTGGGAATGGTACTGAATCTGGAGCGGGGGGCTCCAAAAGGAGTCAGGAGTTTCCCTCCATCTCAGGAGCCAACCTGCCCTGATTTGGTGCTCAGAGCATCATGTCAGGAGAGTCAGAAGACAGAAATATGTCAGAAGGGTGTCAAGGTGGGGACCACAGTGGGGTCAGGAAACACTGCTGTGTTCTTTATTAAAGGCCCCCACCCATAGCCGATTCCGTCTTAGCGCAAGGAAGGCAGAACAGGCACTCTCAGGCCGTCTCAAAGACGAGATCGGGGCCTTTCCTGGCTGTTCAGTGGTGAAGACACTGCACTCCCGATGCAGGGGGCATAGGTTTGATCCCTGGTCAGGAAACTGAGATCCCGTATACCACATGGTGTTTCCAAAACTAAAGACTAAAGGTGAATATTGGATTTTTTAAAAAGAAGAGATCGAAGCACAGCAATGTCAAACCCCTTATTCAAGGGCCATCAAGGTTGGAGGCAGAGCTGAAGCCGTCCTCAGGGGTTTCCTGGCCCTCTGAGAAGGTATTTGAAGTAGAGGGGCCGAGAGCACCTATCAAGCCACACAACCCGTTCTATAACTGCCAGGACTCTGGCCACTTCCTGAGACTGCAGGGGCCGTGGCTCCACACAGGGACTGAGACTGTCCCCTGCAGGGACCACCTTATCTCCCCCACATCTTGCCCCAGTGGATCATGTCAGGTCCCCCAGTGCTGGGGGACCATGCCAGGTCTCTTGGTGAACCTTCCAGAGCTTCTATCTCAGGCCAGCTGTGGACTCCAGTTCACAAGTCTGGCTCCCCCGGCACCCCAGGAAGGACCAGGTAGCAGATGCCTGTTTCCCCAGCACTCACTGAATACCAGCCACTGCCCCAGGTGCCGATGCAGCAGCGAAGATGCCATCAAGGCCTGACCCCAAGGAGCAAGGGCTCTAACGGGGAAGCTGGCCATAGCCAAGGAAGCAGGTGAGCTGGCAATTTCAGCAGGAAGCAGGAAAGAAGAGGACACAAAACAGGAACAGCTGAAGGGGATCTGGGATGGGCAGAGTGGTCAGGGAGGCTTTTCTGGGAAGGGGACAGTTGAGCTGAAAGCCACAGGAAGAACCAAAGGAAGAGCGTCCCAGAAAGGAAAACAAATGCAAAGGCTCCAGTGAGCTGTCCCCAAGGTGACATCTCTCTCCCGCCCTTCTCAGGGCCCTCACCCATTCTGTTTTCTAAACTGAGAATTTGTCTGACCCAGCCTCCTTTGATAGCTAACTAACTTCAAGAGCATCCAATAGGTGCTCGCTCTGGGCTGCGCCGAAATGGGGCTGTGGCACTTTCTCAGGATCACTGGCCCACAAGGAAACCTAGGATCCAAGGACCCACTGGAGGGCAAGGAACTGAAGGAGGGGGCCAAAGCGCCCACCCCCAGCCCTCAGGACACAAGTCCACACTCCAGTGGCGTCACACACACATTTATGCTCATGTACATACTGGTAGCTCGGCTGGTAAAGAAGCTGCCTACAATGCAGGAGACCTGGTTTGATCCCTGGGTTGGGAAGATCCTGTGGAGAAGGGAATGGCTACCCACTCCACTATTCTTGTCTGGAGCATTCCTGGCAGGCTACAGTCCAGGGGACGAAAAGAGTTGGACACGACTGAGCGACTTTCACTTCACCTTACTTCACATACACCCACATACATGCTCTAATTACCCACACTCATCACTCACACAGACACATACATTCAGCTCTCACATACGCTATCTACATGCACAGTTCTCAAGCACACACACACAAGTATGAGTGCACACAGAATCATATTCATGTGCAAATACACATGCATCCACACATGGAAGACTTGAGAGTCCCTTGGACAGCAAGGCAATACCAAAGGAAATCACTGGAAGGACTGATGCTGAAACTGGAGTTCCATAGCTTTGGCCATCTGATGCAGAGCCGATCCACTGGAAAAGACCCTGATGCTGGGAAAGACTGAGGGCAGGAGAAGCGGACGACAGAGGATGAGACGGCTGGATGGCATCACTGACTCAATGGACGTGAGTTTCAGCAAACTCTGGAACGTAGTGAAGAACAGGGAGGCCTGGAGTTCTGCAGCTCATGAGGTTGCAGAGTCAGACACGACTGAGCAACTGAACAACCACCACACGTGGACACACATGCTTATCACATACACCCGTGCATGTGCAGACAGTTCTCACATATAGGTACATGTACACCCGCACTATCATTAGCACTGGAATACACCCATTCACGGAGAAGGCAATGGCACCCCACTCCAGTCCTCTTGCCTGGAAAATCCCATGGACAGAGGAGCCTGGTAGGCTGCAGTCCATGGGGTCGCCAAGAGTCAGACACGACTAAGTGACTTCACTTTGACTTTGCACTTTCATGCACTGAAGAAGGAAATGGCAACCCACTCCAGTATTCTTGCCTGGAGAATCCCAGGGACAGGGAGCCTGGTGGGCTGCCGTCTATGGGGTCGCACAGAGTTGCACACGACTGAAGCGACTTAGCAGCAGCAGCACACCCATTCACACACACACATGATGGAAACAGTCATGCACACTCACACACATTCATTGACTCCCGCCTCGGGTATACAGGCCCACACCCACACGTTCAAGCTCACACCGTCTCACACTTACACACATCTTCAGGGCACACTCATGCATGGACACCCACCCACAGGTGCCCTCACACTAAGGCACACATGCATATGCTCCAGGGCAGGTCCAAGACCCTCCCACGGGTGGGCTGGCAACGCGGGGCAGTTTAGGGGTGAGCTCCTCGAAGAGGAGGCGAGCAGGTTGCAGGCCCCGGCGGGGCTGGAGCCCGAGGGTGGGCCCGGGCGGCCGGCGCGCGCTGGTGCCCTGCGCAGGTATTGGTAGCGGGGCGCCCCCGCGCACCGGCCCGCCGGTGATTACTATGCGCCAGCAGCTGTCTCGGCGCAGTGACGGCGCCTCTAATTGATCTCATTATCTCCCCTCCGTAAGGTGAAGTGCGGCGCTCGGCGGGGCCCGGCCGGCTGGCAGGCGGCGGGCCGGCGGGGGCAGCGCTCGGCCCCGGGCTTCCGCACCACCGGGCGCGCCGCCAACGAACACGGGCGGCGGGCTGCCCTGTGGCCGGTTTCCGTCCCCAACGAGTGATTTCGCCAGGAAACAGCGCGGGCCCCGGCGGCGGCGGCGGCCTCCGGCGTCCCTTTGTCACTCCCACCTTCTTTGAAAATTGTTAAGAACTAAGACCGCTGATCCGTCCTGTTTCCCCTCACGTTCCTCCCGCCCAGCCCGCGCGACCCGAACCCCGAGGCGCTTCGCTCGCTCTGGAACCGACAACAAACGCTCCCTGGTGAGCCCTCTGCCCGGGCTGCCTGCGCCAGACCCGGCGCCCTTCCGGCTCGCGGGGAACGGGCACCGGGGAACGGGCACTGGGCCCCAGCCCGACCTGGGACCAGCCCTGCTCCTGCCCGCTCCCCCTTCCTCCCTCCCGAGACAAACTCTCCCTCACTGGAAGAGACAGCACAGAAGCAGCTCCAGGAGTTGCAGGAGGGGGAAAAAAGGAAACCCTCAGTTTGTTGTGTTTTCCTCGGGTTTGTTTTCTTGCCAAAAAAATGATCCCCCTTTGTCTTTGCGCAAAAGAAGCAACGCGGGCACCTTCTGCTGGGCCCCGAGCCGGTGCCAACGTGCCTTTCTTAAGGGCGGCTTCTGTTCCCTTCTAGTCTCACCAGATATATTTTTAACATAAAAAACACTATATTTAATTGGTTATGGATCTCTGTTCTCTTAGCACTACTGGATATCACAGAAAAACACATTAGTACAGAGCAATTAGTGCGATGGCAGTAAACAACTAAGGCACTATTAAGCTGTGGGTGATAAATAGTATTACTTTTTATTTTTTACGGTGCTAGACTAAAAGATGGAGGAGATTTTAAAAAATATATATGTCCATTAATATTAATATAAAACGTAAATAACAGGTGTCTCCACTTCTCAAGGTGCAATATACACTCAGCACTTCACTCTATAGAGAGCATTTGTTTTTTCAAGCGAAAAGATCTTTTTCTTTATACACTCAAGGACAGTATTTTGTATCTTCATGCACCCAGATATTTAAGCAGAAATATTTTTTTAATTGGAGTTATGGAGTCAGGCAAAATAATGCCCATACCTATATCACCATAAAAAATAAAAGCTTCCTTCCAATTGAAATAGAGTCCATCATTTCTATCTTTTCAAAGAGCGAATCAAGCATTCTGTGATAAATTGACTGCAGGCCAGGGCAAACAGGCCGGCGGTGGGTGGGCTGGGCCGGAGGGTTGCACCTTGCTCTAGGCCCATCCTCGCCCATGCCCGTGGCAGCCCAGGCCGCTCTCCCTCCGTGAGTGTAGATCATCTTCGCGGTTCTGGCACATCTTTTCCTCGGCATCTGATTAAGTTAACAATGTGCTGCTATTTGCATGCAGATTTGCCGGGGCTTTCTCTCCAGCTGCTCCCGGAGACTTGGTCTTTCTCTGCGTTGTGATAGCACAGCAGTCCCTAAATGCAATCTTTGTCAGACCCAGGTGTGCTCTCATTGAGGAAGCCTTCGTTCCAAGCAATTTTTCTTTCTGTAGCATTTATAAGGCTCTATTATAGTATAGCCACATCTGGAGGAAAATTCTCCTATTAATTATATACTTTTACCACTTGGAAGACAAATTCTAAAAGATACCAACATTTTTGTTGTTGTTTTTCTTATCTCTTTGACAGCCTGCGTTTTATTTTATTTTGTTTTGTTTTTCCAGGCATTTCAATATTTAAAGAGCCATTAACGGGGGTGGGGGGATGGGGAGATGAGGGGGATGGGGTGAATTTCTAGGAAAAGAGAAACAACAGACCTAAAATCTTAGTGTCAGCCCTGCCTTACCTCAGTCAGGTAAGTCTGAGCAAAGACACCAACTGAGGCGTCTCTGAGACTGTGGAGTTGGACATGGGACTTGGTACAGGGGCCGGCCAGGTGGAAGAGTTCTGTTCTGCTGGAACTAAAAAAAAAAAAAAAGCAAGTGCTATTAACCTTTAACCTCATCTGCTCCCAGGTGGACACTACTCGAGCCACCTTAACGCCAGACCATTTGATTCCTCCACATTCCAAAAGCAGAACCAAATTGGATCAGCATGGTGGCCCAGATGCTATATTTTCTTTGTGGGATGGGGGGGTAATTTTTCAATCAAGTTTGAGGCAGATTAAAAGAAAACTCTGGAGCAAAGTATTCATTCTCGTTTTTCAGAAAGAGACAACAAGAAGCTTTGCCCACAGAGTCTGAAAGTTACTTTAGAGCCAGATGGGGGTTTGAGGGTTTAATTTTTTTGGTTTCGTTTTGGTGTTGGTATTTTTTTTTCTATTTAAAATCTCTTTTGGTATAGTCAGATCAGATGGTGATGGGGCGGGGGGTGGATAAAATTAGTCTGAAATGTAGGAAAAGTTTTAACAACTGGATAGTCCCTATTTGAATTTATAATACATTTAAAGTGCTAGAAAATGTAATTTTTGATTCAAAAAATATTTTGCAAAGGGATATGCACTGCGTGAACAAGAGTGTGTGTGTGTGTGTGTGTGTGTGTGTGTGTGTGTGTAAGTGTCTTGTGCTGGGGAGACTGTACATATACTGGCACAAAGAAAGCTGAATTACTTTGAAACCAGGGAAAATTCAAATGGAACCATTTTCACTTTTCAAGCCAAACTCTTTCAGGTAAAAATCCAAGCAGGTTTTGGCCACTTAGTCCAGCTCCTATGACAACAACACTGAAATTGTCTTCTCCTGCCTCCAAAGCTGGCATCAAAAAGAACCCAGGGTCATGTCCTGGCAGCACCAGGGGCAGCTCCCAGACAACCACACGTGAGCAGATCACCCAAGAGGGGTCTGTCTCAGTCCTGCCTCGGAAGGCCCTAGTTACTGCTGCCAGCCACTGGCTGGCTCTACTCACTGATACTAACCCCTCTGCCTCAAAATGACCAATCATTTTTCACTCTGCAGCCATCCATTGTCTGTGTGCAAACAGAAGTCAGAAAGGGCCTGCAATTAGAGTCTATCTTTGGGCCATGCTTCAGCCTCAGTTTCCTCAGCTCTAAAATGGGAAGAACAACCCCACCCCCCCCACCCCCAAGTTGCTTTTTCATGCATG